>CM035227.1:98423122-99023122 GCA_020226215.1 Sindora glabra | reverse complement strand
AGAGGAAACATAGTAAGTACCAACCTACAAGACAAGACCGAGAATATTGGATTGGAATTTACGATCTTTTTTTTGGCAAAATTTTTTTTAACGGGAATATAATCTTATTCATTTAAGTTTGTAATTATAAAATATTAAAATAAAAAATTATTTTTTAATACTAAATGTAAAAAACGTAGTAAAAAATGTCATCTTTTATTTTATAGAGGAATTTGTTTTTTCAAACATTATTTTTTATTTGCAAGGTATTGTGACATGAAATTCCTTTAATTTATATAAGCAACCGAAAATTTTCTATAAATAATATCTTCTAACAAAATAAATGAAACCTTAGGTGATCTTCTCTTCTTTGAAAGGTTCCGTTTATTTGGTAAAATTTTTCATTGAAGAATTTTATTTATTTGTATATTAGTTATATCAATTATATATCTTATGATTAAAAAATAATACTTGATCCTATGATAAAAGGAGAAACAATTTCATTTTTAAAATAAAAGATGCTATTTTTTATTATTTTGTTCACATTTAACATTAAATAATTAGAGTATTATTTGTTACTTTAATATTTTATAATTATAAATATCAGTAAATGAAGTTTTGCATAAAAACAAATAGACCTTTAGTCATTGTCTTATTATGTTGGAGATAAATAGATATAAAATTCATGTATGTAGACCAATAAGATATTGGTTTAACAAAAAGTATGTTGGTATTCAAATCTCAAAGTAGGTGTGGGCAAAAATTGGGTTAAAGTTGAACTTATATAAATATTAAGATATTTTTGCTTAATTCAAGCCTAATTTGACTTGATTTTTCTTTTTCTTTTTATACTTTCTATGTTTAAACCTATTCTTTTTTAAAATAAGGATGCCTAAACCCTGTCCAATTTAGGTACAATTTTAAAATTTTAAAATATATAATATAATTAAATCTTATGAACATATAAAATATATTCATATTTATGTATATATTATACTTAATATATATAATAAAAAATTATAATTGAAAAAAATCCTGAATGTGTATATATATACATATTAATTCTTTATGATTAAAATTTTATCACATAATATATGTTAAATATATAATATAACGAATATTTAATATATAAATACAAGACAAGACCGGATCTAGGCCAGTTTGATTTTAAATATGTAATGTTCATTCTTCTCCTAGAAGATAACACTTGCTAGGAAAAAAAGGAAAAAGAAAAAATCCGTTAACATCCAGAATCATATGTTGTTTATAAATATGCTCAAAGCTAAATTTGGTTTGCGTAGTTAATCAAGAGTTTTAAACTTAATTTGGATTATATTCTTGCATATTTCAGTCATAACACATGTGCTTATTATTATCGCATAACTTGAATTCACTTTAATAATTTCAATGATCACATCTGTCACAAAATTAATAGATGATTTCTTTTTATCGAATCAAATATTAGCAACCATCTTATAGTTAATTTGTTATAAAATATATTTACTTTGATTTATATACATGGTCATAGAACTACCTAGGAAGATAAAATAAATAGTCCATGTTGATTGTGATTCATTTAAATCTATTTAAAAATTAGATCAAATTTTAAGTGATTTAATTTGATTCGTATGCATAATTTAATTTATGAATGCATAAATTTTAATTATAAGTTATAGATTAGTTCGTTTAAAGTTCAATTTGTATGTAACAGTTCACATAAATTCATGATTAAAATGAATTAAATTTTTAAACTTACTATCCTTTTAATTTTTCATCTAAATTGTTCATGATAAATTACTTTGTTGCTTCCTTTAATTTGCTTAGTTTTAAATTAAAAAATTTGAATTGTAGCACCCATTTATTTCTCTCTAATTAAATACTTTCTATCATAATTCTGTTGATGACTTGTACGTGTAAATGTGTAACGTTGAATATATATGTATAAAGTAGGATAATTGAGTGAAAAATATCCTTTCTTATACAGGAAAAGGCCAATAAACATAATTTTATATTGTGATTATGATTATTATTTTGATTATCACAATTATGACATAATGTAGAAAAATTGTCACCATTGTGAATCTGGTATCTGGATTGCAATTTAAAATTAGAAAAAAAATATATTGAACTTTGTTGAATTTTTAGTAAAATTATATGGAGCTCCCTTTTAATTTCAAAATATGTAAAAATCTTCCTTTGAACATAAAATAATATTGCACTTTAATCTAAATTTAAATTTTTGAATAAAATAATGAAAAAATATGGTCATAAATTTAAATTAGACAATATATACCAATATAAAATAAAATAAGTATTTTTTTATAAAAAAATATTTTGATTAAACTCAAACAATTATAATATAACTGATGAAAAAAATTAAATTTTAATATAAGTTTTATAAATTTTTAATTGTTTGACTTTAATCAAAGCATATATTTAATGATGTAATGCTTAAATTATCATATACTATTTGATTTAATATTCTTTTCTCATTAATTTTTATTGAGGAAAGATTTAAATATGAGTTTAAGGTAAATATTATGGTTTAAGAAAAATTTGTGTATATTTTGAAATTAAAAAAATTGTATAATTTCACTAGAATTTAAGTAAAGTCAATATATTTTATTTTAAAATTATTTTAAAGATCTGAATTTTTTGTGCATTGCTAAGCCCAATGCATGGGAGCCAAGAAAGGAAAGAAAACCAATAGAAAATTTTAAATTTCAAACTTTTCCCTTGCTTAGATTTGATGAAAAAGGGAAGAAGAGAAAAATAATTTTTATCACTTATACGCCTCTAAATTTTAAATTTTTTCTTCACATTTTCCCATCTAACTGATTTCTAAATTTTTCTTCCCTCTCTTTTTATTTTTCTTCCAACCAATCAAAGGGTAACTAATTTCCTTATTGATTTTGTAGTATTCAGGTATCCAATGGAAGAACACAATGTGTTCAAAGTGAATGGAACTGCATTCCAGAGCTGCACAGTGCCTCCGCTGAGCGAAGCACTGACCTCTGGAAGTGATATTATTCCATCGGCAACACCAGGCAGAAAGCGGTACATTTGCGGTGTTGGGGATCACTGCCAGCATGGCCAAAAGCTTGTTATCGACGTAGAACCTTCTGGGATTGGATTCCCTCCGTCTCTGCCGCCATCGCCACAGCCTGCACGTGTGGCTGCTGCCCCTGCACCGCTATCACCGCAGCCTGCAATGGTGGCTGCCGCCTCTGCCACCACGCCGTGAACCTGAGGTTGTTGTCCCCGCACCGCAGCATTGGCAGCGTTAAACCCCCACGGAAGCTCTAGAAGTCTCTCACCCATATTTCATTAATTAAAAAATACATTATAGTTTTGGATGATTTGCTGTTTTATATTTTTGTGCTTTTGTTATGGTCGCATTTCCCGTATTGGGAATTTTAAGAATAAGCGGTTGTTTCTCTTTCAAATTTCAGACAGTTGGGATTTCTTAACTCTGGTTTGTAGAAATAAATGTGAAATTTGAGAGTTGCCATCTTTTTTTAGTCTTACTCTTACATGGCTTAAGTATTGTCAATAATGTATACAAAGGAATTTTATCAGAGTTCAAAATGAGAAATACTTGATACAAAAGGATTGCTTACAGTCCATACCCAGTCCAGACACATTTACTGTGAACTGTTAGAGTTTGAGCCCTGCTTCAATGGACATAAGTAGGGGCAGCAATAGGACAGAATGGCCATTTCCTGCAACCTTTGATCAGTATAAACTCGTATGAAAAAGAGATTAAATTTTGAGTATTCTAACTCAATTTGCAAATTTATGAACCAATTTAATTTGAATTAGTTCATCTAAGATTCGGTTCACACCGTCTAATCCATATAAGTTTTGCATTAAAATGAATTAAATTTTAAATTATTTGATCTGCTCAAATCCGGGAATAATGGTTCCTTTTAACACCCCGTAAGGAACCATGTGAGGTCTGTTTCTGTGGGCTAATTAGTAATAAATTCATCAGAACAGAAAATGTCCAATTAAAAATAAAAAATGAGTAAAAATCCAATTCAAAACTTACAAAAACCTACAAGGAGCAAGGGCGACAGAGAATTTAACCTAAATAAAATTAGATTTTAGATTTGTTCACGAGTCTTTCATGATCTTGGACTTCATCATCATTTTCTGGGTATCTTAGGACATCCCTGCCTTTGCTCTTTTGTCAGAATCAAGAACTGAGAAAACAATATAGTATACAACAATAAAAAGTATATTGCATTTGCAATCTGAACCCTCAAATGGGACATGTAGCATAAAGGGCAACTTGGTTTTTAATATACTAGTACTAGTCCAAAGAATAAACCCCTCTCCACCAACAATTACTTAGAATCCCAACTTGCAGATGAATCTAATTACATTGGTAATTTACCCAATAGAAATATATACAATGAAGAAGAATGTTGCACAACAGAGAAGAACCCAATACCAATTTCCCAAGCCAGAATCGTTCAGTTGTATCGCTGAATGCTGGAGTCAGTCATGGTGATTCACACCAAGAAAGAACAGATGCAAGCATATATATAATTTTATGCGTACCCGCTAATGCATGTAACTTCATCTCTAAATAACCCGAACTGCTAGCTAACAAAATTGGTACAGGAGCGCCTTTGGTGAGCCATGGTGTCAAGGAGGTGATTCAGCTAGAAGAAGAGTATGCCACCAGCCACATGCTACGTTTTTCGCAACACAATCTTTGATGGTAACTTGAAAAGGAATACTACGGTCGATCACATCCCCTAGGCCTAGCTGCAAGCATGAAAAGAAGAGGAAAAATAAAAATCAAAGGAACTTCTTAGTATAACATGACCCAGGAACAGGAATTTGTCATGACTCTGACGAGCGACTTTTGAGTTTTCGACACTTAAAATGCATGAGTTTTGAACTAGAAGTTCCAAATATGTTTAATTATTTATATATATTATAAAATGAGATACATAAATAAAATTATCAGCATGATAGAAATACCTGTCCATACTTGTTCCATCCCCAGCAGAAGAGTTTTCCATCATCTTGACGAGCCAAAAACAAAAGAAGGTTAACTAATTAAAACCCACTAATAATATATGCAAGCATTTCTATATATTTTCTTTAGCCGAGAAACATTTAAGTGCTGACTAATTGAAATTGATTTCTTGCTAGCCATCTGATTCGGTGATCTAACTAGGTGTTCGAAATTTTCTAATCCTGTAGGGTTAGCGTGAAAGCCCATACTATAACAGAGGCCACATTCAACTGTCTACGGCCAAATCCTGTTGACGCTTGTTCAGTTTGAGAATAAACTATATTCTCTCCTCAATACCATTCAAGAAAATCACCAGCATCTCATTCATATTTTGGTACCAAACACGAAAACTTAAAAGGTCAGGAGACACCCTCTAAAATTCTTGTCCAAGACACTAAAGGGGAAACTTAGTGTTTTCAATACTTTATGGGAAAAGAGCCTTTCCAGACTCTTATTTCCAGAAAAGGGAGAGGAATTTACCAAAAAAATCCAACAGGTGGTTAAATCTAGCAGTGTTTCAAAGTTTCAAACTGTGAACGTAAAACTAAAAAAGACAGCTCTTCTTAATGTGGTCATAAAATAATATAAGCAGGTCCGCATATGCGTATACCTGTCACTAAAGCAGTGTGACGAGCCCCACAAGATATTCTCTTTGCATGCACATTTTCCAAGATAGTATGGTCCAATAGCCTTGGTACAGTCTGCCACAAAATTGAAGAAAACACTTAAAAACACAAGTAGTGCAGAATGCCTCAATCAATGGAGTTTACAATGGAAAAACATAACAAGTATAATGTATCCCATAAGTGACAGAAGACATGTTAAACTACCTACAAATGACCTGAGATATTTTGTATTGTCAAGATTAAAGACTTATTAACCAGTGAATCATAGTAAGCTCAGCATTATTATTGTTTTCCTGACAGAGTGGCAAGATTTGAAATTAAGAGTACCTCAGCTTGATCAGTACCCGTTCCCAACTGCCCAAACTGATTTCCACCAAATGCATATGCATCACCATCAGCGGATATACAGACTGTATGCCACAGTCCAGAAGCAACTCCATCTATTTTGATACCCAATAAGGAAGATACACAAGTGGGGCTTAGTTCATCGTCCGTACTCCCTTGCCCACACTTTACCAAGACAAGAGGAAAATAGTTTAGTTTAGCAAACAAAATCATGTATCGATAAAGAAATTAGCAGAAATATAAATGATATAAAGGAAAAGAACAGATTATCCCTTGTTAGAGTGAGATGCATCTTGAATATCCACATAGCGAAAATATTTCTAGTCTTATAATAGCACTGAAATTTCAATACTACTATCACTTGCATTTTGACAAATAAATTGATTTGGCGTCATGATTGAATAGTCCTTAAAATTTAGGGAATAATTTCCTTGTCAAAATATAAGTGAGAGTAGTATTGAAATTCTCATTATTGTAGGATTAGAAATATTTCCCTATATTGCTTTTTGTCCATGAATTTCTACTTTACAGGTCAGTCCTTAATAGTTAACACGATAAAATCCATACAGTGCAGTAGATAAATACATGTCAAGTAAGTATAATTCAATTTGACTCTCAAACCAACTTCTTACAATATATTCATGGGAAGTATCATAATAATTGCCACATTATCACTCAATGGAGTGCTATCACTTCACATTGCTGGCATTACTAAGATTTAGCAACAGGATTGGTAAAATTGAGTGACTCTGATGATGGTTGTGTCATAAAATTTCACATTTTAGAATCTTACTGGAGGATGTGAATATGGGAAGCCCTTAACATCAATGGTAAAAGCTGCACCTAGATAGAATGCGAGAAAGTAAAGCATTCAAAAATATCCCTGTAAACTTAAGTACCTGTCCATATAACCCCCAGCCAAATGTCAGCAAGGCTCCAGCATCTGTTAGTACAACATGTAGATTTGGAATATCAGTACATACGAAATTAATGACACAAAAAAAAAAAATTGAAATAAAATATCCTACAGAGCAAGATTGTGGACCTTCTGGTTGGATTTTTTTCTCCTTTTCCTCATTCAATATTTACAGTTGCTGATCTGACTGTCTCATATAATATGGGGCATTAAGGCGAGTTTTTTTTTCCCCCCCCTAAACACAATTGCAATACAAGCTTCTTACCAGTTAAAAATATTGGATTTTTAACTATGCACGTGGATATGTGGCTGAGCTCAAGGTTGCAGAAATACAGGTTATTGAGAAAAGATGACTACTTCAGATATCAATGGACAAACATATAGGTACCAGTGATTACTGCACTGTGTCGACCTCCACAGGAAATTCCCTTTACATAACTTCCACGAGCCATATTATGCTGTCCCTCAGAACCTATGCTACCTCGAGCAAGTGCTGTAGATCTATCTATTCCATAAGAAGACGAATGAATACATGGAATAAGGTGAGGAGTGGAGACCATACGTATTCTAGAGCCCAAACCAAGCTGCCCTTCACCTCCATAGCCCCAACCCCATACCTGACCTGTATCTGAAACCTTTAGGAAATTAGAATCGATGACATGTCTTCCACCACATAATTGATTGTCCATATCATTAAGCATGATACTTAAGCCAAACAATTGTCATATCACATGATTAGAGATGGGGACAAATAATATATATCAAATTCACAAACTATGTTTATTAGTCCAGAACAAAGTCTTAATACCTGAAAGTGCTAGGGTATGGCGTCCACCAGCAGCAACGCTTGCTATCCTTACTCCCGGGCTTAGTGTGACAAGACATGGTAATTCTGTCAGAGTATCATCACCAGATGAAGCGCTCTCAGTTGTCTGCTTTGTTGAAGATACTCTCCTTCGTTTTGTACTTTCTTCTCCACTGGTACTGGAGGTTGTTCCTCCAGTAGGTCTTGAACCTTGAGAATGAAGGCTCGCTGTAGTAAAACCACACAAAATCAGTCAGGATTCAGGACTGACCAAGGCACGTGATTAGGCTTTGGTCATTATATTGGGGTGAAGACAAGGGTGGGTCGGTGAGGGGAGTTTCAAATTTACAATCTATGTCAAAGCAATTCCCCGTCCTCCCCCAACGCCTTATCGTTCTACTTGACAAAATTAGAGTTTTAGGACTATTGCCCTAAAAGGCAAGGAAGCCGTAGAGAAATGGCTGACCGTGAAGAGTTCAGACATACCTTGTTCTGTCAAAAACGAACTCTGCTTTTCGGTCCTCTCCTTTTCTAGAGCTAAACCTGTTGAGGGTTCACCAAACACCTTCCCAGAAGGAACACATTCCTTCCAACCCCATGTATAAACTTCTCCACCATCTGTAGTCAAACAATTGAACGTACTTATAAAATGGCACCATGCAGCAAATTTTGCAGAGTGAACAATGTAAGTGAATCTGGCAGTTTTGCTATTCACATCAATCCTCAATAGCCCATCGGATGACTATTTCTTGGTTCTACTACACATAAAAAATGACTGACAATTAATAGCAAGTGCTCGGTTAGTGGATACATTTGAAAATTTGGAGATGGTCTCCAGTAAGACAATATTATAGGTGGGTATGTTGGTCATCCAGAAAAAAGCAGGCAAACAAGTTTACCTGTAACAACAACACAATGTGCCCACCCAGAAGCAGCCTTTGTGATAGAAGCTTTAGTAGGAAGAGGGAAAGGCTCTGGAGTTTCCTTTACAATTAAAGGAGAAAACATGAGTTACAGAGGAAGAAGCAGTAGTTTAAAAAGAAAAAAGAAGGTCCACCGTCAGGTTATATGATGACATTTTACCCCATGTTTTCCAGCTGTCACATAGCTCTGGCCAAGATCGTCTGTTGAACCCCATGTGATAAGCCTCCCTGGCTCTGATTAGGAAAGAATATATGAGCAGGTATAAATCCCTTTCAAAAATACAGTGTAATGAAAAGAAGAAGAAAAGGGGTAGCAAATACATTGATAGAAAGACATACAAACGATGGGGCTAACACTGGCCGATGGGTGTTTTTTTTTTTTTTTTTGGGGGGGGGGGGGGATCAGCTTAAGCTTGATTGAAGTTTAATCAATAAATCAATCAAAAACCCAAAAGTTGCGCCAATGCTAATTAAATTTCGTTAGTTCTGGAAATAAACATAAGGGTAGCTGAGGCCTTACAAGCTGGAGACCCTACAACATATCAATGCTTATGCTTTCAATGGCAGTAATGGACAAACAAATGTAAATATTAAGTCAAGTCAGAATCCCTGCTCCTAGTCCCCCCCCTCCCCCCCCAAAAAATATATATATATTTCAATTAAAATGAATTCATTCATTGATTCAAGTAAAAAGTGAAGGCAATTCAAACAGACACACAAAAGAACAGATTGCACGTGCCGGAATTTTTTTTTCTAAGCCGAGAAAACAGAGTAAGATACAATTCCACTGAGAGTAGTCAGAGTACCATCCCTATCGAGCTCAAGCTGCTCCGCTAGGTTGCCTTTCACCTTATATTGAAATAGAATGAACTAGTACAATGTGTAACTCCAAGTTCTCATTTGAAGTTTTATCGTATTTTCCGGCCCCAAAACAGAGGAAAATATACTCGTGCTGGTGAACAATTCCTTCCACTTTCATCTCAAAAGTTTAACAATCAGCGGGATTCCCGAACCCATTTTCCCAATTAAAGCGGACATTCTCAAAGCAATAAATTTAAAAAGATAAATAAATTTAAGTGAATGAAAGCACCAGATATAGCCATGGCGAATCCACAACCACCACCACAAACATCCTTCCAAGCGTAAACAACCGACTGCGGAACCCTAACGACCACCGGCGTCAAGAGCGCCGACCTCTGCGGCAGAGCTCCAGGAAGATAACCCCACATGTACACCAACTTCTCTTTATTAACCTCTCGCAATGCAGCAGCAGCACCTCCTCCTCCTCCATTTCCCTCGCCGTTCATGGCGAACCCAAGAAACCAATCAAATTTGAAAATGCCAAAAACTGGAAGTAAATAAATTATTCGGTTCCTTTTTTCTCGCAATTTTCGTTCGAAGAGGCGGAAACAGACACCGGGAGAGAGAGGGAGGTTTGGTCTTTAAAGACTACAGTGAGTGCCCTAATATTTGCCGCCAGAGGTTAAGAGGGACGTATCATTTTCCGCGGAACGGGTTCGCCACGTCGGATAGCTGACGTGGTTATATGTACATGTGGCGAAATTCTAGCCGCTAGACGCCTCGGCCATTGCTAGCCAGGAGTTCGCCAGTTTCTGGAAGCTCATTCTTCCTCGACAGAAATTCTTACTTGGCGTCTTGGACCGTGTTGGAAGAGAAAAATAATTACCAATTTTATTTCTATTTTTCATACGGTAAACGAATAAGTCGTTAAATAAAAAAATATAATAACAAGTTATTGTATTATTAAAAGTGTTAAAAATATTTTTTTAATTTATGATGAATTAATTATATGAAAGAATCTTTCACCGGTACATTCAAAGTATCCTTATACTATTTTTTTATTAATTATGACATTAATTTTTATTCAAGACAATGGACAATATATTTCAAGGATCGAAAAATAGTTATGACTAGAAAAAAATATTTATATATTTATAATAACTATAATATTTTAGCCTAATAAAAAACATAATTATAATTTTTAATATAATAAAAATTAAATGATATAATTTTTAACATACATATATAAATTTTGTATAATTGACATTTAAAAACAAAAGGATAATTAAGTGAAAATAAAAGTGAGGTATGATCAAATATAATATAAAGAAATATTTTTTAATATTATTACTAATTGTATTTGATAAATTGTTTATTACGATATCATAAACGAGTGAATTTTAAAATTAAACAAATTTTTTAGTTATCAAAATAGACTTAGAGAGTTTCACTAAAATTTTCAGCGTCATGCTAAAAATATTTTTTAAATGTACAAGTATTTTTCCGTATCTATAGCTAACTTGTCGTTGGTTTATTAGGAACCATATCGTAATTCCGCACGCATACTCCAATCATTTTGTGCTGCCATGTGTCGTACGAGTCGTGACTGTGCACCTCAGAATTCTGACATGTCATTTGTGGGTCCTCCTATGCTCTTAATACTATTAAAAAAAATAAAAAATATTTTTATTCCAATCTTCAAAATTTCCTTACTACCATTTTTATTTATAACTGGAAGCAATTTTTAGTTAATTAATGTATACATAATTTATGTATCTATTATTAATAAAAATTAAAATGATATAAGGAAAATTTATTAAAAATATAAATGAAAGATAATTAATTTTTATATTTTAACGATCATTTAAGTAGAGTAATATTAAAATGTAAATAGAAATGGTACTAATATTTTAGTATCACTATAGAATTAAAAATATTTAAAAAAATTAAACCCAATTTGTAAATCCAACTTCAGAATCTTGGATAGCCCATTTTATGTCTCGTTTAAAATTACAATAATAACTTTCATTTAATATTAAACATTAAAGACATGTAAATGTTTTTTATAATAATAGAATTAACAATTTATTTAATATGAACACAAAATATTTTGAACTCAAATCTCAAATATGATAAAAGATAAATTTTTTAAATAATATCTAATATCATTACGCTAATAAATGAAAGTGTTAATAAATATGTAAATTTTTCATGAAAAATCTACATATTTCTAATTTATTAAAATAAGAATTTTCTTTGCTCATTCAACTAGCGTGTTGCAAGATCTGATTTCTGAAAGTTGCAACATACATTTTAAATTTTAAAATGAGATATTATAATAAAAATTAATAACTTAAAATTTAATAAATAACAATTAATTAAGAAATAATCTTAAAATTTATCATCACTCGTTCTTTTAATTTTTCATAAGAAATCATAATATTTTATTTTATTTTTAAAATATATTTTACATTTTAAGAATTTACAATATGAGAAAAATTAATTGTTTAGAATTTGATATATATAATAACCAGTTAAATTTTTTTTAAAAATTTATTATAGCTTCCTAAATTTTTTATTAAAATTATAGTGTTTTATTTTATTCATTAAATATACTTTAGACCTCTTAGAAACGACGATTCCCGTTGCGGTATCCCTCGCGTGTGCGGATAAAATTGGAAATTTAAGATTTTTAAGCCAATTGGAGAGACGACTCTGTCCCTCTCTTTTTGTGAAAAGAGTTTGACAATATGCCACCGCATGTGACATGTCTCTGTTGAACTTCGTTCGTTTGTTGAAAGTAGCTTTTCACAATTTTCCAATGTGATCGATAAAAACAACTCTCGTTAGTCCTAATAATTTAGATTCCCCCTTTTTGAAATAGTGCCTCAACAATGATTGATTGTAAGGTAAATGGTGGATGTTGGCATGTTGCAAGTGTTTTTTCCCAAATCTTTTCTTGAATTTTCCAACTTGTAAATTAATGAAAATGTTGTGTATTTTGCATTTTTTTTGTAAAATATTATGGTTTTGTAAAGAATTGTGATTTCATCCATAAAAATTATATGCTAATATAAGCGAACAAATTGAAAAAAATAATTTCTTATTTGATAAGTTACTTTTGATGATTTATAAACTTATAACTTATTAATTTTTTTAAATTTATCATTATTACTTAATTAATTGATGCTGATTATATTTTAAATAATTATATTTTTATTTTGAATAGTAAATAAATAATAAGTATATAAATATATATTTAATATTAAAAATATAATTAATTAAATTTTTTGTATTGATAGTTAATTAAATTTTAAGTAATTATATTTTTATTTTAAATATATTTATTGCATTAATATAACTTAATTTTAAAATAAATATAAATTAACTTAGTTCATGCATATATCTATTTGTATTAATATATCTTTTTATATTTTTCAATTAATTCAAAAATTAATTTTATTAATACTTTTAATTAATATAATTAATTAATTTATCAAATATAAGTCATAATCTAAAGTATCAACTATTTGCACTACAAATGAGCCTAATCTAATTTTAATGATATTGTGTTCAACAATCACCCTTTTTTTACAATCAAGTGGATTTGAATAGTAGTTGCCCTAATGGTTAAAGACTTTCATAACCATTAAGATATTACTACTGTGTTAATAGCCAATTACGTTCTCTTGTTATAATGAAAAGATGATTAATTAAAGAAAAGGATATTATAGTCTTCATGAAAGGGAAAACATCATTTAAATTTTCTATAGATAAAAATTATCTAATTTTAATGATGATTTTTATGCAGAAATTGTCAACATTATATCTTTTATAGAAAAATTTCTCATTTGTCTTATATTTTAGTTATAAAAACTTAACTCAACAAAATTCTATTAATTCAATGTTATACGTGAGAAGTGTGATAAAAAAAAATTTACTTCTTTAGAGAAAAAATTGTTTTTTTAAATCATCATAATACCATATATTATTTTATTAATTACAATGTATATAAATGATATATAAAAATATTTTGCCTTTATATAAATAAATAAGATATTTCTAGAAAAATGTGTTTCAATAAAATAAACAAAATTTTAGTAGTGTGGTAATATCAAATATTATCTTTAAGTCTTTCTCTTTTCACTATTTTAATCCAAGCCGAGTGTTACATTTGTATTAAATGAATTGTTACTTTCATTAAAAAACCAATTCTATAGTCCCTATAGAAATTAGAATGATGTAGAATTAGTCGGTGGTTGATTAATGGTGGAGAACTCAAATAATATTGAAAGTTATAAATTTAAATCTCTATTTTATAATAATAATAATAGTAATTATTATTATTATTATGAGTAGAGTCAATCTAACTATCCTTTCTGGCAATTAATTATAATGATGCAAAAAAGAGCAAAAATGTTAGAAACTAAAAGGGGATTCAAAATTGAATTTAGAATTTTTTACATTAATTGAATTGAATTTTACAAATTTAATTTATTGTTGTATATTTAATTAATATTCTTAATTTACATTCAAAACTTAATTTCAAGTTTTTATTTACTGTGTATATAGTATTGTTAAAAAAATATTATATTAATGTAATTGTGGAATCAATGACCAAAAAAAGAAAAGTGACTCGTTGATTAATCATTCATTTTAATAAGTGCATGTGATTAGCTACCGCTGCCCATCACAAAAGCGACGTTGAAAAGTTTGATGGTTGCGTATGCGCACCCAACATCTGATCTACTTCCATTTAGGTTCGGAGCACATGTCCATTCCTTTGGTTGGTATGTCTCGTGAGATGATGAATAGGTCACATTGGTCATTTACCATTTTTATTCTAAAATAGGAAATTAAATGAACTGAGTCGAATCCGAATTAAAAATATACATACACAAGTTTTAATTTAGTTATAATAAATGAATTTAAACTTGTTAAATTTTAAAAATCTGAACTTAAACTTGAATCGAATTAAACACAAATTTAAACAAATCATACATTATTTAATTAATTTTTTTCATTTTTAATAGAATTTAAATTATAAATGAGTGTAAATGAATTCGTATAAATTTAATTTTTTGTTTATTAATTATATATCATTTATATTTATTTAAATCTTAATAGTATAAAGTTTTGATTTGTTCATGAATAATTCAATTCTCATTTGCATCCCTAATGATAATGTTTGAATTTAAGATTTAATATACTAATATTAAAATTTGAACTAGAGATTACTAGATCACAATTATTAACTTCATCGATGAAGTATACAATTTGATTGTCTATATATTAATCCTATGTAATGGAATTTGAATTCCTTTGTTATTAAAGTCGTCGAGGGTATAAATTTATAGGAAAAAATGGATATATGTAATTTTTTTTATTAAAACAATGAGTGTTAAAAAAAAGGCTTAATTCTATTTTTGATGCTCCTAATATTAAAATGGGATAAATTTAATCTCCTATAAAATAAAAAATTATTTTAATTCCTATAAAATAAATCTTGGATCAAATTTGATTCAATTAAGCTAACTCCCGTTAATTCTATTTTGATACTCATAAAATAAAAAGTAAATTTTGTTTTTTTAAAAAAATATGAGTCCAAAGAATGTTGCTTTGACTTTATCAACTTATTTCTAGTTAATTTTGTTTCGATCTTACAAAATTATATCAACCAGCATTCTTTATTGTACATAGATGTTTGAGAACCATAAAATTGTCTTTGATCCTATAACCATAATATGATAACCTTTTTTATTTTATTTTCTATTTTTTGCCATTCTAAAAAATGCTATTTGCTCATTTACAAATGCTTTGGCCTTTCTCTGCAACACAAACCCTTCAACTTGAGAATGACATTTTGAGATGCTTCGCTTCCTTCGCCTTGAGGATTTCTTATTTACAACCGCATTTGAAATAGTCACACGTTAAAGTTTCGTTTATTTCAATAAAAAATATCTTTTATAAAATATAATTATAAATTATTAAAAAAAATATTTTATTTATGTGATGTAAAATAAAAAGAATTTGAAGAAAATAATTTTTTAAAAAAAAGTTTACATTCTTTATTATTATGATTTTAAATATCATTTTTTTAAATTATAAATATAAATGATATTTCACTCTTTTATTAACATATATATAAATAATATTTTCTTATGATAAATACTTTCCGATAAAATAAATCACAACATAAACTACGCTCCCAATATCATAGTTCTCAAACATTGTAGGTGACTACCAAACTATGATCTTAGTTTTAGAAGTAAACGAGTGCTAGATCCTGTGGCATGATCAGATGGATTTCATTCACTGTTTGCTCAATATTATAGCAATTTCTTCAATCTTCATTAACAATGCTCTTCCTTGTACCTTTGTACTTCATTGTCCAGTTGCTATGTCTATTTTGAATAAGGATACAAATAAGCTGAGTCGAGCTGGATATTTACATATTTAAATTTGAGCTCAATAATATTAAACGATTTCGAACTCGAACTCATCGAGCCTATTTGAATTCAATTCGAACATAAGCTTAATCGAACTTGTTCAAGTTTAAACGAACTTTAGATTCCTTACTCTAAGTTTCTAATCGAGCCTTTCTAGTTTGATCTTATGTTATATTCAATCTTAAATGAGCCCAAATAAGCTTGTTCGAGCTTACAATAGTTTAGTAATTTTTTTTATATTTATATTATATATAATATAAAAATAAAAATATATTTTATATTAAATTCATTTAGATTTGTTTAGTAAATGAGTCGAGTTTGTTTAAACTTAACTTGTTAAAATTTAAGCTTGGGCTAAACTTTTTATGAATTAATCTCAAATTGTTTATAAATAGCTTAACTTATTTGCATCCCTAATTTTGAATAATAAAAAAGCCTAAAAACGTTGCCACCAAGATGGTGCTCATCACTAGGGCTTCCTTTGGAATTGGAAAGATTTGTCTTTCCCACTCAATTCATCACAAAAATTATTGCTATTTGCATTTTTCTTTTGATTCAATTAAAGCTTTGTGTTTCCTTAATTTCTACTTGGAAATCATGAAGGAATTAGCTTATAAGTATGCAAGAAAAGTAGCTCATATGGTAGACAAAGCCTGATGCCAATATCATCTGTGCCGGTGTTTCCAGAATTGAAGACTGCGAACGTTTCATTAAGGAGGCTTTGAGTTATGTGTAGCAAAAATTCCATCTTCTGTTGATTATGATTTATGAACAAACCAGCTAGTTTGCTTTGCTTTGATCTTTAGTTGTGGAATGGTTGAAATTAACCCTAAACAATTAAACTGTGCAACAAGATGATAATAAAAACTTCACTGCCAGCGTGGATGCTAACATGGATTAGTTGGGATGTCACCAAGAATTAGTTCTTGCCATGTGTGCATTTCCATCATGAAGTTAATGATAGGTAACAAAATGGATCAAATTTAATTTAAAAGGATTAAGATAGAATTTTCTTTTTTAAGGAGGATTAAATGTGCCTAATTTTGATATTAGAGCATTAAAAATAAAATTAAGCCAAAAAAAGTTATGTATATGAAAGTAAAAATTTATATCTTAACTTTTTTAAATTAAAAGAAATTAAGAAAAGAGGGCATTCAAATTTCATATGATATGATATGAGCATTAACCCCCTGAAAATAATGTAAAGTAGCCTTAACCTTAACTTGTCCCAAACCTTAGCACTTAAAATAGTACAAAATTATTAATTTTGTTTCTAAATTCATATGACACTAATAAAATTATTTCTGAATTATATTGAATAATTAATTTTATCTCTAAGTAATAGTTCATAGAGATAATTTCATTCTTAAATAATAGTTCACACAAATAATTTCATTCTTTCATACAAAAATTAAATTTCAAGGTAAAATTATTTGTATGAATTTATACAAAGAGTCAAAATTATTTATACAAATTTTTATTTAAAAATAAAATTAATTATTTAATATAATTTAAAAGTTATTTTATTGGTATCATATAATTTTAGAAATAAATTAATAATTTTATCCTTAAAATAGTCATAGCTGAACATTAACCTTAAAAATTGAAAATAAAACATAAATGCTATAAAATTTATTTCGGTAGCCTGGTAGAATTAATAAGTTAAAGCAATCACAAAAATTATTTTCATAATTGAATATCAACAAGTAAAGTGAGAATTGATTATCTTATCAAAAGAAAAAAAAGCCAAAATTGACCACTTTTTTTTCTGTTGTCCTTTCAATTTGAGGTTACAATAAAATTGGTAAAAGTTAAAAATTCAACATATTTAGCATCAAGAAATTTGAAGTTGGAATATTTATGAACAGTGATAGCAATAGGATAGAGTAAGAGGAAATCAATATTCTCTTATTTATACTTTATTATCAGGCTAGAATATTGTCTTGCTTCATATGACATGATTAAAGACAAAATTTACCTCATTCTCATAATTTATTTTCTAATTTTACTCAATTTCTTAATAAATAAGGGAAAATTTAAAGCCAATTCATTAGTTCATAATCTAGGGCAAAAGTAAAGAAATTTTATGGATAATTTATTTGTTTATAAACTATGAAAAAAATAAGGAAAATTTATGAGCAATTTGCCTATTCATGAACTAAGAAATAGACTAAGAAAAAACTTTCTCTATTGCAAAATGATTGTTTATATACGTTGCCTTGCTAACTTGGTTCCAAAACAGAGCACAAGTACAACCTCTAAAAACTAACCAATACATAACACATATTCATAGTTCTCAACTAACTCCTTATCAAAACCACTTATAAATTAAGTACCAATGCCATTTATACCACAAGTTTCACCAATAAAAACATAAGCATTATAACCAAGAAACCAATGAAACATAAAACTATTATATACAACTTTTTCCTATTCTCTAGCACATCAATCGTTTTAGCAATCTAGCCATCATTTTCAATTCTTTTGATGATCTTCAACATCTATGTCATTTTAAATAAAGAAGTTACAACTATTCTTCCTTTTGATGCATTTATAAAAATGTTATCCTCAAACATAACTCTTCACCACAATAGCATAACCTCTTAACCTTGCTTCTTATGGTTGAAACTTCCAAAGCTAAGCTTTCACCACCTATTTAACTTTAATTTTGGTGCAATTTGGAGAATGAAATCCATAAGAACCAAAATGGGACAGATAGCAAAATGAAATGCAATTGAAATAAACCCTAGACCATTATTGAAAAAGATAAAAACAAAAGAAGGGACTCACATGCTTTGCTCCTATTCTTATTTGGATAAATGAGCTCCACCATTTTCTCCAACATGGTTTGCCATGTTGGTAATTCTGTCCAAATATGGAAGGTAGTCCATCAGTTAGACCAATTTTAGTTTATATTGTCTATTGGGGGAGCAAAATTGAATAATCATTTAAAGGGAACTAAATGCCATCATTTTATATTTTAAGGGGATCAAAAATATATTTAAGCCTAATATATTTATTATCATAATACATTAATTTATTGTTTTTAACCCAAATCATGATTAATAAATTATATTTTTTGTCTATTGACTCAACTTTCTCTTATTTATTTTAAAGATAAATTAAAAATCATAACTTGTGACAATAACTTAAGTTGAAAATTATGAAATTGTTGCACTTTATTCTTATAATATTGGTTAAGACTAAATATGTACAAGGAAAATAACGGTTTTGTTATTAAAATTGATACATTGTTGATAAAAAGGGAGCAATTAAGGTAGCTACAATTTAGGAATGTGGTGTTAACTCTTAAAACAAATAAGGCATGAGATTTTGGTAACGTAGTCACATTCAATGTTATTTAGTTTTTTTTAATTATTTTAAATTTAAATTTAAGATATTATATATGTATGTTAATTAGGAATGCAAACAAAATGAATTAAGAAAAATATTTGCATGTTAAAGTTCTAATTTGATAAAAATAAACGAGCTCGAATTCATAAAAAATAAACAAGCTTAAGCTAATTAGACTTAAAAAATTTAAGTTCAAATTAGAGTAGACTATGAACAACAAGTTAAGTCTAATTTTTAATTGAGTTTAAAGTGTTTGAATTCAAACTCAAATTATAAATAAGTTCTTTCTATTTAATATATATTATATATTATTTATATTCATTGATTCCTTAATAATATAAAATTTATATATTATATTATATACATATTATATTTATATTAACTAAATATAATATAAAAATTAAATTATAACTAAATTTGCTTAGGCTTACATAATTCGAACTAACTAATAAGGAAGTTAATCTCAACAATTTGGCTCGTATATAAATCAAGCTCAATTCATTTAAGTTCATCTCATTTAAAATCAAATTTGAATCAAATTTTTTTACAACCATTATTGAGTTGTTCATGAATAACTTAACCTATTTGCGCTCATAGTATTAAATGCTTTGTTACTCTTACATTTAAAAATAAAACATGTAAGGCAAATTGCAAAACCTCCTATAGTACATAGAATGTACTATATTAAAGTATTCAAAATAATTGTTCAAATATTAAATATTTATAAATTTGGATCCAATTGAGAAATTGTAATTACAATTACTATATTTGGTTATCCAAATATATAACCCTTCTATTTTCATAGATTTTATGTTGATTAGATGCCAAATGCAATAATTAAGCGTGAAATTTATGACAATGCAAAGGGCAATACATTCAAATGAACAAATATAAAAATTGCAATTACAAATAATGCACTTGATTCAAATTGATAAGTTGTTTGATATTTTAAAGTTATTTTAAATATTTCAATATAATCGATTTGATGTAGGTAAGAATTTCATTTTTAACGAGGAGGTTAATTGAGTATTTTTTTACTGTTGACATCCAATTTTATCCAACTAATAATATAATTAAAATAATTTTAAAAAAATAAATAATATAAAAATTAATTAAAAATTATAAAAATTAAAATTATAAAAATAATAAATAAATAATTTTAAAAAAAGCTATAACCAATTATTTCTATTTTCTCATTTTTAATGTGTAGTTGCCTACTGCTACTTACCATGGAGCTTGTTTTTCCACTAATTGCGTAATAGAATTTTCTTCTTTCACACGTAAAAAAAAGGAAAAATGTGTTGCTTGTAGGTGGCTTCTCCATTCTTTTATTTAGCTCTGATCAATATCTGAGGAGGAGGAGAAAGAGACATAAAGGAAAGCTAGAGATAAAGAAGAAGAGGAGATACAGAGAGTAAAAAAAAAAGGAGACACAAAGAAATGAAAAAGGGGCACAAAGAAGAGAAGAAGTTATTCAGAAAGAGAACGATCTAAAAAAAGAGAGAATAAAATTTTTCTTAGAAAAATAAAAAGATTGAAGAGAAAAAGAAGAAAAGTGGAAGAAGAAGAAGAAGAAGAAGAAGAAATTTGCAGATAAAGAAATAAGAGAATATGTAAAAAAAGTAAAGAAAAAAATGAGAATAATAGGGCACATGATAATGCATCTCATCCCTCTTTTTATTTATTTATTTATTTTATTTTATTTTTATATTTTTTATTTTATTTTATTTTTATTTTATTCATATTTATTATTATTTAATTTTATTATTTAAAAAATAAAATATAAATATAAATAAATAAAAAGAGTTGGGGATGTCCTGACAGTGAATGTCCCCCTACCCTTTTTATTTTCAAAAAATGAATCAAAGGTGGGACGGTCTTATCCCACTTTTATACTTTTTTTTTATTTCATTTTTTTTATTTTAAAATTAATTAATTAATATTTATTTAATATATAATGACAAAAATATTTTTGTGCAACTCTTATGATGGAATAAAAATAAAGAGTTTAGAGGTTTAAACTATTTAACATTCTTGAGGTGAGAAATAATTTTAGAAATCAGATAAACTAATTAAATTAAAGAAATTTAATATTATTACACATAAAAATTATCTTATACTTGTTATGTGCACTTTTAATTTATATATATATTTATGACGATGGAATGTATTGAAATTAGTTGCAAGTACAATAAATATAATTTTAATTTTTTTGAATAATTTTTTAATCAGATTTGAACATGAAGGTGAAAAAATTTGATATTTTAAAAATTATAAAAATAATATTGAATTATGATTTTAATTTTTTTGAGTAGTTATGTGTCCATATTTGATCATAAAATTGATAAATTTGATACTTTAAAATTATGAAATAATATTGAAATTATTTTAATTTTTCTAAATTTTTATTTCAAATTTAGTTATGAAGTTGGACAAATTTGATAATATGAATAAAATTATTAATATAATATTTTTAAATAAATATATAAAATTACTTTAAATAATTTTTGTTACTTAAAAAATTTATATTATAATTATTTTATAAAAAAATATTTTAAAAATAATGAAATAAAAATATTTATAAATAAATAAAATAATAATTCATCAATAATAGTATAAAAATTATTTAAAAATATTTTTTAAATATAATAAATAAAAAATTATTTAAATAATAAAATTTATGTCTATGATGTATTAAAATTAAGTAATTTGATTGCAAGTGCGATCATAATGATATTTAATATTACTGACGCACATTATTTTGTTCAAAAATCCTATCATAAAGTTGAAAGGATTGAACAATTAGATCAATTAATTATTTAAAAATAACAAAATAAAAATCTTTCAAAAATAATAAAATTCATGCTTATGATGTATTAAAGTTAAGTAATTTGATTGTAAGTGCAATCATAATGGTATTTAATATTATTAAGATATTTTTTATCCGAATTCTATTATGAAATTGGATAGATTTGAAAAATCAAATCAATAAGTTAGTTAAAATTAAAAATCACATTCTTAGAAAAATATACATTTAATACAATAAGGACCATCATAATTCAATCCATAAGATAGAATTAGAATAAATAGGTAATCATTCTTTGAACGGACGTTGTAGGGTACTAATACCTTCCTTACATATAATCAACTCCTGAATCCAACTCTGGGAATATAGACCACGTTTGGTGTTCCAATCACACTATAAAAAATAATTGATGGTAACTCTATTTTCTTTTTATTCACACCACACACAACAAATCGCGTTTTCGGAGGAAGTGCGGAAGCTCGCTTACCTCCCTCGAATCTCACCGTGGGGCATGTCGCAATAGCTTGGCAACTCCACTAGAGACTAAATTGGAGTAAGGCCATTTTGTTTCTCTTTTTTCTATCTTAATTTTGAATTTTCTTAGTCCATTTTGATTCAATATTTTCTTTACATATGTTTATCATGCTTGTCTTATTATGACTATCTTTATCTATGATAAATTAGTTATGTAAAAATCGTTGAAATGATTGATGTTCCCTCTCATGCACTGCACATTAGGGATCTTACACACATATCACGAGCCTTCTACCCGAGCTTTAGAATACCTTTTAGGATTAGTTAGGGGTAAAGTAATGATGCCTTTGTGAAACTACTGGTCTCCATGCAGGCTAGTGAAACACCTTTGCTCAAATTGAATCCTTTCCATTTGTAACCTATCATAGGTGAGGATTGGATGGCTTACTAGCCTATAATGGTGACAGTAAGGATAATTTAAGGACCTTTCATCAATTAGGTATCATAAAACCTAAACCAGGCACAAATTGGAATAAACTTAGAGCCATTTTATTCGAGAGAAGTTTATCCTATGTGAGGAAATTTTTAAGCTTAGGAAAAATTCTTCAAGAACACATAAGGGAATTTTTCCATGGCCAATTTTTAAAGTCATGCAAGTTTACATAAAAAATGAATTAAGCCATATATCAATTAAACTGGGTAGCTTGTTTGAATGGCTTATCCCATATTTTTTACTGCTCAATTGAATGCAACTGTTCCTTGACTTCTTGCATCTATTATTTCATCATACATAGATATCATCAAAAGTCATTTGAACTTATTGACCATTGGTTACAAGTTTCAAATTATCAAAAATTGGAAGTCTGTGATTATAAGTGGTTTGAAATAAGCCACAAAGCCATTAAAAAAAATGAACAAATGGCTTATAAATGCATTCACCTTTTTTGAATAACCCATCTTAGAAGAAAAACTTCTCTTCTATCCCATTTTCGAACAAGAATCTTAGAAAATATGGAGGAAGCCCTCACAAAACTCAAAACTAGGTTCCCTACTTTTCCCAAAGATTTTTTTAGAAAAATATACAAACGTCGGCTTGAAAGAATAAAAGTACTCATGCATTTAGGTCTTCCTGAAGATATGCGCTGGATTATTGAAGCTAAGGTACGTCTAGCTGGTGAATGTCATGATTTGCTTGTTAAACGCATGCCAGGAATGGGAAGAAGTTCTTATACTAGGAAATGAAGAGCTAAAAGAATGGGAGTCTGTTATAAATGTACAAAGTGGATACGTAATGCATAATGTAGGAACATTGGAATAGTTTCCCACAATCAGGAAGATAAAATTAAATTCATAAAAGATGGACTGAGTAAAGAGTTATTAGATAATATCCTTCGGACTTTTAAGACGCATCCTAGTGGAGATGTTCATAGGGTTCTTCTTGATTTAGTGGATCTATTCCACAAAGAAGAAGAGCATTACCGTCTTGGAAATCTGACGTTAAAAGATCCTGTTTGCTAATTTATAAGAAAACTAGATAGGAAGTAAATTCTCGACTCATAGAAGGCATTTTATGCTGTTACTGGGCATAAAACCAAAGGAAGATATCAGCTAGAATCACAACTACTGTTCATGTACATATATTTTCTTTTTTAACTTTTTGATCATTTTTTACTTTTCTATGTAATTTTCTTTACTTTTTCTATATTATTATTGGATCTGAGATTTACTTTTGACTTTTTCCTCTTTACATCTTAAATTCTCTAATGATAATTAATTCACATAAAATTTTTAACCTTTTTCCCACCATTTTCTAAAAATTGTTGTGTCCAATTCCTCAAATTTTAAACTTTTCTAACAATGGTTAATTTACATAATCTTTTTATCACTTTTTTTTTTGCTGTATAAATATACATATTTACACTTGTTAATGGACATATGGCTTATCATGAGGAAGAGGAAAAAGTGGAAGGACTATCAATACGCAAATTTAAATTAGTTTGTGTCTTTAGTGGATCTAATTACAGAAAAGATGAAGAGTTTGTGAAAGCAGCAAATGAGCTTGGTAAAGTATTAGCCACCAGAAATATTAACCTTATGTATGGAGAAGGAATCTAAGGTTTTAGGGGATTTGTGGCAGCATCTACACTCATTAAGGGAAGTAAAGTCTTGAGTATTACTGTGAGGAGTTTAGATAATAAGATCATTATTAACTATGCCTTAGATAATGAGTTGAAGGTTTCAAGCTTGCCCAAGCATTGTGGATACATGTTTCATAATGTCAAAGCCTTTATCGCATTACCTGGTGGTCTGCCAACATTGGAAGCAATTTCCAACATTGCGTATTAGGTTAAACTAAACTTTCATAAAAAACTATTAAAATTGTTAAATATTAATAGTTTTTATGATGATTTATTATCTTT
The DNA here is from genome assembly GCA_020226215.1 of Sindora glabra. NCBI lineage: Eukaryota > Viridiplantae > Streptophyta > Magnoliopsida > Fabales > Fabaceae > Sindora > Sindora glabra. The sequence goes on along the minus strand of CM035227.1, from coordinate 98,998,192 downwards.
ATTTGATCAAGCTATAGAACAAGAGTTCATTTCCTAAGCGATTCGTAGCTCCATAACGTCAGCCTCAATTATTGATTAGCTGATTGACTAAATATAAATTTTTGTACTTGAACTTAATCCGTTAATGAAACAAATATATTAGCAAGCCTAAGACAGCGTGAAAGAGCAAAAGCTAAACACTACTCTTTAATTGTAACCATCTTCACTCTCATAGTTTTACTTCCATTATTTTTGCTATTTTGTTTTCATCTTTCTTTTCTGCACCTCTCCTCATCTCTAAAGACATTGGAAACGATGTCCAAATTAGATTGGGAAGTAGGAATGATAAGAATTATTAGTAAAACTATTAGTCTGGCTATGTTTGTAAAGGATAACAGAGTAAAGAGTTATGTTTAGCTCATAATATGCAACCTTTTAGAACATGTTTTTCTTGCATGACTTATTCTCATTTTAAAAAATAAAAAAAAATTATTAGTAAAACCATCAGACTAACTTTGTGTATGAGGGTGGCTGAGTAAAGAGTTATTTTAACTCTTGATACGCATTCTTTCAGTAGTAGATTTTTCTTGCATGACTTATCTTCATTTAAAAAAAAATCTTTTGTTAGTGAAACTTTTAAACTAATTACATGTAAAGGATGGTTGAGTAAAAAGTAATTTTTTGGCTCTTAATGCACATTCCATCTTTAACATATTTTCTTCTTGGTGTATCCTCATCATTTGTTAATGAAACTATTAGACTAACTATTTGTGTAAAGGATGGCCGAGTAAAGAGTTATTTTTTTAACTTTTGATATACATCCCATTTGTAGCATATTTTTCTTCATGATTTATCCTTATTTAAAAAAAAGGATTTGTTTCTAAATTCTAATTAAAGTGTTCTAAGCCTTCTTACTTATTTAAATGCTTTCCACTGATTTTAAGAATTGTATGAGTCATGAGTATAAGTTAACTAGATTTGAATATTTTATAGCATGATTGAACAATTATCTTGTTTCTTGGAATTGACAAGTTTGGCAATAAATTTAAGTTGAAAGAACTAAGTTTGGCACCCCTTAGCCGTAAGACTTTGAGCCTATATGATTGATCATAACTATCTTTCTTCTATGAGAGGTTCACCTATTAGGTTGTCACTCTAGAACTTGCTTTAATTCTTATTGAGATTACATTCTCGCATGCATGAGCAAATATCATTCAAGCATTTTTCTTTCAATAAACCATTTATGCATAAATAGCTAACCTTTGCATGTCCATTGAACACCCCTTTTATGCCTAATTTACCCTTTCTTGTTTTTAGCTCGTCTTAAGCCAAAAAAAAGAAAGAAAGATATTCTGTATAACCTTAAAGGCTAGAAAAGTATTGAATCAACAAAAGGATGAGTTCTTAAATAAATGTGAAGTATATCAAATGCTTAAAAAAGAAAAGTCCATTAAAAAAAAGAGAAACAAAAAAAAGAAAAGAAAAATAAGAAAAAGCAAAAGAAATAGAAAAAGGATAGGATGATATATCATTAAGGCAACTACAATTCCAATTATATGCCTTCTTAATCACTTACTGTTTTGATCCATCCATCAATACTCTTTTAATCTCTTTAGTTGATAACTTCTTTTTTCATGATATTACCCTCTTTTACCTTGATTCCATTACAACCTTTAATAAGTCCTTTTGATTTATTTTATGCATGTGAATTAAGTAATGGAGATTGAGAATTTAAGCAAGCCTATAGTAGTGCAATTCTTAATGGGTTGGATTTGAGTGAAACACTTACCCTTAAACATGGAAGAAGTATGACTTGTGAGATATTGTCTATTTGGTTCTTTCTCTCTTAAATAAAATTGCTATGCTTTTTTACTCTAGATGACATGTATTTTTAATTCATGAATGCTATGATCTCTTTACATTGTAATAACTTTCCTACTTTTGACTTTACATTCTTAATTTCAGTAATAATAAATGTTTTTATGTCTAAGCTTGAGGAAATTTTATGAAACCAAATTCCATTGCCTTGTTCTCAAGTTTTTCCTAAAATTTCCATTATGCTTAAACTATTCATATTTTGTGAATTGGGCTCACTTGGGTTAAGCTATTGCCATTAAGAAAGGCTAAGTAGATTCAGGCTTGGTATGATCAATTGAGTCTTAACAAAGATTATCTACATTAAGCCATAGTCAACTCTATTAAAAAGGGATTGATATGAACATAGGTTGGAAGGATCACATACTCTGATGAGGCTTATCGAGATTAGTTTCATATTTTCTTATCATTGAACCATATGTAGGGGGCAACTGACATTATCGTTTTGAAACATAATGTGAAAGGGATAGAATCCTTTGTAAGCACTATTGCAAGTGATATGTATTGCTATCCATGCTTTAATCCTAGTCTTTATTGCAATGATAATAATCATTATGTCACCCATTTGTTTCTTGTGAAAATATCATGTATTTTCATATAGCAAGTATGTATTGGAACACTGTAAGATGTCATACCCATCTGAATGTGTCGTAGTAAAATCAATAATACAAAAATGTTTGAACCAAGCACTGGGATTGTCTCAATTCTCCTGGATAGAAAACAAGGGGCAATGTTAATGGAAAGATTAAAGCCAAACAAAGAGGAAATGTTCAAAATTCAGCACCCTCCAAACAAGATTTTCTTAGGGAAAAGTCTCTAAAAAGATGAAGAATCTTATGATAAATAACCAAAGCCATTATTACATGCACACATTCTCACAGCATTTACTCTTTTAAATAAAATCTAGTTAATTTAGGTAATTTTTCTTTTTACTATTAAATCAAACTTAATCAAGTTAAGTCGAGCCTACATCAAACCAAGTTATTTTCCTTTATTTCATTAAATTAAACCCAATCAAGTTAGATTGAGCCAAATTATTTTTCTTTTCTTGAGATTTCAAATTCACAATATAATGTGTATTTGTGGGCCTAAGATTTTGTTCATGGGAAGAGTTTAATATTAGTTCATTTATATTTATTTAGTCAATGAGATTTAATGTTTTAAAACTCAGTCTAGCCATCAACTTGATAAAATGAGTGGGTCAAGATCGAACTAATTTAACTGGTCAAGTTTAATGATCGAATCGATTGTCATATTTTTATATATTATAAATTATATTATACTTAATATATATTTTATTATTGAATTTTTAAAATAATAAATAAATATTAATCTTATTACAATTATAATAATCATTCAACGCAATTTTGATTCAAACAAAAAATAAATGACAAAATATTTTCTCTAATTAAAATTACTTTTACATAAGTCTTAATTCTTTTCAATTATTTTCACATAAGTTTTAATTCTCATTATTTTGTAATGCTATTAGAAATTTTCACACATTTATATTTATATATTAATTTTTTAATTTAAAATATGACTAAATTTGTAAGAAATTTATATTTATGAGATAATTTTTTATTTCATGAAACACAACTATTGTTATTAGTTATATATAACAGGAAGTAGTTGATAAACACCACCAAGTAATGAGACTAGTGGCATGCAGCTCTTTTTCATTGCAACTGGTCTTAGGTTCAAGACCTCTTACTACCTCTAAGCAAGAATTTTTTTATTTAGATAATAATAGAATCGGGCCTTTACTAACCTACTTGAGTTTGGTCGAGTATTGACCCAGTCAAATCAATTGCCGCATTGAATTTCAAAGGTGATTTGTGTCATTTTACATCTCAGGTCTCGATTCGACATGTTCAACCAATTAAGTCAATTTGGTGCTAGGCTAGCATCAAAGAAGATAAATAATGAAAGTGAAAAGAGAGAATAAAAGAAGTAATAATAATAAAATTAGGTTTTACTAACCTGCCTTGGTTTGGTCGAGCATTAACCCAGTCAACGAGTTAATTGTCACACTAGATTTCAAAGGTGACCCATTTTACATCTTGAGTCCTGGTCCAATTAGTTCAATTAGTCGGGCCAGTTTGAGGTTAGGCTAGCATCGAAGAAGACAGATAATGAAAGCAAAGAGAGAGAATAAAAAAAGTAATTAGATTATATAAAAGACAATAATTTCAGTGTACCAATATACTAATAGATTCATTTGTTAGATTTTATTCATCTAAATAATATTACATAGATGAATGAAATTTAATAACTAGATTTAATGGTATGCTAATACAAGCAATGCACCAAAATCTTTCTCCACATAGAAATTAATGATGTGTAAAAATGGAGTTACTCTTCTAGTCAATTTTGTGAAATAATAGTAGTAGCAAATCCAAAGGATGAAAATTAATTTGATTTGTGAATTAGGGACAAAAATTGAATAATGATTTTAAAGGTATCAATTGTGGTTTATTTATATTTTAGGAAATCAAAAAACATATTTAAACTTATTATTTAATGAAGTGATCTTACTCAAAAGTAAATAGTTCGAATTAAGCTTTAAATTTGTTAAATTTTATAATATACTTCCTAATTTTTGTTGAGTTGAAGGATTTTTAAAGTTATTAGCATCCGTACATCCTTTGTCTGGATATTATAAATGAGTTGTATATGAGGCGCAACAAAATACTCCATTAGTAATATTTGGGAAAGACAGCAAATGCTGATCACATTTACCCTATTTCCTTCTTTATTTTTAGAGAAAGAGAGGATAAAAACTAAATAATATAGTTTTAATATCTTTGTAATCCACTAAGCCTCTTAAATTAATATAGATAATTGGTTTAAAAAATGTTATATGAACTTAAAACAGAATTTAAAATTAAGTTTTAAATTTTTTATATTTATTAAATTTAAATTTATAAATTTATCATATTATCATATATTAATTTAACATTTGATTTATATTTAAATTTTAGTTTCAAACCTTATTTTTAATATATATAACATTGTTAAATAGATTTTGCATGTAACTTCATTGATTTATTGAGATATAGCCATGCAGAATTGTAGATGTCAACTTAAAAGTGAAAAACGAATATTGGGGGGCGGGGGGGGGGGGGGTTATTAAAATTGCGAGTTTTCAATGGATATATATACTTTTTGTTTTAAAAATTAATAAACATGAAAATATCATCATCTAAAAGAGTCTGCGAAGAAACTAGTCTTTATTTATTTTTAACTTTCGAATCAATATAAGAAATCGTAAATTTGTCATGGGGTAATATTATATAGGTTATAGAACCATTTGTAAAAGCAAGAGAGCTTATATGATGAATTCTAAGGTATTACTATAAATTTAGTATACGGAGTGATGTAATAAAATATAGGTCACCGGATGAGATTATTAAATTATTATCAAAATTTTTATAATTTAATCTAGTGGCTTGTATTTTACCATACTATCTCAGATACCAAACTCCTAGGAACATTTTAGTGAATACCAGCTTATATTTATCCGAAAAACAAAAATGAAAAAGCAAGAGAGCTTGTATTCAATTTTCACAGCCCCAACTTTCCTTGTTCGCTTCTTGGAATTAACTCATTCAAGGGCAAATTATACTAATTTTTCTTAAGGTTTAATTTAATTAAATTTAATATACCTCATTTTTCAAAATTACATATTGTTTCCCTTTTTGAAATACTTCTCCTATTTTGAAATGTAATAGTATTAATTTTTCAGCCATAACTTTTTTTTTTAATATCATATCACATAATTAGAAAATTACTTTCCCATATTTTTATACACAAACATTGCAGCATATTTATACATAATAAAAGTTTATAAAAAAGAGTGAGTACTTTTTTTTTATTCAAGGAACAAATATATTTATATATAACCTGATAATTTAACAACGTTATATTTTATAACGGTGAAAATATTTGAAGGATCAATGTCAATTATAATTAAACTAAACATCAAGGTAAAATGTAATTTCCTTCGTTCAATAGCCTTGAAATTTTGATACTTCAATTGGTGCTGAATCTGCAGATTGTATATTTGTTGCACTTGATCTGAAGCATAAAATTTACAATAAATATCACAATCTAAATCAAAATAACTATTATTAAAAGTATGTAGCACACTTTTTGATTAAATTCCTTTAATAATTAACATGAGTATTGATGCAACTTAACGCTTGTCAGCAAAAATGTAGTATGCCATTTGGAGCTGATCATTTTAAATGACCAATAGAATTTGTTCTAAGAAGGAAATTTAAAGACTCTCTTTGTAAACTAATTGATTACATCAGTAGTTAATTTATTTAATTAACTATTAATTAAAAATTAATTGTATTAAATGATTAAACTATCTCATAGCATTAATTATTTGAATAAAGATATTTTGTGATATTAGTTGTTTATTACTTATTATTTATATGTAAAATGATATATAAGAATATGATTATATTTTATAATTTATTTAAGTATGTTCTTTTACTTTTATCATATATTAAATTTTCTATATTATTTATCTAATTAAAGTTTCTTCTAAAAGATATATTATGACAATTTATCATTTATTAAATTATTCTTAAAAAATAAATTAATATAATTTGTTATACTTGTTAAAATTTTCTTTTAAAAATTAAATATACTTGGGTATTTGTATGTTATTTTATACCAAATTTTTAACATACTATTTACATATATAATAATTATATTATTTTCATATTATATATATATATATATATATATATATATATATATATATCTTCCTAATCATCACATTTTTTAAATAAAAACACGACTTGACAAAAAAATAATCGTACTATTTACAATGCTTTGTATGTTAAATGCTACCTTATTATTTAAGCAATATTTTAAAAATTAAACCCAACAACAAATTGAAAATTTTGTTGTATATTTATGCATTATATATATGTATACATTAATTTTATTAATTTTCATTTTAATGTAAAAATAATTTAAATTCGTCAAATAATTATATAAGATATCAATATTTATTTTTTTAATATATATTAATTTTATTATATAAATTTAATTAATAAAAATTTAAATCATTAGCTATTTATGAAAAATATTATGTTTTAATATATGTTAAATTTATACATATGAAATTAATGATGATTAATAGTTTATTTGTTAAGCCTTTATTTGCACAATTTGGGGTTCAATTCTTTTATATTACATATTAATCAAAATAAAAAAGTTTACCTTCTTATCCACTATTTATGAATTAACTAATTGAAAATATTGAGTTCTATCATGGTTTCAAAATAGTTAATTGGGGTCAATCAACTAATTAAAATAATTATTTACTAAATATTTAAAATAACTATTTAACTTAATCACTTAGCTAAATGCCCTCAAATTAACCAAAAATTGGTCAAATAACAAATTGCCAGTCATATATTTCCATTTCATTGGTTATTAACATATTGTTATTTACAAGTGTTAAATTACTTAATAAAATAGTAAAATTGTATTTCATATAGAGTTAGAAGTGTTTGATAAATAACCTTTTAACCAATATTTAGCTAATTGAGGTCACTTTATCTGATTAATTTAGTTAATTAATCATTTTAAGTGTTTGATAAATAATTTATTTAATTAATTGATCAAGACAATTAATTATTTGAAAAGATTGGAGAATCCAATATTTTTAAATAATTGATTCATTAAATGTCTATAACTGAACTCTATACTTCTAACATGTATTGCATAGTATTCAATCACTAGGCGAGTGTACACCTTTAGTCATATGTGTATTAATTTAATATATACTAGTAAAATAGTAAAATTGTATACTATTTTATTTAGTAAAATAGTAAAATTTTAATTCATAAAGAGTTAGATTTATTTAATAAATGACTTTTTAACCAGCATTTAGATAATTAAGGTCACTTTATCTGATTAATTAAGTTAATTAATTATTTTAAATATTTGATAAATAATTTAATTAATTAATTAATTAAGTCAATTAATTATTAAAAAAAACTAGAGAGTCCAATATTTTCAAATAATTGATTTATTAACTATCTATAATTGAACTCTATACTTCTAGCATGTAATGCTTAGTATTCAATCACTAGGCCAGTGTACACCTCTAGTCATATATGCACTAATTTAATATATACCAAAATAAAATAATTTTTATTAAATTGATTAAATTTGCATAATAAAATTAATATCTAAAAAAATAATATTATAATATATCAAAGCCTCAAAGACTTTGTTATGCAATTATTTAATAAAATTAAATTCTTTTCATATTGAAAAAAAATTCATAATATTAATTTATACATATATATATAATATGTATATAGTACAAATAGATTATAAAATATGTTCATATTCTTTTATATTATTTTATATATAAATAAATAATAATAAATATTAATTTTACTAAGTATCTTTATTTAAATAACTAATATTATTAGTTGAGTAAATTAATCAATACAATTAATTACCAATTTATAAATAATTGAGGTAATTTTTGGTACATTGTATAAGACTTGATAGTATACAATAAATTATGTAATCAAAACATATACAATGTAAGTTTCAAATAGATTATATAATTTATTTGAAAGTTTACTCTTATATATATGAGTTCTTTATAAGGTTACACATTTCTTGTGGAAGAAAATAAGGGTTGATGATGTTGAAATAAATGATAAATTATTAAAATTAAAAAAATTCATATTAAATCTCTCACTTTTATGTCTCTCTTCTATTTTTTTATAAAATAAAATTTAAAAATTCTTTTACATTTGCACTTTTAGTATTTTTTTTCAAAAATTTTATTTAATAATACTATACTATATTTATGATATTTTTAGATAGTTTATATTATTTTTTAATATTTTATATACGATGTTTATAAAATTTTATATTTTTAAATTGGTTTATTAAAATTTTCAATAATTTGCTATACATTCATCTACACATACATATCAAACTATTTATTTTATATTATTTTATTACTATAGTGTAAGTTTTTAATTTATATATATTACCATTCTTTTAAAAAAGATATTTTTATTGAAGGGCTTTTCATTTGAAATAGTTTTATTGGTTTTTTATATGTAAGACTATTTTAATTAAATTAATTAATTTTTAATTTTATATATTTTTGTACAAAAAAAATAAGTAAAAGATAGAATAATGTCTAAAATGTCTAATCAAACTAAACTCAATCAGATAAGGATATCACGATCCCATTCATGCATAAACACGTGCTATATTATAATAAAGGAACTCATTTAACTCTTAAATCCAATCAACCTAATCAACAATAACTAATAACTTGATCTATTTTACAATGATCCAACTCGAATAACAACCATTAGCACAAATATTGGTCAAAAGCCTTCTATCATGTCTAAAGAACAACTTTGATAAAAAAGACTCCAAATCTACTAGACTGCCAACACACTTATAAATACCCATAATCCTAAAAAAAGGCCTTAGGTATACCTTCACAAACTATAACACAATTCCATGTACTATTTTGCCTATACTTTTGGTGACTTAGGCATTAGAGTTTGTTCAATAGACTATTATTTGTCATGTACACCTAATTCTTTATTTCTTGTATAAGCAAAATTCGGTCCAATCAAGTCATACTAGACTAGTCAACCCAAAATTGGAACTATCACATCACATAGAATACTATTTTATTATATACAATATTATTTTATATTAATCAATAGTTTTATATTATATTATACATTGTGCCAAACAAATTTTAAATCAACTAACCATTAACGAAATCAATTAATTGTCAAACAAGACTATAATTAAAAATGGGATAAAATTGTAAAAATCAACAGGTCCTTTAACTTAAAAAACTTCCATGCAGCAATAGGATTTTACTCCTATGTACACATTTCCTTTTTTACATGCTCAATTTTTGGGGAAAAAACATTCATTTGTTTTTTTTATTTTTTACAAAATTTTATAACCTCATATAGACTTTTTATGTACTAAATATATAAAAAAATGTAATTTTATGACTTAAAAATGCAACATAAAATTTTAAATAAATTTTCTAACTTTCTATGAAAGGATTATAACTTATAGAGGGCATTTAGTTCGCTGAATATTTTTTACTTAAGAATGTTTTAAGGAAATATTATATTCTTATATTTAGTTCAAAGTTTGAAAAAAAAATCCTTAGGAATATCACATTTCTAGGAATATTTTTTGTCTAACTTTCTCTCAAAATATTTCTATAGGGAAGGTAAGTATCTTAGATTCCTATGGAACAAGAATGTTGATGCTAAGATAAAAGGATAAAATTATCTTCGCATTTAATTCTTTCTCTTATTTATTATTTTATCAAATAATTTTTAATTTAAATTAAGAAATAATTGTCAATTTATTTTTAAAATATTTTTATTTTTCACTTTTAATTTATATTTCTCATTTTCAATTTTTTTATGATAACAAGCATAATTATACTAAATAAGTGAAAAAATAAATAAGTAATTTCTAAACTCCAATCCTAATTTATTCTAAAAACTTTTCATTTTCATTTTTCACAAACTTATATTTCTTGTTTTCAATTTTTTCATGATAACAAGTATAATTACACTAAATAAGTAAAAAAAATTAATAATTAATTTTTAAATTTTAATCCTATTAATTTATATACAATCTTATAACATATTAAAAAGAAAGATTCGTAAAGTAACTTTAATTTATTAAATTTTAATTTGTATGATTACATTAATTAATATTACACATTCACATGTAATATATGTTTTTTAAATTTTCTTGCTTGCTTAAAAATTACAATCAAAATTTATAATATTTTTTATAATTTTTAATGCCTTACAAAGTAAAAAAAAATTAAAAATTAAAAAGTGTGAATTATGTGAAATTAATATCCTAATGTTAGAAATGACTTTTAGTTTGTTTATATAATTAATTAAATGAAAATTTCAAATTTAAAATCTTAAAAATTGTAATATTTTATATATTAAATTATTTATTATATTTTAATTGATTAGGTCTTCAAAATTTTCATTCGTAAATTTTTAATTAAATCTATAATTTATCACAATTTATAACAAAAAAATTAGTAAGGGTATTTTTTGAAAAAATAATAAGATTTCCAAGAATATATAGTGTGAATCAAATATGGGATTATGATATATTTAGGAATCTGAAAAAATATTCCTAGAAATTAATATATTAAACCAAACTTAAGAATATTACATTTTAGATAATCACATACTTGGAAATGTGTACTTTTCCGGAAATGTAAGATTTCACAAATCAAATACCCCCATAATAAAAAACATGTGAAATATAATCTTTTTTCATAAAACCTGTAGTTTTCAAATATACATAGAGGAAAAAGCCATAATGATACAGTAATGGTAATGCACAACACTTCTAGTTTGATGCATTATTTTATTTCTCTATCTCACATGCATTAACTAATATATTCAGACGGCCAGAAGTATTTTTAGCCTTGAATTAGCATCCTCTTCATTTTCTCAATAATGTATGAAGTAAATTTTTGGAAAAACATAAATATAGAATTTTTTTGTTTGAAATTATAATTTTCAATAAAAAAAATAGTAAGTCACAGAATAAAAACTATATCTTTATCTTCCTAAAAATAATAGAAAATTAACAAAAATGATCCAAATCCCATTATAACACTTAAGTTTCGCTACAAATTATCATATTTTGATACGGTGGCAGATGAACAATAATACTAAGAAGGTGGTTTTCCTTAAAATTTTCCCACTCACTCACACAAATCAAATCTCTCTGAATCAACTAACTTTAACGAGAGCTGGTGGACCAACCCATTCGTGTGACATTCTCCTCCATGCCATCACAACCTTCCTTCATCTCCAAGAAACTAACCTCCATGTATAAATCACACAAAGAAACCACAATTTAATTAAACAAAAGAGAAGAGAAAGAAATGGAAAGCCCCAAAAAGAATGAAGTCAGCTTCTTTCAGATGCCACTTCACTACCCGAGGTACACTCAGAAGGACTATCAGAACATGCCCGAGTGGAAGCTTGATGGCCTGCTTAAGGAATATGGGTTGCCCACACAAGGTGATTTGGCTTACAAGAGACAGTTTGCTATGGGTGCTTTTCTCTGGCCTAAGTTTCATCTTGACTGTAGTTGATTCCATAAGAAGCTGTCTTGCACATGGAAAATTTTTTAGTTCTATATTGGGATTTTTAGTACTATTTTTTATTATTTTCCTAACAAATCACCTTTAATTTTAAGAATTATTCAAGCATAATATTATAATTATTAATTTATTTGAATATAATAAGAATTAATGCTGAATTTTTAATGTTATTTATTATTAAAGTTGAAAGAAATGTTACTTCTCTTGTGGGCATAGTTATAATATGTATAATATGATTTATTATGGAATTATGGTAAATGCATACTTGAATTTTATTTATTTTTTGTTCTAAGGATTTTCAATATCTAAGAATTGCATTGGATCCCAACTAATTCAAAATTGAGCTGGATTAAATTCAATTTGAAGTACCAATTTCTCTATTCACAAATTTTCAATTTAAGAGCTTATTTAAGGAGTATTGCATTTCAGCAACTTAGGCCGATGTTAATAATACATACTTGAATTTCTTACATTATGTTTATATGATGAAAGATGTGATCTACCATAATTTTTGTGCAGTACATTTGCTCATTATGAAAAAATAAAACTTTTTCCTTCATCACTAGTGTCGGATTTGTTCCAAAAAGAGAGAAGGGAAAAAAGAAGGCTGCCAAAACTTGTTCAATGTATAAATAAGGAGCTCAAGTAATATTTTTGTCATATCAAATGAGAACTTGATTCGAGGCTTGTGAATTGTGATTGTGATTGACTTGGTATACAGTCTATGTAATTAAATCCCTCTCTCAAAGTAACTACGTTGTATAATATTTGAGAAGAATTGATTTTGAGAGTATATATTTTCCCTTACAAGATGATTGAGAAGAATCGAGTATATTCTCTCTAATTATATTTTGTCAAAGAGCAAATTTCAAACCAATCAAAGGTTAAAAGGGATATGCCGGTATTCTTTACCACTATTTGTTTTGGTAAAAAATATATTTTGTAAAAATATAGTTATAAATTATTAAAATGATATAAAATAATTTATATATTAATTATTAAATATAAGATATTTGGAAGAATATAATTTTTTTTTTCAAAACAAATTATTTTTCCTTATTATCATAACTTTAAATATTATTTTTTTAATATCAAGATATAAAAGCAATATATCATTCTTTCATTTATGTAGAAGTAAATGAAAATTTTCAACTAAATATTTTACAAAAAACAAAGTCTTAATGACTTTATGCGTAACTAAAACTTATAAAAAATTTTAAAAAATAACCAAAAAAACTAATTAGAAAAACATCAATATATACAAAGCATCAAAAATAAAATTTATTGTAAATTAAATCCTTGAAAATGAGTTATGAAATTATATTCAAAAATTAATATAATAATATAACATTCAATAATATTGTAATTTTTTTAAAAAAAATTAATAAAAAATCATATAATTTAATATGCTTGACGATTACTAGATTTAACCATTCCTAATTTTTAAAAAGAATTTCAAATACCTAGTACACACTTATTTATTCGTATTTACAAACAATTATTTTATGAGTTAAATAAATTACTACTTTTATTATTACAAAAATTAATAAATAAAAACAATGATAAAATCAATGACAAGGATATGAATTGATCAAGATAACACAATAATAAATGTCAATATTGATCATATTTTATGATATAGTGAATATAATCAATCATAATAAAAAAAGGTATGAAATAATTAAGATAATACAACAATAAAAGTAAATATTGAGTGAATACTTAATAGGAAAATTCTATATGCCAATATCCACCAAATACTTAATAGAAAAATTTTATGGTACATCACTAATACAATAATATACTAATACATTATAAAATCTAACTATACATTAAGTTTATTTTTTATAAAATTAGATCTGAAATACTATATAATAATATATTAATAATCGAATCTATGAATACATCTGTACATCACCATATTAGTGTTGTACCATAATTGTCTCCTGACTTTCTCACTCACAATTAAGAGACTAAATTCATTGACAACTAAATACATATATGGGCTCGTACTAGGTTGCAAGGCCCAAGCCCACTGTCTGAGTTTAGTTATGCAGTCAACATGATAGTTCACCAATCAACGGTATTCTTGGTAGTTCCCTTGCTGAAGCATTTTAAAAATGTATAAAATTCGGTTGAAAAATTAGATTTTGATTCAAAATTCAAAAGTTGCATAAAAATCATAATTTGCAAATGCAGTGAGTTACTTAAATCCAAACAGCCTTTTGACAAGAACTCACTTGTAAATGGAACTGAATTCTAGTTTTTCGATGGTTCCAAAGGAGTGTAAATGGCACTGGAAGGGAAATGAAGGCAGAACAATTCAAGCATTTACCTATTATCTATATTGGCTCAAAACCGGAAACCATGTTTTTCCACAATGCAAATAAAGGGAAAAGGGATAGGCTATACACGTTCTTTTTCATGGCACGAAGCATGATATACCTACATCAGAAACTGTTCTACTGTCAAACTATGATGAATATACCATCCAAGGTAGCAGTAGCCGAGGATGCGGGATGCGAATTTTGACAGGGCAGTAATAGAAGCTCCAGCACGTTGGTGAAATTGAAAGGCAGTTCTTAACCAGAAAGTCATCTATATTACAATTCCAGGATTGCAAGGTCAAATTGCAAACAACGTAAACTATGTCCGTCTCCTGACTCGCCTGCCATTTGGGTTATTAGCTGAATCAGCAGCCGCAGCGTCCGCCAAATCTTGGCCATATATGCTACTGCCGCTTCTCTTCCTGCTCAACAACTGACCTGAGTTCTCATCCACCGATGCAAATGTCTCCAGCAACTCTAACAACATTGATGGGCAGCTCTCTTTCAAATGCAAGAAGGCTTCGGACTGCATTACCACTGTACAAAGCAAAAGGCTACCATGTTGAGTTTCCAGAAATAAGAATATTAAGAAATTACAAAAATGCATCTGTCAAGGGGATAAAGTCTAGAAGAAAATGCAGCAAGCGAAGTTTAAATTGCATGACACATAAATCTGGGGGAAATTACAAGCCAAAGAACAATATAAGAAAACATTTATGCCAAATAAAGCAGTGACTAGGCTATAATTGTTCCGCAAGTTTAGATAAGCAGAATACTTAGGTGGCAGAAAATCTCAATTTAGCCATATTTGGAAGTAATTAAAAGGATGGTAGAAACCATATTATTTGCAAAATCACAAGTGGAACATAAATGTAACTATTTTCAAAAAAATTGTACCAAAATTGTGAACCTTCATAGGAATTAACTTTGTTACCTGATGAAGCAAGAACCAATAAGAAACAGCACAGCAAAACTTGAGATTATTACTCTCATTGACAAACTAAATCAAATCTTCTGCCACTCTGGACGCCAACAAATAGATGCCAGATATAACACATCAATGATGCATGTATGGTGTTTGACCACACAACATACCATACTTTACTAACTCTTAAAGCACAGAAACCGACAACATGAATGTATTGCTGATTTGGAATGCATGAGGAAACACCATGAATGCTGATATGTGTCATTTTAAAGAAATACGAGTTCAAAAAATCTAAAACTTTTCAGGTTCATGACCTATGGAGAACACGCACCACCTAAGTTGGCAGGATTTGCAATAAATTTTAAACAGATGGCCTTAAGCTCCGGACAGTGGTGTTGTTCAGCCAGGGCAAGTGTTGTTGCCACAGTGTCAATAGTAATTTCTTCAGAGAGTTTAGATTCACATAGTAATTTCAACCGATCAAGATTATAAAGATCAGCAGCAGCCAAGAGATGCTGCACCATCACAGTAAGTGAACACATAGGTGTTGAGCCCATAACCTCACGGACATCAGGAAGCCTGTCAGAATAGATGAACAGCAGCATTGCCTGCGAAGACAGATAAGGGGAAATTCACTCAGTAGACCTTCATTGAATATTAGTAATTCATTGTTCAGTGTAAAATTGGCAGAAACTACATAACATGGGCACTTGACTTAGGAACAATCTCTAATAAAGGCAGTGAAAGCATGACTGCTAGCACCAGCCACTTTAGTTAACTTCTAATTTCCATTTTATGCCCCATTACCGTTGAAACACTTTGTCCCAATACAGACAGCTGTATTGGTAGGATGCCCTGAGTTCGCAATGTACTCTTCACAACCTCAGCAAGCACAGAGTGTGATAGACCTGAAAATTTTACCTTTCTAAATATCTGAAAAGCACATAATTGCATCCAATACCTGAAATTGAAGGGCTATAGGAAGGCGAAGAAAAAAACACTTACAACTATCAAGCATAAATAATTTTATATGTCAAAGAAATATTATATATTACACACAGGAGGACCTTTCAGTTTCTGAAAATACTAAATTTATGATATATGTCACACTGGTTTGTACAGTATTAATTCAGATAAATGAATCACTTATACCCCTGAAGCAGTTGTTAGATGACAACTCTAAAGAGACACCCTTTTGTTGTGTCACACATATTCCTACATGTAAGTGAGAAAATAAATAATCATCACAGAAACTTATTAAGCCCCATGTTGGATGCACTATGAATGCTTTCTAATACATTTCTGGACTTGTATTAGACACCCAATCTCCAATTTCCAAACAAATCTTAAGGAATCCATTACTTTTGGCATGAACAAGGATGAATACTGTTTCTATGGTCTAAACTTGCTTCATGCATCACAGATAAATAGTTAGACGACCCCTTTTTGATTGTTTGCCACATAATTAACTGACTATAACACTCAAACTAAAGAAAAATAGTTCATGAGATATCAGTATAATAATGGGAATGCCAAAATACAAGTATAACGATTAATTATTTGAATTTTCTTAAGAATTAACCAGAATGATCAAAACTCATACATATGCACATCCTCCTTTTAAGTGTTCCAAGGAGATTTGGTCTTCCAACTTTGTGTTCTTTCTCCCTTACTGAATTCTCACATATAAAATAAATAAAAATGGAAAAGGCTTATTCAGGAAAGGTTGCCCCTCCATCACTTCCCCTACTCATCATATAAACACGCAAAAACAGTGAAAAAAAGTGAACACAGGAAAAAAAAAACTTCTAAGCAATTTAAGCTTCTATTTGTGAAGAAAACTACAACTACGCAAAACATCAAGGGAACTACTATCTAACAAACAACAGCATGCTACATCAGGACTAATGGCATGTTTATAGTTAAAGGCACTACCTTGAAGATAAACGGCTCAATATCCTCTATCACTACTTCATCTATGCTAGGATCCCCAACAAGCCCAAAAAACTGAGCTCTAAATACAGGAGAACGGGCAGCAAGTATCAACTTATGAGCTTTGAATTGTTCACTGCCAACCTTGAAAACTATGTCACAACCAATTTCAGATTCTAATAATTCCTTAAAATCTTGACCCATGTCTGACTGTGGTACAATAACACTCTGTTTAGTTCCCTCGAAACGAGTTTTAACAACACCAACAGTGCAGTGCATGACAAGGCAATCGTCCTTCAAAAACTCCGAATTTTCCAACAGTGTTCTTCTGAAAAAACGCTTGTAACCCCTGAAACAAACAAAGAAAACTCGAGTTGACAACATAAGAACATTAAAAACCAATCCAATGTGACCGGTTTTAAACACAACTAACCAATCCAGGTGACCTATTGTATCATAATGCAAGTATAAAAAATATTGATATTCATCCTTCCCACTGATAATCAAGAGGCACTGTATCTCTCACAGACATTATTTCACTCAAACCCCATTTCTCCTAAGTCTTTTGCTCTATTCAAAAATCCTAAAACCCAATACTCCATTTTTAAACCGTTTCACCCGCTGAATCCCCATGGAACAACAAAAATGCAATTATCAACTTAGTAAATTCCATACCACATGCTGCCTCTATACTTCAAAGTATAAGGTCCACTCTCCAACGGGCGATCAAAATGGCTGTGAACTTTATGATTCCCCTTTTCACTCTGATCCATCAAAGTCAGCTGGAACAACGCTCTAACATCAGTTCCCTCGCTCGCCAACGCTATGAAAACCGAAACATACATGGAATTGTCCTCCGGGTTTTTTCCATCCGGATAAAAATAAATTGCCCAATCGTAACCACCAACACTGAAAGTGTCGCTCATTATGTACTTGCCAGCACCCATCCCTTTCGCCAAAGAATACCCTTTAATGGTGAATTGGTGCGACCCATTAACGGTCTCGCAAATTGACCTCGAGCACGAACCAGACTCCGCGAAGGGCTTGAAATCACCCATCTTTTCGTCCAATTCAGAAATCCCAGCAGGTTTTCGGGACGTCATGAGCATGAAGCTAAAACCCTAGTAAGCAAAAATCTTAACCATGAAGGAATTCGAGGAGTCAGGAGGAGAGGGAAGCCCTAATTGGGGTTGGAGAAGAAGGGGTTGCAACTGGATAAGGGCGTTTGCGAAGTGAGAAAATTGAGAGAGGGAGAACGGAGAGGAGGAAGGGGGTTCCTTTAGGCAAAAGGCGGGCGAGAGAGATCTTAACGGATTACAGGAAACTAATGAGCTGCGTCACGTCTTACAGAGAAGCAAACGAACAGACTTGGCTCGCATTTATAGGATTCTGTTCTACCTACGGCTACAGGTGCAGGAAGTGAAAACAACAGGCGTCCTTGGAACTTAGAAAACTCGAAAGCCTGTCATACGACAATGTTCGATCCTCTAACCCGAAGTATCTTTTCACACTGCTATGAGATGTTTTCTTCTTCTTTTTCTTTTTTTTTTAATTAAAGAGGGTATTACGAAAATTTTCGCATATGAAAAGGTTGAAATATTTCACATTGAAATATATTTAATATATTAAAATTTATATTTTTAATTTTAATATACTATTTTGAGATTATAAAAAATGATGATTTAATAGTGAAATATTTAATCTTTTAAGAGATAAAATTCTTATAACATTACTTCTTTTTAATAATAAAAGTGATCATTTATGTAATATATATATCAAAATTACAGATTCAAACATCAAATATAATAGAAAATAAAATTTTTAAAATAATATTTAATATTACTATACTAATAAAATTCCAGCACTATAAAAATGGTTGAGGTTCAAAGATGCATTAGCTTGGCTTGCTAGAAGGTGTATTATTTTCTATCAATTTTTTACAAAATAAAAAATTATGTATGCATTACAAAAAAATAATGATTTATGAAATTAAACATAATAATTAATCTCTAATTTAGTTTAAAATTTAATGATAGAAATATTCAATTTTTAAAGTAGATCAATAATTATATCAAATGTAAAATTAAAAGGCTATTAACACTAGTTATAAAAATTAAGGATAATAATAATTAACTTAGAAATTAATTATTCTATTTATTCTATGTTAAAGTATAATAAATAATAATCTTAAAATTTTAATATTACAAGAGCAATAATAATATTTTAAATGAGAAATGAGATGGGTCATATGTGTTTTTCTTTGTATGGGATATAATGTAAGATCAAATGTACATGATTAGCTTAGAATACACTTATCTTTTCTAAAATGCCAATTTAATTGATAATAGCAAATAAATTATTAGTCATAATAGAATTCTTAGAATTTTCATCAACTCTTTTGTCATGTTGGTCTTTTACATTAGTTAAGTCGCAAAGTCTCATCATCAACATAATTTAATTTCAAATTTCCATTTATTTCAAGTATAGCACTAGTTCATTACAATTAAAAATTAGGTCAAACTCAAATAGTGACTCATAATAACTTATGGAGAAATCGAAAGATTTCAAGGACATCTACATATATATAATATTTTTTGTAACAATAGAAATGATTAAATCATTAAGCATATATGTAAAAGATTGGAGATCGAATGAATATCCATTACGTAAAGATATAACTTGCTAAAGCCTTTACTAAGAAAAAAAAATACCGATAGAATAAAAAAAGTACAACATTTGTTTAATAAATATTTTACTTCATTAATAAAACCATGGTCAAAGAAAGATAGTGCAACATGAGTTTAAATCTCCCCATTGAGAATATCATTACAGACCTTTGAATTAATGCCTCTACTAAAAATTCTATCAAGCATTACTTAAACAAATTTGCTATCACGATCAATTATTACTACAGTCTTTTTGCTACCATAAGAAATAGTTTTGGTAAAAATATAATTTGTTTTATCTCATTTGATACATTATTCTTTCAATTAAGCTTTTGCACATGGCATGATTTTTACGTGGATTTGCTGAAATCTCTCTCTTGAAAATCATAGCACTATATAATATGATAAGGGTATTGATTCTTGATTTACATTATATATCATCATATGTCACATTGAAATGGAATGAAAATATTGTGAATCCCACACTCTACATCATTGATGGAGGCACCTGTGCGCATGCACACATATTCAATAAATCATTTACATATACATATCATAATGATAATGATAACAATCTTATAATTCATGGAAAGAATATCAAGATAATAAAGATGATTATATAATTAGGATAAGAATGACAGATGATTACACAATCAAGATAATGATGACATAATATTAAGGAGATAAAGATGACATAAGTTTAGGGATAGGATAACATAGACTAAAGGATCATGATTTATTTCTTCAACATGCCCTTGTAAATTGAATATAAGTTAAATGCACAATTTGGACTGAAATTCAATGAAATGTTTCTTATAGAGAGCTTTGGTTAGGATATCAATAATCTAATATTATAAAGGAATGTGAACAACTTAAAAATTTCCCCACTTTACCTGTTCATAAATAAAGTAAAAATCAATTTCAATGTGTTTGAATCATTTATGAAAAACCAAGTTGGCTATCATGTAAGTGTAGATTGTTACGACCTTAGAAAATTATGGTACATTATATTTACTTTTAATAATATCTTTCTCTACATGGTAATTAATTATTTATTGTGAATATGTTCAGTAAGAGATTTTATGCGAGAAAATAATTTTTTAATAAAAATAGAGAGAATTAAGTCAATCATAAGATTATGTAAAACTAAAATTAAGTAGGTATGTATGATAGAGTTTTAGGAACTATTTTTTCAAATTTGCCCTTAAGTTATCGTAAAATTACAAGTTTGCCCCTCATCCTTTTGTATCATTTCAAAACTCATTTTCTCTGCATTTTAGGTAAGTGACCACTGAAGCTTTCCTATGTTTGTATATTCTCGTTTCCAACCTCCTTAAGATTTAGCAACTATTGGCTAAGAAATTTTAAGGAAATCATCATTTTCTTCTTTTAATTAATGTAATTACTTATTAGTTTAAGATTTTTAGTTGAAAATCTCCTTGGGTTTTGTTAAAGAGGAATTTTAGGGATTTTATTTGAAAATATCTTAATTTTATGTCATTTAAGGAAACCTATCTCTATCTCAACCTTTCTTCCATCTCTTTCATAAGTGGTAAGTAGAAAACTTACTTATGTTTGATGTGTTCTCAAGGATATATGTTAGTAAAGTTAGAATGTTAGGAAAGTTGGAATTTGATGATTATTTGTGTATATTTTGTTTGTAAAAGGTGATTGTTATGTTTTGAGACTTATATTTAAGCTTGATTGACAGTATTATGGTGATAATGGATTATGTTGCTATGTATAAGTTTCAAATATGGAAACTTACCTTTTTGAATAGTATTTTCACCCAAAAAAAATTATATTTTTGTAGTGGATACTCAAGTATAACTCTAAAGTTGCTCTTTAGAAGCTTATACTTGAGTACATACTCAAGTATCTCATTATAAGATCTCTTTAGAAGCCCATGAGTATAGCCTTCCAAAGTCATCTTAAACTACCTATACAAGGGTACATACTTGAGTATGAGGGCTATAATGCACTTTTTTAGGCCTTTATACTCAAGTACCACCCTATTTTACCCAATTTGCTTATTATATGTAATTTTAAGATGGTATTTACTTATTTAGTTATAATTTATTATGTAAAAGACACATAATTATTATTATTTTTAATTATGATGATGGAATTCCTAAAAGGAATATAAATATAATTGATATGTATTTATAATGGTGTTATTAAAAATGAATATAAAAATTCTAATAAGAATGTGTTATTGAATAAAGATGGGAAATAAAGGAACTATTGTTATGAAATATAAGGACTGTCATTATGTATGAAATATTATGAATGATATCAAAATTAGAAATAGTTCGTAAATGGATAAAGTGACTAAAGGAATAAGGTTAAGTTTATAAGTGGTTAAAGATGAAGAAAGTTATAATATGATTTAATTGTTTATTAAATGCTTTCCTTATTATTTATCTTTTTTTCACTAATTAATATCATGAATAATGTTGCTTATGTATTTTGAATTGATATGGATGGTAAAGGCTTGTAAAAGTAAATATAAATATTTCTTTTTCCAATGTTTTTAAGTAAATTATTTACTTAGATAATAACTCATTCTTTAATTCTTTCTTTATAGATGTACTTTTAAAGGTTTCACTCTACTTGCAACTTGGGATAAAATTCCCCAATGCACAACTTACTAAGGCAACTATAGTTATTTTATGCCTATATATAAAAGCACTTAGGCCCTGTAGATTACTACTATGGGAAGTAACATAAATGTTTAAGTAAAAATATTATATTTATGCTTATGTTTATAGAAATATGTTTTCTTTATTAGCATTTATGTTGTGATACCAATCTCCTAAGAGTAATTAGGCTAATGGAAATTAGAAAATAGGTTCCATGCCGGTTATGGCTATATGGGTTGTGATACAAATAAATTATCATAGTATAATAATGGAAAAGATACAAGAAATATATAAAGTTCATGCAACAATTGTTGAATCCAAATAGTCTTAACCATTGCATCAATTATAAACTTGTATTCCACTTTAATGCTAGAATATGCCATAGGATCTTATTTACAAAAGGACAAATTAATTAAATTGTCATTAAAGTACAAACAATATCTTTTGTGGATTTACAAAAGTTTAAATCACTAGCTCAATTGATATCAAAGTATGCTATGAGAGCTTGACTAAAAGATGATAAAATAAAGAGGCCATGATCATAAATGCCTTGAGGTAATGTAATATACACTTAATTGCTTTCTAATGACTAATAGTTAGTGAGTACATAAATTGACAAACTTGACTTATTGCATATGAAATATCCGATCAAGTAATAGTTGCATATTGAAGAGCACCAATAATGCTTTAATAAAAAACTTCCACAGCTTTAACAAAGATAAAAGGTTGAAAGCCTAAATCAACAAAATTAAATATAGGTTTTAAACTATCCATATATGCTCTAATCAAGATATCTAAAATGTATTTAGATTAAGTTAAAAATAAACCACTCCAACAAGATGTAACTTCAATGCGCTAAAAATAGTGAATGTTAATAAATTGTAGATGTGAAATTAGCCATGTAAATAGCATTAGGGCAGGAGAGTTTGGACATAATAATTAAATAGCATGTGCATCATGAAGAAATGTTAAGTAAAGTGGAGTAGAGTTGTCACAATAGTTTTATTCAAAAATGTTAAATGATGACATTGACAAATATGGAAATTTAGTTTCATAAAAAACATGACAGGTAATGTACATGTAAGTGGAGTGGACATTATAACACAAGTATCCTTCATGTTTGTTGCTATATCCTAAGAAAATAGATGATTTAGAACAAAAGTCCAATTTCGGATGATTATAAGAATAAAGAAATGGGAAGCATGAATAAGCAAGGGTTTTCAACAATTTGTAATTAAAATGCCTATTGTAAAGTAATTGGTAAAGTGACCTATTTTGAAAAATGAGTGTAATATTTTGATTAATTAGGTGTAAAGCAATGATGAAGGCCTATTCCTAAAATATTAAAGTTAGTGATGTATGAGCTAATAAAGATAATCTTTTAGCTATAATGTCTTTGTGTTGTCTTTCTAAGGCCCTATTTTGTTAATGTATGTAAAGGTAAAGGTGTTGATGAATTATAACAGGACTAGAAAAAGAATGATAGTGATCTATATTTCCTATACCAATTTGTTTAAACTTTTTATATTTGATGCCCAAATTGTCACTTAATCATAAAATTAAAATGATGAAATAAAAAAAACTTGGCTTTTTGTATACATTAAATATAACCACATAAATTTAATTTATTCATCTAAAAATTGAACAAAATAATAATTTTTTTTAGGAAGCAATAGGGATAGAACATCAAACATCACTAAAAACTAATTCAAAAGGTTTAGAGGCTAAAATATGAGAATTAGATAAATAAAACTTATGACTTTTGCCATGTTAACAAACACCATACATTGAAAATTCTTTATGTGAAGAGATAGGCAATAGTAAAAGAAACATTAGTTTGTGAATAACTTTTTTATTAGAATGACCAAGATAATTGTGCTATCTTTGAAGTGATATTCACTTCCTAACATAAGCTAATTGATGATAGGAAGGAAATATAAAGGTGACAAATGGTTTGAAATATAAGAAGTTATCATTTAATATTTTGTAATGTTTGTGATCAAGCATTCCCTTGAGAAGCACCTTCCTTACATATCCTTAACAACACAACCATTTGAATTAAATTCCAATGCAATATTATTATCAAATGTAAATTGAAACACATTCAATAAATTTTTTATGATTTTTGAAATATATAGTAAATTTTTTAGATGAAAGGAATTATTTTTTGAATTAAAGGTTTGTTTGGTTTGAGGGAAAATATTTTTTTTGAAATTTATTTTCCAATTTTCTGTTGTTTGGACGTCCAAAAAAATTATTCACCGAAAAATAAAGTTTAATTAATTGGAAAGTTGCTCTACTTTTTTGAAAAGTAACTTCTGAATTTAAAATAAAGAACTCATTTTCCAACATATTCTGCCCCTTAAACACTTTACATGTGAAATGAAACATGGCAAAAAGACATGGATTGAAATTCAAATCTACGGGCCTACTTTTCCTCTTTCATAAAAAAGTCCTTAATGGCTTCAAAAGATAGTTCATAAAATATTAACTAAAATATTTTCTGTGAACTCTACTTGAATTGCATCGAACCCATGCCCATATCTTATGTAATAAATGATAATATATATAAAAATAATATTTAAAATTAAACTTTAAATAAAAATTTAAAATTTAAAATTTAATTTCAAAATCCATATGTGATATTTGAGATATTTTCCTTTATTTTATAATCACTAACCCTAAATCCTTATCCTTTTCCTTTACTTGCATTTTCATTTTTTTTTTTGTATTTTGAAAGTCACTATGCATTATCTATTATAAAGATGACTGTTGCTTTTTATGTCCACTATTTATTTTTGAAAAAAATATAACTCTTATCTACTATAAATATAATTGGATTAAATAATAATTTTTGATTAATTTAATCTTTTATTATCATATTTGATCTAAGTAAATATAAAATATTGATTTTTATGAATATAATGTTTAATTATTATAAAATTATTTTTATAAAATTGTATATATTTTAAAAAATATTTATTAGAAGAAATTAATTTTTTTGTTCACCAAACATCAAAAAATATTTTTATCTTTATGCACCAAATAACAAAAAAATTATTTATTTTCTAAAAATATATTTTCTTAAGAAAATATTTTCTAAAAATTTCATTTTTTCATAAACCAAATGGACCCTAAGAGTGTTGTGCTAATATAAAAAAAAGGTAAAATCTCACCATTTCCAACCCATATTTGATCTTCACCATTATAATTAGAATGAGTGGAAAGGTTATTTAAATCAAAAGTGAGATAAGTAGATATATCACGAATTCCCAAGCCATCATTAGGGTGGAAACCAATTAACCAATTTCTACTATCCTAATTTACTTTCTTTATATTATGCGTATATACATATATTAAATACTAATGGAATTTATCCTTAAGAAGACTGCAATTAGGATTTTAAAAGTTATATTTATCAAAATAGTCTTAAAAAAAAGTCAGGCTTACTTATAATCTCCTCTAACTATTACGCTCTTTTTAGAAATTTGAATGATTAATTAAATTTGTCTTTTTAGATAGTAATAATTACAAGAAAATTTATATGTGGAATGGATAAGTTAAGATTAAATGAAGTTAAGGAAAGAACCTTACATGGAATAAATGAGGAAAGATTAGATAAAATAAAATGCTAAAGGGTTATAAGTAGGTAGAAATGACTATATAAGTGTGAAGGAGATTTAGGAGATATTTCTAAAAAATGACCCTGCTAAGCCTTTTCTCTCTCTATTTCTCTCTTTCTTATTTTTACTTATACACCCTAAAGCCTTATCCTTAACTCTCTCTTTCTTTTTCTCTTTCATTTTCAAAATTTTTTCAACTTATTCATCTTTGATCTTCTATCAAGTAAAGGAAAGACTAATTTATTTCAACTTTTTTCTTCAATCAAGGTCAAGCCTTTACCATTTTCATATTTTTCCTTATAATTTCTCCATACTTTGGTGAGAAATAAAGTATTTTAGTCCCAAAAGGTAATAGAACACCAATTCAAAAACTTTTAATCTTAGATGATTAGGACCAAAAAAGCAATAAATCTACTATCCAATCACCTCCTTCATACTAGGTGAATAAAAATTCTAACCTTAGAGTAAAAATTTAAAAGTTTCTGGTTTACTTTGCATATAAGTTTTAGGATTTATGATTTATATGAAAAAGGTGTTAATTTCTAGTGGTAAACGGATAATCAATAAAGTAAAGGACATTAATAAAGAACCCTTGATGTGTATTTATAATTTGAAGAAGATTAGTTAAGTAATAAATGAAATGAAAGGATATAGATGGTAGATTGAAAAGTAAATTTTTTGAAAAAATGTAAGGTATTTATATGAAAAGCATTTCATGAATGTTATATTAATGTGTAACTCACAAAGTGGTTCTTTACTACTAAAAGTGAACACTTTACTCCCAAAAGCAATACATCCATTTTTACAGGCAAACGTAGGAAAAGTGAACTGCATCACAAAGCGTTTCTTGCCTATATAAAGGTGAAGGTACTTCACGATGCAACTTTTCACTTTTGGAATCGCACAACATACTTTAAAACATTTACCAAAGTGACTTTTCTTGCCTAGTTTTATATTCTAATGTTACAAATAGGTATAATTAACTCCTTAATGCATGTTTAAACTTAAATTGGGGCATAGTAGTATTGTGATGCATACAATGTATATAGATTAACATTGATTATTTTCTCTTATGAAATGAATTGAAACTTGTAGCCATGCAAAGTAGCATGGAGTATTTGAGAATGTATTGCATTGTGATTTATGCCATAAATGCCAATGAGAAATGTGATAAGAGAAAAAAAATCAAAAATTGAACACTTAATTCTTGGTAACTAATTTTATGGGATAAGATTAACTTAATAGGTACAAAGAGATTTGATTACTTTATACTTTAATTGTCTTTATAGTTAATATCTTGTGAAGACACCTTAGATGAACTTATGTAAGGATGTAACTGTGTTTATACAATTATGTTAATGAGACCATTGTCAAATGGTAATATGAAATAAAAAGCTTAAGATGTGTGTAAGTGAATTTATCCAATAGGAAATTGGATACCATGAGTTATGAAATCTAAAAGTTAGATTTGTAGTTAATTTTTAATTATTCTTGTACTTAATTAACATTCACTATTCTTTTCGATTAATTCTAAATATAGATTTTTAGTAGGTTTATGTTTACTAAATTCTTGTAAAATATTTTTCAGGTTCAAGTTAATCTAATAGGACTTTACTACCTTAATGGAGATCAAAGATAGTATCATCAGATAATTTGACAATTAGATTAGGATTTGAACACAATTGTATCTATGCAATTGTTGTGTTAAATTTGTTTATTTTAAAATATGTTCTATAGTTTTTTGCTAATTTGATATACAAGTCTTAAACCTTAAGGTGGATGGATCTTAATAACTACTTAAAAATAAGGGTAACTTTGTTCACTTTTCACTTAAATTAATGGTAGATATGATTTTATGCAACAGGAGTCGTTTACATGAGAATAATGTCATTTTATCTAGTTAGAGTCTACATCGTCTGTATGTAGGGCTTGTGAGAAATAAGGTTACTCATTAGTTAATCAAAACTGATTAAAAAGGCCAATCTTAATCGACTAAGGCAAATTATTAATCAAAAAACTAAAACTGACATTAATTGAAACAATACACAAGCTATTCTTAACCATTTTGTTCAATTTTAAATGGGTTGAGCAATTTTTTACAATTAATCATTCATCATTGTTTGTAAAGATCGAAAGTAATTTCCAATTAAAAAATTAGGAAAATCATGAAACATGGATAGCTAAAACTAGAAGATTAAAGTTATTAAAAATAGAGAATTAGAAATTTGAAGAGCAAAATCAAAATCAAAAGAAATACTTATCTTTATCTTAAAGCTTGTATCTAGTGGAGTGACATCATAGGTTTGCAATAGTGCTTAAAGAAGAGATCAAGAAATAAATAGAAAAGAAGAAGATCTATAAGATGTGTAAATTGCAAAGAAGAGATTAATAGGCAAACTAAAAGGAAGAAGAAAATCTGCACCATATTTTGTGTGTGATTTGCATCACTTTGCAATGTAATATACGAATAATAAGGTTCAAACTAAGTTCTGCACAAAACCTAGACTAGTCTACCATCATTTTAGATACCAAAAAGGGAGGTCAACGGCTTGATGAAATACAATAGGTTATTAACAATTGGCCTTGACGTTTCACTAATGGGTTTACAACCCACACTCCTTTTAAATCATCTTGGTTAATTTTGATTTGTTTTGGTGCAGACCCATATTGAACTAAAACTCAGATATCTTTCAATTTTTTCTTGCAACAAATTGTTAATATAATAAATCCAATTTTAACCGACCAAATTTAGATAAATTCAATCAGTTTTGATTGGATTCTAAAATGATGCTCACCCTTAGTGAAATGTTATTCACTAATAGTTTCTATAACATTTGAATTAATATTTAAATTCTTACTCTTCAAATTCCTTTTCTTAAATTTTTAAGTATTCATTTTAGTCAATAATATTATTTAAAAAAATTTCTTGTGTAAATGAGTTTCAAATAGATAAACTAATTATTAGTATATTTTATCATTTACATGCTATCAATTTTACCTTATGATAAAATTCAACCATTTGATATTTTTCTAGTAATAATATAATAATATTTACTTAACTAAGATTTTGTTTCAAGATAAATTTAAATATGATTTCTATGATATATTTCTTAGAAAATTGAAAATATTATATAATTTTAAGTATAACAATTTATGAACATATATGTTTATTTTAATAAATGATTTCTTTAAATTTATTGAATGTCAAAATATTTAATTTTAAGCTCTTAAATCTATTAGATTTTAAGGAAATTATTAATGAAAAAGAAATAGTGAAAACTGGAATTGGCTTTGACTTGGTAAAATGGGTAAATAAAAAGAGTGGCTAAGATTAAATGGGATAAGGTAGGTAAGTAAGAATAAAAGGTTGAGATTAAAAATAAAGTGAGCTCATGGTCCATTAGAAACATTCTATCAAAACCCATAGTTTCTCTTCATATTTTTCCTAGCCTTCCTTTATTTCTCCTGAATGATATCTCTATTTTTCTGTCCAACACTAGTACTTCTCCTTCTTTATGCCTAGCTTCATTACTTTGTCCTCTAATTACTACTACTAAGTCACACTGCTTCTCCTCTTCTTTTCCAATTAGTAGTTATCACTACAAGTATGGTGAAATTGCAAAGTCTTACTTGGAAGTAACCAAAAAGGGGCTTTCAGCTAATGTTAAGGCTAGCAATAAGCTTAGTCTTAACTCAGGCTCGACTCACATTAAATTTGTTATGCTTATGGCTTGGCTCAAGCTCGATTTGAGCTAATTTTTTTGGTTCAAACTTAGCTTAAATTAAGCTTACAAGCAATTTGACTCCACTTATTAACTTAAATCAATTATAACAATAAATTATTTTGTTGATAATTTAATACCTTAAAATACTTTCGAAAGTTAATACCTATAGTAACTTTACGACATAGATTAAAAAATATAAATAACATATTATAATATTTAATGTTATATAAATGGTAACATATTGTAAAATATAAAATTACACCATAACTATATTAAAAAAAAGAATTGGTTTAAATTTTTTAATTTTTTATTAATACTCACAACTTTATTGATTTATCTTATTCAAAAATCATAAGCCTTATTTAGAAATCATAAATGAAAAATGAGCCTTATCTAATTATTTAACTTATAAATATAAATATAAGATTATTAAGTTCTTTGAAAGAATAAAATGTAAAGTAAAATTTATTTATTTAATTATTTGACTTACAAAAGTAAAATTAATAAATTATCTATTAAAATTTTGCCTTTTAATTTTTGTTCTTATGATAGATCTACAAATAAAAAATTATTAACTATTGCCAATCTAATTATTTTATATTTTTTACTTAAAATTATATTTGAAATTCTTATAAAAAATATTGAAGTAATACATTAGTAATAAAAATACATATTATCTTAGATTTTAGAATTTAATATCATTAGATTTTTTAAAATATATAATATATATTATAATATATATATATATTGAATCAGCTCGTGATACAAATAAATTGAGTTTTTATTAATGCAAGCTTAGCTCATTTAAAATATAAGTCCAATAATTTAGCTTAAGTATCATTAATTAGTTTTGTGAGCTTGCTTATCAAGTTAAACTTAAATCGAGTTATGAGTCACTCATAAGTTAGTTTGACTCATTACTAGTTCTAGTTAGTACTATCCACCAGCATTTTACCATGTCTCTGTCATTGGTAAGTTAGCAAAAACCTCCTTAAAGGAGACGTAACTAGTTTCAAAACATAAAATGTTAATATTATAGTTTGTATAGGTTTGATTCAAAAACCCCAATATATGCATATTTTTAATATCTTGCTTTCACTTTTAAAAATATAACAAATTGATAATTTGGATTGTTATAATAATATGATTAAGGACTAAAATAGAAATTTTTAGGAAAAAAATAGTAAGAGATCATCCTACTTATAATTTATCCTTATAAATTGATAAATAAATGGAAAAAGAGAAAAAAAGATTATAATGCCTTTAAAATCCTTAAATGGAATAACATTTCAAGATAAATGTATATTTTACCTCAACTTAAAACTTAATCAAATTTTCATATTTCTTTTATTATATTTACAAATCATATATATATATATAACCAACGACAGTTGGTCCGAGTGGCTGGAAATTTGGTCCCTTAAGCAAGGTCTTGAGTTCGAGTCTTGTGAATGGAGAAAATTGCCGCTAGGAGAGTTTTGCCCCCAATTTGGGTCCAACCCGACTCGGCTCTGGATTAGGTAGAGCCCAATAAGGCTACCGGACACTAGGGGGTCGCAAACTAAAAAAAAAAAAAACTTTATAAACGTAGTTATAAAATATTAATGTGATTACATATAAAAAGTTATAATTTTAATTATCTATAATTGTTTGACTTATAGAGTTGTTTAAGGTTATAATTTATGAATTGAATTAGTTATATCTAGAAATATATATGTTATTAATTACATTTTGGGCTATGCAGTAAAGGTATAGCATTGTTATTAGCTTATCATTATTCATGGTGATATTTATGTAAATTCATTATTTAATGTTGAATGAATAATTTATGACTACGCATTAAAGGCATGAAATTGCATTTTGATAATATTGTTACAATTATATTAATAATGTAATAATGTAATAATTTATAAATTATGAAATGATATGAAGGGAGAAATGGCTATGTGATTAGTATCGGATCCAGGAAAACATTTGTGAAAGGATAAGGTTATCCTTAGAGGAATGAGGTTAGGTTTAGGGAAAAATAAGATTAGCCAAAAGATACAAAAAGATTTAAATTATTTTTTTATTTTTGCTTATGTATTATGTTATTATGTATGATGATGGATGTGTACATGCGCTTATGATATTAAGGAATATAGATTGATCTGAAAATTCTATTATCTAATGATCAATATGTATTATTATTTTTTAGAGTTCACTATAACACAAATATGTCACTGTTGATGCTTGTTTATACTAATGGAACTCTTGATTGCTAAACTACCTTCTTGGGTGACATTATCTTTTAAATTTGTGAAAGTTTACATATGAATGCAAGCAAGAGAAATATATATATAATTAAACTATTTGGTAGCCAAGAGTTCTGGTATGAAACTTGTTATAATTATTCCTTCTACTAAATGTTATGATTTCTTGAATTATATCTTGAATTAAACTATTATATTTAATTAGTTTTTCATATTAGCTTTAGGAAGATATAGGCTTACTTAGTCTATAAAAATCATTCTTTTTATTTCATTTATAACATTCTCTTAAAATTAAGTAATATCTTAACTAATTCAAAATTAAACTTTTGAATGATATGATTTTCTTGGGTATTAGGGATGTAATTAAGATTTTTGTAAGAATTTCAAATATAATTGAGAAATTTTGTGAGTATATTATCATTTTCCTTAGTTATAGATCTCTACATGAAACTTTAGTACTTTGATCCTAATTTTCTTAGTAGCCATGAGAAACTTCGATGCAAGCTCCATTTTTTTTAACTTCTTATGTGAATGGCCCCATTGCCATTATCAATGACATAAAGATTGTTTAGTGACTTTATGATGGCCTCTAATTTATATAGCTTAATCAAATTACCATAGACTTATAGCATGGTGGCAAGTTGATAGATTAAATTCCTAAAGGATTACTATGGAACTTGCATCTATTCTTTCATTACTTTTATAATAAAGCCATTACTTTGCTAGATTTTCTTTACAAGAACTTGATAATTCCTTTTTTCATTTGTCATCATGGAGATATATCTGACTAGATAATCTTGGATATACACTTGCCTCTTTATAGAAATGGCCAAGCAACACTTGTTGACTGCATATTAAATAAAACACCATGTATGGCTTTAGCATTTTAATGGAATTATATACAGATGGTCTTCAAGGGTGGCTCTTCCCTAATGACCATCCTCGATTTTACTTCTATCAAGTTTAAAAAATAAACCTTTTTATCTACATTTTTCTATACTGAGGTATCCTTAACACCTTTAAACTTAGAAGTAATTACATTTTCAATTGGTCCATTCAGTAGCAATTCAAAGTGATGTGATCATAGAGGGAATAACTAAAAAGAATTAATTAATAGAATTAAGGAAAAGAGACTAAAAGTTAGAAAAGGCCTTATAATAAGCCAATGGTAATATGATTCTAAGGGAAGTCAATCATAAGAAAATGAGTTTGGAGGAGATTGTCCATTTGAATTTTGCCGCATCATCGCTAAGTTGCTATTACATCACTAGCATATTGTCAAAGAAATGGAACCACATTAGCCATAATCGACATTACCATTAAATCATCAAAAAGATAGTGCCACATTAATGGTATATAAACCATAATCCTAATTAGCACCATTTTAGCCAATTTTACTATTATTTGGTGTTTTAAATTTTAATATAGTATTTAGGCCTTTAAATTATGTTTATTTTGTATTGGATCATTTTAAAACATTTTAGACCTATTTGGTGTTATTTGAGCCTACTTTTCCATTAAGGTTTTAAAAAGTAATATAAGAAGACTTGTTTCTTGTACAAAATCAAACTTTAACTTTTGACATTATTGCAATCTAATTGCATACAAGGGTTTTCTCTCTAAGTTCTTATAAGAAGATAAAGACTCATAAAAAAGATCCAATCTTTGTGGCATCAATTTCATCTTTTATTACTTCTAATCTCTTCCTCTTTTCTAAAGCATGGCAAGAATATCCATCTTTTCCTTTGATTGTAATTGAATTAGGATTGATCTAACAAAGGTTCATATCATTTGTTATTCAGAACAAGGTTCCCAAATTCAATTTTAATTTCTTTTTAATTTTTTGGTTATTGTTCACACTATTGTTCACATACTATTTCATGCTACTATTCATCAATTCATATCATTATTCTTCATTTCTATCTTATTTTAATTTTGTTTTTATATCTATTTCATTTTTAATTTGATTTGTGTTAAATTCATGTGTTTTGATTTATCTTTATGTCAAATTTTGGATTATTCTTTAATTCTACCCTCTATATATTTGATAAGTTGTCTAAGTTAATTGTAAATCTAAATTTGTTCTAAAACTTAGTCATTTTCTTTGTTTTATGTTGTTTCATGTTGTTTAGCTCAAATTTTGGTTCAAATATCAGTGCTGATCTAATGAATAAAAGGTACATTAAACATATTTGTTGAAAGTTTAAAGTGAAAAAGTTTAGCTTGTAATAATCAATTATCATATTCTAATAATATAACATTAAAGTATAATAATTGAATATAGTAATTGATTAAAACAAAGTAAAGAGTATTAAGTTTAAATTGTGTGAAATACTCTTATAAGCAGTTCAACAAGTGCTAAACTATTGTTAGAATTTAATTCAAAGTAAGTGTTGAATTGTTATGTAGGAGTAAAGAACAAAGTGAAAAAGAAAAAGAAAGACAACAAGAAACAAAGAAGAAAAGTCAAGTAAATGATTTAAATGGTAACTTGCAAAAAAAGGCTGGAAAAACAAAATGTAGTTAAAAACAAGCAAAAATAGAAAAACAATCAAAAGCATAAATGAACAAAAGAAAGCTAAAAAGCCTAAAGGACTAGAAGCACTAAATTATTAAAAATAAAATGAAACAAAATTAAAAGAAAAGTAGTTATTTGCCTTTAATTATTGTTAGTTCTTGATATG
This sequence comes from Sindora glabra, assembly GCA_020226215.1. Classification (NCBI taxonomy): domain Eukaryota; kingdom Viridiplantae; phylum Streptophyta; class Magnoliopsida; order Fabales; family Fabaceae; genus Sindora; species Sindora glabra. The sequence continues at coordinate 98,963,358 of CM035227.1, read as the reverse complement.
CTCTAATTACCCTTGAACTTCTTATTTTGACATTAATTATTGATTATCTCTATCAACCATCTAAGTTCTTAAGTTAGCACCTCTTATTACTTTATCTTGTTCATTTTAATTATTTTATGTCTTTAAGTCTATGTTCTTTCCCTTCTTGGAATCCAATTGTATTAATTCCAAGTTATCATGATGTTGTTGTGCTATCACTTTGTGTTATCATTCAATTAGAAATAATGATAGCCATAATTATTGAATTTTTGTTAGTTGTGTCATTTAGTTCTAAAAAAACTACAAGAGAGCAAAAGAAAGGAAAGAGAAAAGACAAGAGTGTGTGAGCTCATTTGAGAGTAAAAACCTAAATTAGAGTACAAACACAAGTGTAAGTGCCACTAAATCAAGTGAGAAGTGTACTCTTATATGAACCTTTCTTTTTATCTAAGCTTTTTTGTAAGTTTAAACATTAAGGATATCAAGAGGAAGTGATAACTACACTTGCTAGCTTGAGAATCTAGATTTCACTATAAGAGTTATGCTTCAATGCTTTGAAAGACTAAATACACAAATTACTAGCATAGATGAAAGGATTAGAGGGATGGAAAGAGAAAGAAGATAAAATGAAAGGCATATGAAAGATAAAAGAGTTGAAAATATTAAGGAATAAAATGAGAGATCAAATGGCTCAAATAAGAGGGAGAGAAGAAAAAGTGAAATAAGGCATATTAAAAAAGAGGGAGATAGGCAAAGGGTAGAAGTAGATACAAATCTTGATAGCATTAAGATGAAAATCCCATTATTCTAAGGAAGAAATAATTTGAAGGCTTTCTTTAAGTAGGAAAAGAAGATGGAATTAATTTTTAATTGCTATAATTATTTGAAAGAAAAGAAGGTAAAGCTTGTTGTCATGGAATTCTCCAATTATGCCATTATTTGGTAGGATAAATTAATGATAGATGTAAGGAGAAAGCATGAAAAACCCATCAAAACTTAGGAAGACTTAAAGCTTATCATGAAAAAAAGATTCGTTCTTAGCTATTACTAAAGAGATTTATACCAAAAATTTCAAAGTCTTATCCAAAGGGCTAAAAATGTTAAAAATTATCATAAAGAGATATAAATCACTATGACTAGAGCTGATACAGAAGAAAGTTAAGAAGTAACTATAGCTAAATTTCTCCATCAATTGAATAGAGATATTACTAATGTGGTAGAGTTTTAATACTATGCGACCTTAGAAGAGATTGTATACATGGCTATGAAAATAGAGAGGAAACTTAAAAAGAGGAGCTCATCCAAATATAACTCACAATCAAGCTCTTCATGGAAGTCTTAGGACAAGAAAAGTGACAAAAGGTAAGAAAAAGGTAATAAGTTCAAACTTGATTTTTCTTCAAAATTAAAAAATGAGTCTTTTAAGGGTAAAAACAAAGTTAAGGATAATAAAAAATTAATCTAACATTAAGTGTTTCAAATGTTTGGGAATAAGACATATTACTAGTAATTATTCAAACAAAAGGCTTATAGTAATCAAAGATAATAAGGAATGAGATTTTGTAAATGAAAAGAAATAAGCTACTTCAACCAATGAAAATTGTATGAATAGTGAGGATCCTTTTCATAAAGGTGCATTAGTGAGTAAGAGAGCTCTAAATATGCAAATCAAATATGAGAGTGAGAATCAAATAGAAAACCTTTAGCATAAAAGGTGCAACATTTAAAGGAAGGCTTGCCAAGTTATTATTAATAGTAATAGTTGTGCTAATGTAGTTAGCATTACCTTAGTGGAAAAGTTAAATTTGCTTACTCTATAACATTCTACTCCTTACAAGTTACAATGGTTCAATGAAAATGGGAAATTGAAAGTGAATAAACAAGTGCTGGTTTCTTTCTCTATTAGAAAGTATTATGATAAGATTTTTTGTAATATGGTTCCCATGCATGCTTGTTTTCTTTTCCTTACAAGACCATGGTAATTTAATAAATAAGTTACTTATGATAGTGTTCTCAACAAATACAAGCTTATCAAAGATAGAAAGAAGTTTTCTCTTAGGCTTTAACTCTAAAACAAGTTTATGAAGATGAAATGATAATGCAAAAGACAAAGGAAGATGCAAAAAAAGAGAAAAAGAGAGTGAAGCAAAATAAGAAAGATAAAAAAAAGAGTGTGAGTGAAAAGAAAGAGAGAAAATTATAGTTAAATGAAAAGAATGAAAACTATAAAAAATAATGAGTGATTGTGAGGAAGAAGAGAAAGAAAAAGAGTTAAGTGAAAAGTCAAGGAAAGGAATAGAAAATTTGAGTATGTTTGCTAAAGCAAGTGTTGTGAGAAATGCTTTATTTGTTTTTAGGCTATTTATCTTATACAAAGAAGCTTATGAAAATACTAACCAAGTTGAATTTGTTTTTCTGAATGCTTTTAGTTTTCTTTTAGAAAAATATCAAGATATACCTTCAAGACAAAGCTAAAAAAAAGTACTATCTTTGAATGGAGTAGAACATTAAATAGACTTTATCATTGAAAATTCAACTCAAACCTATAAAGATGGTGTGATTGAAAAATATACCAAGAAGGAAGAATTTCTTGAAATATATCTATATGTCATCTAATGTAAGCAGGGCAAAAATAATGTGATGGATGATACTTTAGCTAAAAGATATAATTTTATCCCTACTTTTCATGTTAAATCATTGAATTTTAAGCATAAAAAAGATTCATTTCATACAAAATTTTTAAGTTTTAAGTGAATTGAAAATTTGCATGTAAATGACTATAATTTTGTTACCCTTCATATCATTTTGTTGTTCCTATTAGGGGTGCGCACGGGTTAGGTTCGGAATGGTTAAGGGGTTTTGGATACCCAGTTGAAATATATTCAAGTGTTATTGTCTAAACTTGGTTTCAATCGAGTAGGATATGGACTTGAAATTTCGAGTGGATTTCGAGTTAAGGTGGGTTTGGTAGGCTAGGCCAAGTAGATTTGATTAATATTTTTTAAGCCTTATGGATCATTTTTTGTAATGGAGACCCAACTTCTTAAATTTTTTAGGCTTATGAACAATTTTTGGTGGACTTTTACAAAGACAATTATCACTAAAAAATGTTATTTCATGAATTTTACTTACAATTCTGTTAATTAGCATACAATATAGTATTACACTATTACAATTCACAGGCAATAATCCCATGAAATATCCTATGGCTATAATAATGGAAAAAATGTTGTGAACAAAAAAGATCTTTCATTTTAAATGTGAAATAGCTAGAAGCATTATAATAGTTACATTCTTATAATATGCTATTTCAAGCTGAGTCATTTAAGGCTAGAAAATAGTACATTACATTGTATATTTATGCAGAGTTCCTTGCTTTAAAGTTTCAATACATTCATCTAATTATCAATAAATGAAAGTGCCCCAAAAAGTAACATTGCATCTTTCAAGTTTCAACTACCTATTAATACTAAGACCTTGCTAGCTGTAATTATAAAAAAGAATTTCACATACCTTATTAATAAAAGAGAGATAATGCTATATGTTAACAACCTATTTCCTCATACTTATGGCTTATAATTACACAAAAAAAGAGTTATTAATCAGCCATCAGGAAGCCCAAAATGTTGTATTTCAACTCCAAATCTAACTATCAACTTTTATATACCTAACATGCAATAAGAAAACTTAAAAATTTAACATGTTAAAACAATTAACAAGAATTGGAGTTACATATAATTAGGGAATAGGAAAGATATCACCTTTTAATGAAAAATTCAATTAACAAAGGCAATGTTAGATGTTAGCAACCTATTCCTTTATACTTATAACTTATAATTACATAAAAAAAAAAACTGTCAGTTAGCCATCAAAAAGCCCAACATGCTGTAATTCAATTCTAAATCTAATTATAAGCTTTTGTATACCTAACATGCAATGAGAAGACTAAAAAATTTAACATGTTAAAACAATTAATAAGAATTAAAGTTACATGCAATCAAGGAATAGGAAAGATATTACCTTTCAGTGAAGAATTCAATCAATAGCCATAGGCTGTTGCTCTTGTGTCCTTATTCCCACATTTTCTCTTTAAGATTGTTATTGTCTAGTAACATTAGAGCATTGTAATCCACCACCACTAATAAACTCTAGAACAACATTTTTAACAAGAAAGTTATAATAAATGAAAAAGGTAAAGAACAAGGTAAAAATAAAAATTAAATAAGAACACAAAAGTAATTTTTTTACCTTCCTCAATTTTCTCATCATCTTCCAATTTCATCTATAAAATTTGGTTCTTCCTTAGGAAATAATGTTGGCTTTAACCAATTTTACCTACAAATTAAAGCTTTAACCATTTTAGATGATAATGATGGTTTAAACACATCCAAAACCTTGCCATCAGTAGAAAAGGCAAATTCTGAAGCAATAGTGGACATTGGAATAGCAAGTACATCTCTTACAATACAAGAGAGAACAAGAAACCTAGAGACATTTAACTTCTATCAATCTACAACTTCAAATGATTCATCTCCATCAATACATGGTTCAACTAAATATCTTTTTACTTCATTCTTTACTTCAATGGAATCTCTTGCCTTCAAATGTGATTTAAAAGATATAATTATAACTTTATGAGTCTTTTTGTCTTTTTGAACACTAATTTCCCTAACTTGAGAAGATTGACCTATTTTAGATAAAACATTTTCTAGGTCATACAATTTACAATACTATATATACAGCCATTGTAAATTTAACTTTATCTTAGCAATCATATCATATAAAGTTATAAGATCACAAATTTCATCAAAAAACCATTTTATAAAAGCAATCTTATAAGTAGGGTCTAAGACATTAGTAATGAAGAGCAGTGGATTAATGTTTTCTAATTTCCCATAATACTTATCATACTTTTTCTTCATTTCAATGGTCATGCCACTCAAGACAAAGTCGTCACTTAAGACCTATTTAATTAACTCAAATTAGATTAAAGAAAGTTAAGGAAAGGCATTGTTAGATGTGACATATAATGAATCAAATAAATCTAAAGTCATATCACAAAACACATTGAGAAATTTTGTGAACACTTTAGCATTGGCCCAATCCTCTAAAGTAGAAGGACCTTTTATCTTATCATCAAAGTATTCCAAATAACTTGGTTCATCATCTTTTAACCCCTCAAATGCTTTTTGGAAGTTTTAGGTAGATTCCAACATAAGATGTGTTGAGTTCCAACAGGTTAATACATCTAAGCAAATAATTTTTTTATACTTAACCTTAGCTTATTCAACACATGCTTTAAATTTAGCTAACCTAGATAGGGAAGACCTCATATATCTAATTGCATTACGGACTGAAGCTATAGATGAATGCAATTCTTTCAAACCCTCATTCATAACTAAATTAACTATATGAGCACAACACCTTGCATGCAAATAATCACCATCCAACACTAAATCATTAGGAGTTTTAATTCTTTTTTTTAAGTAAACAATTGTAACATCATTACTAAAAGTATTATCTACTGTAACAATAAACACCCTTTCAATTCCCTATTATTTAAGGCATATTTCAATTTATTTACCTATAGTTTCTCTCTTGTGATTAGGAACTAAACAGAAATTAAAGATTTGCTTTTAAAGCTTTCATTCTTTGTTAACAAAATATGTTGTGAATGTCATATAATTTAGATTTTGGATAGAACTCTAACAATCTGTAATGAGGTAAACCTTAACATAATTACTTGATAAATAAGCTCCCAATTTTTTCTACTTATCCACATATAATTAAAGATAATCCCTAATAATAATACGACATGAAAGGACAGAAAATTAAGGTTGCAATTTACTATAGGAGTGTTTAAACCTATATCCCTCTATAATTTTAAATAGTTGCTCAACAACCATGATAAAGGCAACCAATTTCTTTCTACATAAACCTACATCACACACTTGATTGGAAACCACCATATTAGTCCTTTATTTGTCTTTTTTTGGTTCAAATCCTATTAATTTTTATTTAGGGTCAAACACCAAAGTATAAATAAACTTAGGATAAACTTTAAGATGCTTGTTCATGTTAATGGTACCATGATTTTTAGAATCACACAAATACCTCTTACCATAATGAATACAAGCCGCAATAGGTTCTTTCACATCATTTTCTGTTATCATGGCAAAGTGCTTCTAACATAAAACTCTCTTCTTTGATCCACTAGTAGGGTTTTTCTTTCTTTGGTTTAAGTAATTTTAGGTGGAGGGCAATCTAAATCTCTACTTTTCCCTTTTGGTTTTAACCTTTTTTATGCTCTAGAATTTTCAGCCATGGCTAATTCTAATGTTTGATTTTCCCCAGATGTCAGTTGTGATTCTTAGTTTGCATTTTATGAGTTTATAGCCTCTATATCTAAATTTTTAGTTTATAAATTACAAAATTTTAATTAAAGTTTAGTTTATCGCATACCCAAACTATTTTGGAAAAAAGATCCTATAATTAAAGTTTATTATCAATCCTAATTTTGACATGTATTATTCCAAAATCTTACATGTTTTTTATACAAAACTTTATAATTATATTTTATTTTACACATGTAAAACTATTAAATGTTAACTAGATTGATAAGAAAAATAAATTTATTTTACAGTCTCATCTCTAAACCTATTTAGAAATGAAAAGCCTTCTAATAGCTAACGAAATAAAATGGCTAATAAAATTAACTAATAGATTCACATAAAGAAAAATAGAATTGAATTTAAATGATATTATCGCATATATACGAGACCTTACTTCATAGGTTAAAAGAAACTCACAATTTATTTTATGTAAAAATATTTAAGATTAATTATGATTAGACCTTACTTCCTAAATCTTCATATTTATTAACAAAGCATTAGACTGTCTTTCATAATTTATCTTATGTAAAAATATTTAAGAAACTTAAATAATTTCTACTATATTATGGCATATACAAAAGACCTTACTTTCTAGGTCAGAAGAAACTCGTAATTTAAACTATTTTGCCTCTCACCACATGCCAATCCAAAGCCATTCATTAAATCATAAGACTTACATAGCAAATTCTAAGCCTCTACCCTACATATTTATACAGGCTTTAAATCTGATTGGTTATTAGTGTAAACATATTTATAATTATTATTCACTCATATGTTATCATGTTATAAATTAAAAATTATTAAAACTCTTTTATTGAAGTAAAATTTTTTAATTAATATTAATTTTTAATAAGGCATCTTCTTTTTATTTATTAATAATATAAAAAATTTATGTTGACTATTGATTAAATTTAAACTTTTTATAAATTATATAAATAAAATAAGTTAATTTAAATATTATAAAAGTATCATGAAATTTTTTTGAAATAAATATGTATGAGATAAAATAAAAATATATAGTTGTATATAATTATGTGTCTTAATTTTAATTTGTCAATTTATTAGTTGAATGGTATTTAACTGCATTCATTATCTTAAGAGAAAAATGTACTGATTTTTCCTAAGGTATTCGAAAAATACAATATGAAAACATACGCTGATATTTCTATTAATTATGAAACATGTTACACATATATTTATATTATTTTTTATTAAAATAGTAATTTCCTATTAATTAATAGAATTATTTGACTAGTTAACACAAAAAAGACCTTTAATTATAGAATTTTATAAATATGAGATAAACCTTGCTGACAAAACTTTAATTATGGCAAGAATTATATGAATAGACCTTACTTCCTAAATCCTTATCTCTAAACCTATTTAGAAATGAAAAGCCTTTTCATCTCTAATGAAATGAAATGGCTAATAAAATCAACTAATAGATTCACATAAAGAAAAACACAATAGAATCCAAATTATATTATCACATATACAAAAAACCTTCCTTCCTAGGTCAGAAGAAAATGTAGGGTTGGTCCATTAAACCTATCAACTCTTTTATAAAAATCAATAAAGCAAATATAGGGTTGGTATAAAATTAGAACTGCTCAAAATTCGTCCATATATTTTGAGGAAGGATGGAGAGATAAATAATGTTGCATAAAGTAAAATCCAACAAGGCCAAAATTTTAAAATTATATTACTCTACAAGGTATAGAGAAAGCAACAGTTACCTAGTGCATAGGTGTCCTTTGCTTTTTTTTTTAACACTTTGTACTGCTTTTCAACTCATAAGCTCATTTGCATTTATGAAAATATCTTATGTAAGTACAACAAATTGAATAACATTGATTAGCAGGTATATATGAAGTAGTCACTAATTTTTAAGTCACTTATGAACTTTTTCAATCTACACTCTAATAGTAAATTTATGATGTATTTCTTTTGAATCTGGGTCAAGTGGTAGTTGAGATATCTCTAATCCTTTTTCTTCAATAATTTTTAAGTATCTACAAAAGTACAGGCTAATATTAATTCTTTCCTTTTTATAGAAGCATGTCAAAAGGTGATAAAATTGAAAATAGAATAAGATGAAGAGTATAGATTCAACAAATAACCTCTCCTTTTCTATCCCAACATGAAAACTTACTTCCTTACCTAGTGCTAGTTTATACTTCTAGTTCAATAGAGAATGTCTAGTGCATGTAAGTGGAATCACACATTTAGCAAATAACAAGTAAAGGTTTCACCATAGATCATGAAGAAATAATGAAATAGTATTTTTGTAATAGTACAAGGAATGCTTTAAACAATATTTGTTACATGTTAACATAAAAATAACATAAATAGAGAATCATATGGAGAAATTAAATAGAAAAATGACAATAAAGATAACTCCTTATAGGAAACTGTAAGGTAGACCATCAATATAGTAGTCTTTGATATACTAAAAAAAAGATGTAGAAATCATATCAAAAGGAATTTTAACCACTATTAGAAAGAAAAAAAAAAGAAAGAGAAACAAAAACATATACCATACCTTGATGGGGAAAAACTCTCCATTCTTAAATCCTTATCCTAAAGAAAGATATAATCATAAATAAAAACTATGTCTTGATGAAGAAATCTTGTTGCAAACCACCTAACATAAGAAGTCTCAAATGATAATCTATAGTTAATCAAGTAAATATATGTGCATGCATTACATATACTAGTAGACTATTAGAAGCAAAAGCACAAATCTTAAACATGCACAATAGTAGGACTAACAATCTAATATGACCATAGACATAACAGATAATTGTTAACAGAAGTCAAATAAACAAAACCTTGTAGTTATTGAGGCAAAATACCTAATCTTTCATCTATATTTATCGTCCTTTCTTACTTTACCCCTATCTTCTATAATTATTTCAAAGCTATCATCAAAATAGAGAAACAAAGAAATGGATTAGAGAAATGAAATCAAAAGAGTCAAGACCTAGAAACCTTGTACATTTACAAAAAACCTAGTAAAAAACCTTAACAAATTAGGCCCATCAAATTCAAAATAAAACCCTAAGTGAAAACTTACAGTAATAACTTAAATAAAACAAATCCATATTTCATATAGTAAGAAAACCTTAACCTAATAAACCAAAAATAAAAAAAATTAGTTAGCTATATTACACCTTCAATTGAAGTAATGTTGAGCATTTGAGCCACTAAATTTATTTCCAGAGACAACAAAATGAATGTCCACTTCATAATCAACTTAGAAGAAAGGTTGAATTGATGTTAAGACCAAATTTAGTAGCATAAAAGGAATGGAAGGGGTTTTTATGAAGCTTTTCACTGAGAAATTGCTAGCTTTAAAAAAGAATTGTAGAAAACTCATAAATGAGAAGAGAAGCGAAGCTATGGAATAATGGAATGGATTAGAGGAGGAGAAGTGGTGGAGTGCAAGAATGAAGAAGAGAAGAGAGCGGTTAGGCGTACTCTGCTAAGGTTAAAGTTGTCATGGGTAAGGTGAGGGGCTTCTGACTTCAATTCAGAATGGTTGAAAGTAATTTTGCCTTATATATACATAATACAAACGACATCATTTTAGTTATATTGAACAGCAATTTTTTTTTCATTTTTGGTTTAGATCGATTTAGGTTTAATCAAGCCATAATATGTGAAACCGAACTCAACCCATAGAACCTAACTTTATTTTAGATTGATGCTATTCATTTGTTCTGCTCGATTTAAGTCGACTTGCACACTATATTTAATTTAGGTCAGGGTAGGTCTGGGCAAGTTTGATAATATTGCCCACCTTTAATTCTTGTACATGTTAATTTTGTTTCAAATGTTAATGTTTATGAAAAGATAGTTTTTGGAGACATTTTTAGACATGATAGATTTTTATATAGAAGAAAAAAAATTGTTTATGTTTAAAATTTCTCTAGATGATTTGCTTATTGGAAAAGCTTATGAATATAATTTAATAAAATATTTTGAAAACAAGAAAATCTTAAAGGATTTGCATCATAGGTTACACAGTTTATGTATATTTCCTAAAGGTTTTTAGAGGGTTGGATGGAAAAATGTGATTTCATAAAATATTTTGGTGTTAAGTAGGCTTTAGAAAATATGCTTGGTGATTGCATAATCCTTGTATGTTTGCCAAGATTGATTTGAAAAATGAATATCATCCATATTGCACAAATAAAAAGAATGTATGCAAAAGTATTTTTAAAACTAAGCTTAGTTTATATGAGTGGTTGGCTTTCATCCTTGGTTTATTTAATGCATCAAATACTTCCATAAGTTTAATGAATCACGTTTTATATATTTTCATTGATAAATTTGTTTGTATTTATTTCCATTATCTTCATGAGTTTAAAGAATGAATTTTATTATTGTTTGAGGAATAAAAGAATTGAAAAGATTGCTTGCTAAATCTTGATGACATTCTTGTGCATGGTAAAAAAAAATATAAGTATAATAAGCATTTAAAATGTGTCTTACAAATTTTAAGAAATGAAAAGTTATATGCTAATTTTAAGAAATGCTCATGCTATATGAAAGGAATTGTAATTTTAGACAATATTGTGTAAAGTAAACCAATAAATATGGATGAAGAAAAGGCAATTAGAGAATGTTTTTTACCTCATTTTGTTATTAAAATTAAGAACTTTCATGATTTGATTAACTTTTATGGGAAGCTTATAAAAAATCATGTTTTATGTGCTTTTATTGATAAACTTATTATTATTAATAATTTTAGATGTTTGCTTATGATTATTAACTTTTACTTTGTATTTGATCTAAGTGGTTGTTTATTGATAATGTGAGTAGAAAAGAAAGTTTTCTAAATCCAAAGAAATTCAAGTTACATCTAAGTGGAGATGGTTCATTCTAATTTCTCAAAGAGATAACAACTATATTTCTGGTTTGAATTCTCATGATAAGTTTAATATAAGTGTTTTTTTCAGTATTTCTAATTTTATTCCTATTGATATAAGTTTTGAAGATTCGAGGACAAATTTTTTCAAAAAAAGAGGCGATGATATGATCTTAGAAGAGGTAACCATAAAAAATTAATTAAAAGAATCAAGGAAAAGTTTCAAGGGTCAATTTAAAGAGTTTGTAACTTAGAAAAGGTGGCTTTACCATCAACCTATAATGATGTGATTCCAAAGGAGGTCAATTACATAGAAATGCGCTTGAAGGAAATTGTTTAAGTGCACTTAAATTGTGTTGCAGTACATTAAGTTGGCACCACATCACCATCACATTATCAAAAAGGTAGAGTTACATTAACACCACATTAACTATAATCTACATCACTGCCATATCATCAAAAAGATAGTTCCACATTAATACCACATTAACCATAATCCTAATTGGCATCATTTTAGCCTATTTTACTATTATTTGGTGTTTTAGACTTTTATATAACATTTAGGCCTTTAATTTATGTTTATTTTGTGTTAGATCATTTTAGAGCATTTTAGACCTATCTAGTGTCATTTGAACTCATTTTTCAATTAATGTTTTAAAGAGGTATATAAGGAGGTTTTTTTCTTATATCAAATCAAACTTTAACTTTTAACATTATTGTAATCTAATTGCATATGAGAGTTTTCTTTCTAAGTTTTTGTAAGAACTTGAAGATTCATTAAAGGAGATCCAACCTTTGTGGTATCAATTTTATCTCTTATTACTTTCAATCTCTTCCATTTTTTTGAAATATGGCTAGAATATCATTTTGTTCTTTTGACTGTAGCTAAATTTAGATAGATCTAGTACAATTTCATTTCATAAGGCCTACTAATATCAGTACTTGGAATGAAAGAGCAATTATTCGCCAAAGTTTCCATCGTATTGCAACAAACTTTATAGTGTGGCATCAATTATCCATGTTAGTTGTTATAGAAACATGTCAAAAGGACCTTGCATTGTTATCATCATTGCTAACCTTCCTTTTTTTGACATAAGGATCATTGAACTTTAATATTTTCTAACAGAATATAGATATTATGAAATTAAGACAAGGAGCAACTAAACCATGAAAGTAATGGAAACCACTTCTTTAATTAAGTCATTACCATTTAACATAATCAACTTTAACTTTATTTAATTTCACTTTATTTTAATCTTCTTTCATTTTTCTTTCCTTCTTTTCTCTTCTTTTACCTTTCTACTATTTCGTAAATTTCCATATAATAATAAATGAAATCTAATTTCCACCTCTGAACATTATTTATTTAACCCTTATTCCTTATTCTTCTAATTCTTTACTAAATTGTCATCTTATTTCTTTATTCTTTTGATTCTTTGCTAAATTGTTATTTCATAAACCTTTGAATCATTCCATCATATTGATAAAAAGATTATAATGTGGTCCCATTTAAATGGGTTCATTTTATTAAGACCCATCTAATTGGACACTATGTTAATGCTATTGTACAAAATATCATATGCGTAAGAGATTGAGTTTAAGGAATTCTTTGAAAATGTTTGGATTGTAAGAAATTCAATTGAGATAACCTTGGATTATGCTAATAAGGATGTTAATTACTCTTTCTTGGACCCTTCTTCCTAACTCATCTCAAGGGGATTTCTATTTTTTATTGCATTATCCAAATCATCTAATAAACCCTTCCTATGCTTATAAGATTGATGCTTAGTTAAACCAATAAACTCAAGTTGCTACTTTAAGAAATTGATCATTTCTCTCAATAATTTTGAAATTAGTTGTAGCGTGGGTAGGGCTACCTCGACTTCCTTTCAACATAAAATTTTGCTTTAAGTTTCAACACTAAATAGATAGGATGTCTACTATTTTAGTAAAAGTTATAAGGATTTGCTTCATTGTGGATGCTTCTTTTGAGAATAAGATAGTTAGTGTATCAAGTGGATGACTAAACAAATAGGTTAGTGGGAAAAAAAAGATTCCTTAGGAAGCAGGCCATCTCCATTCGAGCCTAAGTTATTTATTATTGTTTTCCAAAGAGACCTTAAAGTATGATAGTAAGTGCTATGACAGTAAAAGATAAGGTTATCATAATCTAAAACCTTCATAATCATTTAGCTATAGAGGAAAGCATAATGTGAGAATCAATAGTCAAGCTATAAAGCTGGTTTTTTTATTGTAATCCCACTAAAGAACCTTGTCACCACCCAATAACATTTAGACATTATCAAGCTTTCTTTTGGTATAGTAAAACCCTTCGTGAGTGACCTACTAGCCACTACTGCTGCTATAATTTTAAGACACATGAGGTCAAGATACCCTCACTTATTTAATAAGACCTTATAAATGGAATAAATTCACTTCTATATGCATTCATTGTTACACTTTATATTTTAAGAATTTGAGGACAAATTTTTTTAAAAGGGAAAGTATTATTACACACTCTTCAAAAATTTGAATGATTATTTAAAATTTTCTTTTTAGGTAGTAATAACTAAAGAAAAATTCATATGTGGAATGGATAAGTTGATATTAAATGAAGTTAAAAATAGAACCTTACATGGAATAAATGAGAAAATATAGATAAAACAAAATGCTAAAGAGTTATAAATAGGTAAAAGTGAGTATGTAAATGTGGAAGAGATTTATGAGACATTTCCATAAAAATGTCCTGATAGCCCTTTTTTATTTTAAGGATGTATTGTCTCTTTCTCTCTCTTTCTCACATTTTTACCTAAACACTCTAAACTTTCACCTCTAATTCTCTTTCTAATTTTCTCAGCTTTTTCAACTTCTTCATCTCTTATCTTCCATCAAACAAGGGAAAGACTAATTTATTTCAAGCTTCTTCTTTAATTAAAGTAAAGCCTTCACCCTTATCATATTTTCCCTTGTAATTTGTCCATACTTTGGTGATGAATGGGGTATTTTGGTCCCTAAGAAAAATGGAACCCTAACTTAAGAATTTTTTATTTTAGGTAATAAGGACTAAGGGAATAATAAGTTTACTATCCAACTACCTCCTTCATACTAAGTGAGTAAAAACTCTAACTTTAGAGTAAAGATTTAAATGATTTTTGTTTGCTTTGCATATAAATTATAGGATTTATGATTTATATGAAGAAAGTATTAATTTATAGTGGTAAATGGATGGTCAATAGAGTAAATGGCATGAATAAAGAACCCTTAATGTGTATTTATCATTTGAAGAATATTAGTTGAGTAACAAATAAAATGAAAGAATACAAATGGCAAGGTAAGTAGTAAAATTTTTGGAAAAATGCTAGGAATTCAAAGAGAAGCATTTCACAAAGAGCTTCTTTAAGCACAAAACATGTTGTGCCAAGTTACAACTTATAAAATGGTTCTTTATTACTAGAAGTGAATATATTTACTTTTAAAAGTGAATGCATAATTTCCAAAACAATGCATCCACTTCCAAAAATGAATGTGAGAATAGCAAACTACATCATGGAATGCTTTCCTCTTACAAGAGGGTGGAAACATTTCTAACATGGCTTTTCACTTCTAAAATATCATAACATGCTTTGAAACATTTCCTCAAGTGACCCCTTTTCCCTAGTTTTATGTTCTAATGTTATGACTAGGTATAATTAACCTTTAGATATACATTTAAACTTGAATTAAGGCATAGTAGTAATGTGATGCATACAATGTATACGGATTGAAACATTATTTATTTATTTTTTGTTAGTGAAATAAATTAAGACTTGTGGCCATGCAAAGTGACATGGAGTATTTAGGAATGACTTATATTGCGATTTATGCCATAAATAGATATGAGAAATGTGACGAAAGAGATAATGTGAAAATTAGATGCTCAATTTATAATAATTGATTATGTGAGTTAAGATTGACCTTAAAGGGATAAGATTAGAAATTGTGTAGGATAAGGTTGACCTAAGAGGTATAAGGATATTTAATTGCTTTATACTTTTATTGTCTTTATAACTAATGTCTTATGAATATACCTTGGATGAATTTTTGTGAGGATGTAACTATGTTTATACAATTATGTAGATAAACCTATTGTGAAATGGTAATTTGAAATAGAAAGTTTAAGATATATGTAAGTGAATCTATCCAATAGAAAATTAGATACCATGAGCTATGAAATCCATAAGCTAGTTTTGTAGTTACTTTCTCATTAAGTTCTTATAACTTACTCTATGTGTTATTAATATTTTTTAGGTTAAAGTTAACTTAATAAAACCTTGCTACCTTTATGGAGATCAAAGATGACATTATCTACGAATTTAATAGTTAGATTAGGATTTGAGTACTGTTATGTCTATATAATCATTATGTCAAATTTTATTTATTTTAAAATGTATCTTATAAACTTTTGTCTATTTGAGACATAAGTTTTAGACCTTTGGGTAGATAGCTTTTAAAAAGTATTTAAAAATTAGGAAAACTTTGTTCATTTTTCTTTTAAATTAATGGTAGATATGATTTCATGCAATAAGAGTTGTTTACATGGAAATAATGTCATTTTGTCTAGTTAGAGTCTACTAGCCTATACATGAGGCTTATAGGAAGCCGCTTACTGGTGGTTTCCTATATTAGTCACATGCTGATAATTTAGGCCATGATAATAACTTATAGGAAAAGCTGACCTAACTATTCTTAATTGGGAGAAGTTTACAAGATCTACCTGTTTCCTATACACTCAGCGGCTTAAAATCTTTTATATAGAACAAAATATCTACTATTACATCTTTTTATTTTACTAGGAAGCTCCAATAGATCTATCCCTACGATGGCAGTGGTGGAAGAAGTAGCTCAACTTATAAATCTATAAAATAAAATATAGAAGAGTGAGTCTAAACCTTAGCGAGCAAACATTTTAATAAATATAAAACATAAAGGAATTTTGTCTATCTTTTACTAATTGGATTTATCCTCCTTAAACTTATTAGGTTCTTACCATACAATTAGCATAACCATATCATTATTAACATTCCATAATTACATAATCATGTATATTCAAGAAAGTAACTAATCATTTTTATGTGATTGTATCAAATTTAAATGGCATATAAATATTGAATAAATAATAAAAAAAGTAAATAAATCTCCTTACAACTCTAATCTATTCTTATCTTTCACAAGCCTATCCTTGTCCTTCTAAATTAACTTTATCCTTTATAAGTTATTACTAGTTCTAATGTTTGATATAATGTAAATACGACCTCATCTCATTTTCACAAGCATTAATATCATTTATCTCGATTAACACAACCAATGTAAACATGAATCATTATTGTATTGTCAACATTACCATACCTTTATTGCATGGCCTTAAGCAATTTAATACATCAATTATCCTACTTGCAACCAATTTTATTAAGTTTCAATGTATATTAGTCATACATACACTTAAAAGAGGTATGATCCCCCTTAATATGCTTACCATTCAATTTTATAGCTAAAACATATGTTAAAAGATTAATTATATATGGTTTTAATGTTAAAATATGAAATTAGATTAGAAGAATTAATTATGAAAGTGATTTTTTACCTTTAATAACTTTCTGAAGGCTTGGAATTACTTTTGAAAACAATTCTAAATGGATCATTTAGTTCTGGAAGTGAAAAATATCCTTTCTAGAAGAAAGGAAGTGCTTTTAAAAATAATTCCATTTCACTCCACAAATTTGGTTTTGGAAATAAGAAATCACTTTTGAAAACAATTTCAGGCCTTATTACATTTTAGGATAAAGGAAGTGATTCTATATGATTGCCCTACATTTTCCAAAATTTTAATATTCACACATAAGGAAAATTCCTTTTTCATGTATTGTAACACAATTTAAGCCCCATTTTATGCAAGGATAACATCATATCATTCAAATTCTAGTAAAAGCTAGAGGTGGGTCGCCTAACCCAGAAAATATAGTATTTGGGCTCTCTTTTTTAACTCAATAAGTTCGATAGGACTTTTTTTTATGGCTCGATTAATAATTAGGCCGGGTTCGGGCCAAGATAAAAAAGCCCGGTAAGCCCGACCCGGCTCGACCTGATTATATTAATTTATTTTTAATAATATAATAATATATTAAAAAATATAATTATATCTAATTATTTTTAATATAAAAAAATTAATTTAATATAATAAAATATTTTATATATTTAAATATCATATTATCTATTTAAATATATATTTTTTATTTTAAAAAATTTAATTTTTATGAAAAAAATAAAAAAATAAAATTTTGAGTAGGCTTTCGGGCTGGACCAGGCCAATTTAAAAAAAATATAAACAAGTCGAGTCAGATTCGGGCCTTAAATTTTATATAATTCAGCTCGGCCTATGTACACCTTTAGTAAAAGCCTAATTCAAAACCTATAAAATTTTACAAATAAGTAAAAACCACAAGGAATCCTCACTCGCAAGTTTTGGAAAAGATGATTCACTTTAAGTTTAAAGGTGAAATTGCCCTTAAACTCCAAAATTCATAGAAGTGAGAGATTAGGGATTAGGACTTTTCCCCAATTTCATATTTAATTTCAAAACTTTAATTATTTATCATCAATCAGGAGATTGAAGGAACAAAACCTATAGATTAGAGAGCAAATTTTCCTACTTTACTTGATTTTGAATGAAAATTGAATAAGATGGTGATGGTTAAAATTAAAAGATGAAAAGAAATGAAAGAGGAGCTTTCTTAAGGATTTTTGGGATATTAGGAAAGAAAGTTAACTAAAAGAGGGAGTAGAAAAGGGTAAGAATTTATAAGTAAAATTAGAAAAGCATCTTAAATCTCTTCCATGCTCAATTATTTATCCTTGGCTTCACTTAAAATTAAATTACTCTTATTTATACATATTTCAAGTTCTTGCAAATAAATTATCATAAAAATAATAACTTTTATTTTTAAAAATTCTAAAATTATTTATATTTAGTGTTTTATATATATATATATATATATATATATATATATATATATATATATATATATTATTTTTTAAGGTGCAATAAGATGTATCAGAATTAAGGTACAATGAAGGGTTAATTGATGCAGGTGGTGAGACCATCATAATTGCAAATTACTCCCAATAATTACTAGCAGAATGCCCTTTTTGTTGCAAATTTAACATGTTATGGGGCTATTATTTTATCTTTCATTAGTGTTGAAATTTTGACCTAGCTTATAATGTAATTTTCCTTTTAGTTATTTTGATTTTGATAGTTAGTGCTATTGTGCTTTCCATAAGTTTGTTAGGTGTGTCATTGAAATCCTCAATGTTATCCGAGTTATTTGTTAGCAATGTTTATGGTGTGAATATTGAATTATTGGTTAGTAATTTATTGTTGTGTCTCCTCATCCATAAGAAGAATTAGAAGCGTATTAGTGTCATTGATCCATTAGTCAATTAAACTTTAACAATAGTTTTGATTGAGTTATACCTTGAGTCAAGACTATTAATAATATGCATGATCAATTTATAATATCAAATTACATTGTTTGTAGATGCCAACTAACTTATAAGTGTTTGCTTTTTGTTCACAAACTCTATACAAGTAAGAGTTCATGTTGTAATGATGAAAGTTAGCACTTGAGAGATGTAACTTTAGAATTTGATTAAGGCTTGAATACATTCTCGAGTTGATCTAGGCTTAATGTGAAGAATAAATATTAATGATGTAGTTTGCAATGGTTTCAAGAAAGGTACACTCGAAGCTAAAGAAAAATTAATTTGTCTTGTTTGTTCCACAAAAAATACTTTGGATTAAGAGTTGTAATGGATGTTGTATCACTTATTGCATTAGCCACATATTTTTATAGCTTAAAATTATCTAAATCAATATAATTTTCAAGATTAAAAGCTTTAAAAGCATCATAGACATAGAATGCCTATAAAAGATAATTGCCTTTATCAAATTTGATGGTAATGGTAAGAAGTGTAAGATCTATGGTTTGATTAGTTTGTATAGTAAAAAAACTTGCAATAAGTTTGTATTTGCATTACTTAAGGAAGAGTCACTAGGTGTTAATAGAGAAGAAGTTATGCTTGCTATGTGTGGTAAGGATCAAAGATGATATTTAGTCTTAGAGCTTTAATACTATAAAATAGAATGAAAATATCATGAGTTTCATAATTTAGATCATTAATAGAGGTACGCGCACACACATATATTTTGATACAAAGAATCATTTACAAATACATATCATAATGATGATGATGATCACAATCCTATAATTAAGGGACAGAATATCACGATAATAAAGATGATTACACAATTAGGATAAGGATGAGATAAAATTAAGAGATAAAGATCATATAAGATGAGGAATAAGATGGCATGGACTTAAGGCTCATGATTTATGTCCTTAATACATGTGAATAACAATATAAAATTAAATTTTACGTGGATAAATATCTTACATTAACATAACTAATTAGTTTTAACACAAAATGTATGTTTCATTTTATTCTTATATCTTGATAATAAACTCACCAAAAGGTTATATCAAGACATGTATTATTAGTAAAATATATTATTATACCAATTGTATTAAGATATTTTTATTAATTTTTTGGAGGTCACCTTAGTAGCGTTAATGATTGAAAAACAATTAAAACACTTAATAAATGTGATTTATCAATGCAAAAATGTTTTAAGGCTTTTCTAATATAATTTAGCTAATGACAAATGCTTCATTATGTAAATATTTGATTAGCATGCCACAAACCTAATTTTTTTGAAAAACTTTTATCTCAAACTTTTTTTAAATATTCTACTATCTTTGGAAACTTTTTATGAGATCCACTAATACTTAAATCATTAACATATAAAATAATTATAGTAAATATTTCTACAAACATTTATTAAAATTATTGTATAACCACATATGTCTAAATCAATTTAATTCATATAAGTATTTTTGTAATTTAATTAAATATATTTTTAAAAAATTTAAATTACATAATTCAAGCATTTTAACTCCTTCGAGGATTTTCATATAATATTATTGTCAATTTCATACATTTAATAGGATATAACTAAATCCATTAGATACATATTAAGTTTTGATTTATTGCAAGAAAACTTATATCAACCACATGCAAATATATATTTCTTGGGGAGAGATTTTGGTATACTTCTAATATAGTGGTATATATTAAGTTTGCTTTTTCTTAAGATCAAATATTATAAACCGCATGTTAACAAATAAATGATTAAATCTGGTGATACATCAATACACTATTTATCAATGATATACCATAGATTTTTCATATTTCTTGCAACTAATGGCAATTTGTAGAAAAATGGCATTCTGTTACAAATCATACTTTATTTTTGTAATTTCAATTTTCTTATTTCTTAGATATAATTATATATTTATACCTTATTAGATCCATACCTCTTAAGTGTTTTATTAGCTCAAAACATTATATTTTTTTACTTTGCAAATAAATTTCAATTTTATATTTTTATATAAATTGCATATTTTCTCTTGGGCTAATAATCATATATCATCCTTTTTTAAATATGAATTCAAGATCCTTGTTGTCTTTCAAAATATTAGGCCTTACCTTATATGAAAAGTGCTATTGGCAACTATTTCTATCTTGATTCTATCTTTCATATTAGAGATATAATTGATTGAGATATTTTTATTTACATAAATTTCATGTATCTAAATTTCTTTTAGAAGTTTGGACTAATTATGACGTGAACCTTTTCAAGAGTATTTTACTTATCAAGAAGGTTATTTAATTCATTTACTTCTTCTTTATTTTGAAGATATTTGTATTTAAAACTAACAAATTTATCATGCTTTAGAAATGTTCCTCACTCAAAAGTTATAGATAAACAAATTCCCTTATATAATAGTATGAATTGGAGCATTTGCAATTGGTGTATGATATTTAATATTTTTTTTCTTCATTAGGAGTAGTATATATTTGACAATTTGGCTATACTTATAAATAAATCACATTTTAAACTTCTTGTTTATATCAAACTATGTGAGAATCAAGATAATTGTAAATGATATTATTTTTATAACTACATATTTTCTTATTCCAAATATAGGGAATATGATTTCACACTAGAGTTATATTTTTAGATATTTTTCAAATCATCTTTTAAGTATTGGGGTGGAATAGAAAATATAAACAAAATTACTAATTTGGTCCTTGAAATTGTAAGGCACTAACAAAATAACCTCTAAATTATATTAAATGACCAATTTTATCCTTGAATAATAGTCTACACAGGGAATTTTGTTTCTTTATACAATTCTATATAGATAACTTCACCCCTTTGTATAAATATTTATGGATAAAATTGTTTATACAGATTATTATTTTAGGATGAAGTTAATCATTTAGTATAATTCAAGGACCATTTTATCAACACCTTATAATGAAATTGGTTATTTTGTGAAAAATATATTGCATATTCAGTGTCTTTTTTTATGTAAAACTTCTGACTCTTGATCAAAGCTAGTTTATAAAGGAGAAGTATAACTAGTAAGCTTGATTTGTATAAGTATTTCATGTCCTTCAATATAATGTAAAGAATCTTGTTCTTTTAAATAATGATATAACTAATAATCTAGGATACTAAAATAAATTATATTAGTTAATTCATTTTATGTATGAACATACTTCAGGATATTTAACAATTACATGACATACAATAATTATAAAATACTTTGGATGCAAATCTGTCAACATTATTAAGATATATTATCTTAATTGTACAATTAAGAAAATGTGCTTGAAGTTGAGTTATATGAGTAAGCAATTTCACAAATACTAAGTTGCAGGTTATCGGGAAATAAATATGTGCCTATCTTATTAAAATCTTAAAATCATAAAATGTCTAAATAATCCATATGTTGGATAGATTCATCTTAGCATATGTTAATTTGTATTTGTTTCAAAAATATTAGGGTTCAATTCCGACTTTAGCTAATCATGACCTGTTAATTTGCCTTGAAAACAAATATCATATAAAAATTTATTGGCTTAAAGAATCTTTTAACTTTTTAATGGATAGTCTTGTGAGTTTTTAGGAATTTTTTGCATCAATTTTGCTTTAGGGAGATTTAGTCAATTATGTCGATTAATAAAAATATTTTAATCAGTGAACTTATGATTCAAATTAATATTTATTTCAATCAAATTTTTATGTATAGAACAAAGTAAAAGAAAATGATGGTAATATTTTTAATACAATTTTTATTTTTTATTTGAGGTAATTACTATAATATAAAAAAAATGCTATATTTTTTTGTTTATTGTCTCAATGTGATATTTATTATATAACATATCTTTAAAACTTAATAATTTTTTTTTAGATTAGTTGACAACAATGCACATTTACATCTATTTATGTTTCTATTAGTAAAATTATATTAGTTTTTTCACAACTTCCAATTATAATCAAATATTTTAATATTATAATCTTTCATCATCAAATAATTAATTCTTCTTCAAGACGTTCAATGAGGTATGCTACATTTAAATATATTTTACCTATATTATGAATTTGCGTTGTAACTCTATTATAATTGATTGATAAAGGGGGTAAGTGTGGAAATTTTGTGAGATCGAAAGTAGTATTATTAGAGAGCGAGAATGACTAGGAGAATACTGCATATACATTTGCTGAAATTAAATAGTAAATATTCGAGCAAGGGAAGCCCCACTTGTTTTTTGAAAAATTAATATGTTAAAATTTGATCTGGTCATCCATCCACTCATCTTATTAATGACTGAATTAAGGTTGAACTAAATAATCGAATTGATTAATATAATTTTTATATGTGCAAATCATATTATATACATATATGTATATAAAAATATAAAAAAATTATGTCTACTTGACTAGTTTAAGTATATTTTTAGAATACAACAAATAATTCAATACAATTTTAGCTAAAATGAAAGGGTAGTAATAAAAATTTTGTCTCTAATTTTAATTACAGGCACGCTAGTTCTATTCTATTTTCTTTAGATTTTTTAATTTTTACTTTATTTTGTAATTTGAATTCTAGGCTGAACTTAATTCAAGCTGAAATTTAAAAAAAAATAAAATAGAAAAATGGTTGAAATGAATTAACGGATTGAATGAAATACTGATTCAACTAATTTTTTATTAAGTTTGGGTGAGTCAATCTAAATTTTTGTTTAATTCAAATTTATAAGTGTATTCAATTCATTTTGGTACTCATGTATTGATCTAACCAATTAAATTAGTTGAACCGGTCTAAATTTTCAAAATATTGCAAAAAACTCAAAATAGAAAATTTGTACCACTACTTTTAGATATCATAATATAAATATAGATATAGATTATATTATTAAATAAATTTTAATGTTTTTTAATTATTTCCTATATCATTACCTCTTTAAATTTTTATGCATAATATATTATTTTTGTGAATTATTTATTATATTATTGAATATTATTTAATAAATAACATATATAATAAATTTTATTTTAATTTCTTAATTTGAATTTTGTCCCTTGAATGAATGTCGGATTCATTATTGAATGTGACAACTAATGGCGGAGCCAGAACTTATTATTTGAGAATATTGAGTATAAATTCTTTTATAATATATATATATATATATATATATATATATATATATATATATATATATATATATATATATATATATATATATTAAATTTTTAAAGCAATTTTAAAATTACTATAATTAAAAATGAAGTCATCAAAATTTTGCAGCCAGGCCAGTGCTATCCTTGGCTTCGTCAAGGATGAGAATAAATAAAAATTCATTTTTATTTTTTTTTAAACTTGGAAATTGAAATATTCGTAAAATTACACATTCCAGCTTAAAGATTCTCAGCAACGGTGAAAATATAGAATTCAATTTTTTCTGCATTTTCTAAAAAAAACTCCATTTCAAATACAGAATTTATTTCGTAAATATGGGTGAATGTGGTAAGATGCGTTTAGCAATTTGTTTAAATTGTAGGGATTTTTATCTTTTTATTTTTTATTTTTGTTGTTCTAGTGTCATCTAAATCTTAATTCAGATAAATATAAAATTGAAGCTCAAAATTTTGTATAGGTATCCAGAAAATAATTTTTCCTCTATCTTTTCTGCAATAACATTTCAAGTTAAATTTTGTTTTAAAAAAAATACTACAATGAATAAATTAAAAAAAAAATACCATCTTCTCCAAAGTAAAATTTAATTCTACTTATCTTCTTTTTATTGTTATAACTATGCATTTATCTTTCTTATATTCTTTAAGCGGGAGAAGTAAGTGTGTATTAAAAAAAAAAGTGTGCGTGAAAATAATAGACTTGAAGAATGAGTTTAATATATAAAAAGAAAAAAGTTTGATATAAAAAGTCTTTTTTAATTAGATATGAAATATTAAAAAAATTAAATAAGAAGCATGCTAATTGGTAAAAGTTTATTAAACAAAAATAGTTAAAACAAATTTTTATTCCTTGTAATTTGTTTTAATTTTTGATTCCATCACTATAATCTTTCTATAATTAGATACGTTCATTTTCATGTCTAATTAGCTCATTTTGATATTAATTTAAAGGTTTTTATCACCAATTACATGACATGATTAGCATTTGAAAATTTATATTTATATCATGAAATAAAAATAAAGAGCTATTCATTAAGATTATTATAATTTGAAGAAAATAATTGAACAAATACAATACAAACAAAATTCAGTAGAATTAAAAATATGAATGATTGGAATTACAATTTTTATTTTTTTAGAGTATATGTGGTAACCCTGAAATATTTAACACTTAAATTTAGTACTAGAATTTAATTGTTAAATTCATTAAGTATTAAATTTAACATTTAATTCATTCTTTAAATATTTAACTGTAAGCGTTAAATCTATTGAGTATGGCAGAATTTATTACTTTAAACATTGTGTTTAGCATTTTTAATAATGATAAGAGTGGTAAATTATTTAATGCATATACAAAATATTTTTAAAGCATTAGATTTAATTAACATTTTGAAAATTTTATCAAAATATATTAGTATGATTTCAAAATTATCCTTAACTATAATTTTAAAAATTATATACGTCAAATCGTTAAATAATATGATATATATTGATGTTTAATTATTACTTCAAAAATAGAGATAATGTTAGATATATTCATTCAATAAAATTTAATTAAATTAAAATAGAAATAATTAGTAAATATGCTCATTTCATTAGTTATCGTTGAACAGTTTAGCAAAATTTTATTTAATCTGATATTCAATTTTAATAAATTAAATAAATAAAATCTAACTTAAAATTTGATCTATTCAATTTTGTGAATAGATAAAATCCAACCTTCAATTTAATCTATTCAATTTAGCGCCAAGATGATATATCCAAAAACACTTTTATAGATGGTGTTTGGTTCAATTCATGTGAATGGAATTAAAAACACTTTTATAGATGGTGTTTGGTTCAATTCATGTGAATGGAATTAGAATATAATTAGAGTAGATAAATGAAAGTAAGAGAAAGAAAATTATTATTATTATTTAATTGTTTGGTTTAATCCGGTAATAAATTCACACAAATTATTGTTAATTTTCTTATTATTTTGTTCATTAATAAGAAAGTAGGTGATGAGAATGATACAATAGTAATATTAATAATAATACTAATGATGATAGTAATAAAATTGGTGATGAAGGTATTAATGGTAAAACAATAAGAATAATGATGGTAGTGAATAATGACAATAATAGTGGTAATAATATTGATGGTGTACCAATGACAATTATGATGATACAGTAATGGTAGTAGTAGTAGCAATAGCGATATTTATAATAATAATTTTAGCGATGGTGACAATGATCATGATAATAATACCGATGGTAACATACCGTAATAATGGTGATAAGAGATGAATGTTTTCTATTTCAAATAAATAATGAAACCTTAAGAAAAGGATGAAAATCAAATAGGGAAATTTGGTAGAAGTAAATAGGGGTAATAAATTATATAATATGTAAGTCAAATATTTAGAAATAGAATTGATGTTTTAATTTTATTATTAAACCCCTAAAATCCTCTAGGAGGTGGAGCAAGAATAAAATGTGTTTGAATATATTTTTTTTATTTTTGAAAATTATTTTCAAAAATAATTTTTTATTTTTAAAAATTATTTTTAAATTAAAGAAAAATAAAAATAGATAGTGATTGGTGTTGTAAATAAAAAGACATTTCATTTAATTACAAAACTAATATCCAGAACAAGAAAATAAGTTTAAAAAATAATTAAAAATTATTTAATTTTTTATTTTTAAGTCATACATTTGAAGAATAATTTTTAAAAATAAAATTTAAAAATATATTATGAAACAGGTTCTTTTATTTTTAAAAATAAAAAAATAAAAAATTATTTTAAAAACAGAAAACAAATCCGTAAATTTTCATTACCGAATCAATTTCCAACTCAAGGCAATTTAGATTGTTGCGAATTTTGAATATCGATTTAAACATATTAATTCTTTTTAAATTCAAATTTTTTACGGTCATTCAACTCAGTTATATTTAAGTCTTAGTCATATTTAACTCTTGTATTTTTTTACGGCATAAATTTTTTTATATCTTATATTTGAACTTTATTAATAAGAAACTCACAATGTGAATTCTATAAATTTAAGGTTATTATATTTGTCATTCAGTCTCTAGATATCACATATAATAATTATATCAATTAATAACATAAAAATATAAAACAAAAATCAACTTTCAAGCTATCCCCAACTTATAATTATTGTAACTATATTATATTTATATAGTATTTATTTTATTATTTTATATCACCAAATATAATATAATAATACAATAATAAAAAATTAAATCATGAAAAAATAGAGTATTTTGAGTAGGTTCAATTAGTAAGGATTAAGAAATTTCTAAACCCTTTTAATCATAAATTATTTTTTTTCAAAACTTTTTATTGATTCCAAATTGACTCAAAAATTTAAGGAAAATTTACATATGCCAACTTGTTACCTTTTTTCATTTAATCTATATATAATTTTGAGTATTGCAATTGACAAACATGTATTTTTAATTGTTAATATTTTATATGTGATAAATCTTAACTATTTTTTGCCTAGAATTTAACAACAATTCATGTGTATTGCATATGATATTTACTTTTCCAAATCTTGATTCAATTTGATACATACTTAAAATTAATTAATCCTTAAAAAAATTCTATTTGTTACCCTTTATTCAATAACAATGTACTAAATTGTAAAAAATAAATTTCCAATAAAATTAGAGTTTTTTAATAATTTAATTCTAAATGAACATCAAATTGAGTAAAAATTTAAGAAAATAAAGATTAGATATAATATATGTGATTTTTTTATTAAATTTTAGATGGAAAATAAGTTAGATAAGCATAGTATTACTGTTTTAAAGCACAAATAGGTAAATTATAATATTTAAAAATTACAAATAAATTAAATAAAAAAGAGCAAAATTTCAAATAAGTAAGTATATTTTTTAAACATTTAAACCATTTCACTATTTAATTTCGGTTTAATTTGGTAAATCTTTAGCAATTTAAATTTTTTTACCTGACCCTAATTTTCATAGCTGAGATTGTACTTTATTCATTTCTATATTATTATTATTATTATTCAAATTGATAAATGTTTATCGTATTGAATAATTATAAATAAAATTTTATAAATTATTAATTATAATAAAAAATAATAAAAACCAAAATTAAACTCAGAAACACCCAATTAAATTAAAAAATTAATATAAAATTATAAATTTAAAAAATTATGTGATCGAAAACGTGAAATGTTTAAGTTGTCAACAAACTATGATGAATCGGATCTTTATTTGGCAAGAAGTTGGCATATTTCTTCCTTAATGGTAACTTGATGGTAAATAAATGTCCAGGAAGAAAAGCCACGTGATCAGCACGTGGGTTGACCTGCAGAAGCCGCATGTGCCCCTTGCTCCGTAATCTTACTTCTTTCTTGACTTTCCCTGTTAAATTTCTGCCCTCAGTCATCTCTCATCACCGACCAACTCTAACGTCTCATTCTTTGCCCCGCGGAGCCACCGTTTGCTTCCACCCCCTATTAACAAAACCCCTTCTTCCGCCGTCTCTTCCGCTCTTTTCGGGCTCTGCAACTCAAATCCACATTCTCTTCCGCATTCTTCAATTCAACCCCATTAACTGAACAATTGCAGAGAAAGCAATACAAGATCTTTCAACTCGAAGAATGAAACCCTCCGTCAATGGCGATGTGTTAAGTACGCCCTTCATCTTCAAGATCGCAGCTGTGTTCGCTGTTTCCGTCACTTTCTTCTACTTGGGCAAGCACTGGTCTGATGGCTACCAGCAACTTATCTTCTTCACCAGCAATCGCGAACAACCCGTTGTTTCTACGTCCCCGAATCTCGACAAGGTCTTCAATGTTTCTGACCTCATTAATCAGAATCAGAGTCAACCAATGCCGGATGAAACCCTAGCTGCACCCTTATCATCCTCGCCAACACCGCCCCCGCCACCGGCCTCGGATGAGATTAAGAAATTTGGGATCGTTAATGAGGATGGCACCATGTCTGAGAACTTTGAGGTGGGGGAATTTGATCCGGAGTTGGTGGATAAGTGGGTTAATGGCACTCAAGTTGAGGCGGATGGGAATACTGATTCGGATCCCAAATTTGTGATTGAGAAATTTAAGTTGTGTCCGAGGAGTATGAGTGAGTATATACCGTGTTTGGATAATGAAGAGGCAATTAAGAAGCTTAATTCGACGGAGAGAGGGGAAAGATTCGAAAGGCATTGTCCTGAGGAAGGTCGAGGGTTGAATTGCTTGGTTCCTGCACCAAGAGGATACCGGACGCCAATTCCTTGGCCGAGAAGTAGAGATGAGGTATTGCATTGCTATCCTTGCAATTTTTGTCATTTGATGGGTGGAAAGAATGCATAAATAGCAAAATTCAAAAATTCTTTTTAGTTAGCATAAATAAGTCAAATGATTCTTGTCAGTTTCAATCGAGGGGAATTTTATATTTTACAAATGGCTGGAATATCACGAGGAACGAGTTATTAAGAAAGTTTTATAGGTAGACAGTTATTCCTCGTGAATGACTGCTTTAAAAGGTATGACGCTTCAACTTTTGATAACCAAGTTTATGCTTGTTCTACCCGTAGGTTTGGTACAGCAATGTTCCACACAATCGTCTTGTTGAAGATAAAGGAGGTCAAAATTGGATCTCCAGAGATAAAGATAAGTTTAAATTTCCAGGTGGTGGTACACAATTTATACACGGGGCAAATGAATATTTGGATCATATTTCTAAGGTAACTCGTATAATCAAATTTATTTTTTAATAATAGCAATAGGTGGATGCTATACCTTCCTGACATTAATCTTCTGCATGTGAAGATGATTCCTGAAATTGCATTTGGTCAGCATACGCGAGTAGTTCTAGATGTTGGTTGTGGAGTAGCTAGTTTTGGTGCATACCTATTATCACGTAATGTCACAACTTTGTCTATTGCCCCCAAAGATGTTCATGAGAATCAAATTCAATTTGCTCTTGAGCGTGGCGTGCCAGCAATGGTGGCAGCATTTGCAACTAAGCGTTTATTATATCCAAGTCAAGCTTTTGACTCGATACATTGTTCACGTTGTAGAATCAATTGGACTCGAGATGGTATGTTATTCACCTCTCTTTCTTAACGCATAGTATAGTAGTCCTAGCTCCTAGATGGTAAAGGGGAGGAAAATGATACAGAATGGTTTAGAAAAACTAATTGGGTGGTGGGCTGCTTGGTTGAACTCTCAGTTTTCTTGCTAGCATTTTTTAAACATCAGCGTGTGCTTCATGATGCATAGAATTTACCCCCACATTAACCCCCTAGTTTTGAGCTTTTATTCTTCATGGTATAAATGATTATGCATTTATATGTTCTAAATCTTCATGTGCACTCTGTTCTTCTGAAAAAATGGATAAAAACCTGATTAAAGATCTGGAGATTTGAATTACTAAATTGAAGCCTAATGTATGCCATGTTATGTGTTATTTTTGGAAACCAATTGGCATTTTTCCTATCACATTATCATGTTTGGCTTATTAATAGGCAAGGACGAAGGGGAGGGGTCCCTTTTTTTAAAAAAAAAAAAAGGAAAGAAAAAAATCCTATCAACAAATTGTTGTTTATAAGAAATGAAGGGAAGTGCTGTTAATGCAAATGTGTATACTAATCTCTTTTATGCCTCCTGCATTTGTCCTGATTGTTTTCTTGGAAATTTTTAATGGATCTCCTTTTTGTTGTTTGTGATGAAGATGGGATATTGCTGCTTGAAGTTAATAGGATGCTAAGGGCAGGAGGGTACTTTGTCTGGGCAGCTCAGCCAGTTTATAAGCATGAGGAGCTTTTAGAAGAACAATGGCAAGGTATCGTCAAAAGCAGTTTCCACATGAATTGAATATATCAAAGGTTTCTGGAAAGAGTTATACTTGTACTGATTGTTGGAGTAGCTCACTTCGGCAATTCTGTATTGATATTTAATATTAACATCTGCTGACATGGTATGCATACCAAATTACCATAGGTTTCTCTCCCTTTCTCTTTTCATGAAACATTTCTCATTCAAAAACTAAAATCATAATCTGTTCCATATTCATGCCTGTTTTGTTTTCCTTTGTATGTAATAATTAATAAGGTGTTATGGATAGGAATTTTAACTTTGACGATGTCTAACTCTGTTCTAATACAAATGTTGTTTGCATATAAGATGAGAGTAACTTTGAATATTGGATTTTGTATTGGTAGAGATGCTTAAGCTTACCACTCGTCTCTGCTGGAAGTTTTTGAAGAAAGACGGATACATCGCAGTATGGCAGAAACCTTCTGACAACAGGTGCTATTTAAACCGTGAGGCAGGAACCAAACCTCCAATGTGTGACACAAGTGATGACCCAGACGATGTTTGGTATTGTTCTATTGCCTATCCGATCTGCTGATTTGTATAATATTCTTGTCCAAATTATAATTACTACCACAAAGGCACAAAGGATAAGTAAATTCCGCAACAAGTCTATTATCATGTTGAGCTTTCAAGGATGGTATTAGGTAGTATAAAATAGACGTGTTTTGCTAATATGGACATTGAAAGTTGAAACAACCTTAAGCAGTGTATGGGAGTTCATACATTGCACAATGAGTTATTTTAGTGAATTATTCATTACTTAATCTTATACATTAAAGGTATTGGCAGGTTAATCTTTAGCTTCTAAACAAAACGGAGATAAATGAAAAGCAAAAGGAAATAATTACATGAAGATGCCTTGTCTAAAGGTTGAATTGTAAGATAACAAAAATCGCTTGTCCCTTTTTTTTTTTTTTGGGTATATATGTTATTCTTCAGTCAGTTCTTGACTGTGTACTTCGAAGTAAAGTGTGGTTAACCTGATGTGGAATCCTGCTAAAGAAGAAAACTAGGTTGTCCAAGTGCCCAGGTTATAGATTTCTGCTTTTGATGTCTCAACTCAACAATCTTATAGAATACCCACTGTGTGAACCTCTGTACTCTGACGCATATAGTGGTAATTAAAGCCAGTGATAGTTCCTTCATTGTAGTGGTAACTGAATAGCTTGGGTTCCATTCTCATGATAATTTTCTATGCAGCTTACTGTTCATGATATTCAAGTTCATTATTGGTAATGTTGTATTTTGCTTGATTGATATAGGTGTGTCAATCTAAAAGCTTGCATCACTCCATTGCCTGAGAATGGATACGGAGCAAATGTTACACAATGGCCTGCACGTTTAGAAACTCCACCTGATAGGCTTCAAAGCATAAAACTTGATGCCCTTATATCGAGAAAGGAGCTTTTTAAGGCTGAATCAAAATACTGGAATGAGATAGTAGCAGGGCATGTACGTGTTTTACACTGGAAGAAGTTGAAACTAAGAAATGTTATGGACATGAAAGCTGGTTTTGGAGGGTATGATATAAATCTGGTTCAGTTTCTTGTCGTAAACACTATCTAAGGCTTTCTAATTTGCTGGTCTAATGCTTGAGTGATTTACAGATTTGCGGCTGCATTGATTGAGAATAATTTTGACAGCTGGGTTATGAATGTTGTTCCTGTTAGTGGGCCAAACACCTTGCCTGTTATATATGACCGTGGATTGATTGGGGTTCTCCATGACTGGTAATTTACCAAAATTATTTAGAATATATGACGCATGACTTACACATATGCTCATTGAGGTCCGTAGATTTCTCAAATTCACTTACACTAGATATATTGTGCCATATATAGGATTTCCCCATTAAAAGTAAATTCCCCTTGGTCCGTTTCTGCTGTATGCCTCTTCTGAACATTTAATAAAAAATTTCTATTCATGATATATTCAGGTGTGAACCATTCGATACATACCCAAGAACCTATGATTTACTGCATGCAGCAAACCTACTCTCTGTTGAGAGGAAAAGGTAACACTTTCTCCACTTATCACCAGTTTGGTATTTTCCCTGGTAGATGTTAATCTAATTTGGGTTTTATAGAGAGATTGATTATCATATTTAGGATATTTTAACTTGACTTGGGAGATGACATGGCAGGAGTGAGCATTGTGGAATCATTACTGCTTTCTATTAATTTATATTACTTCTCTAAAGAAATGATCTCTTATCTGGTATACTTTATATTTCCCTTCTCGCAAGCGTTTTTGATATCCAATCTATTACTTCTCCTTCTGCAATGTAAAAAGGCATGGTAAATAGTGTTATAGCATATTGATATTTTAGGTTTTTCACATAACTGAGCAGTGTTTTAAAAACCAAACTGGACCAGCTGGTTAAACCGTGAACTGGCCTTGGTTCTGGTAACTAAACTGTGGCCAATTCATCTAGTTAAACTATATTTTTTTTCCCCTTTTAGCTGGTTGAGTGTTGTTCAATTAAACCATGACATACTGACCTTTCTGGTTTGTTTTCCAGTTCGGGTTTTTGTAACATTGCACCAGAAGAACCTATCATCTCCATTCTTGTTTGTCATAGAACATTATCTTTTTAATTTCGCATTTTTAGGGCCATTTATAATATGTAATGTGAGTGATTATTGTGAATAAGAAACTTCAAAAACGCAGGAGTAACTTCCTCATTTTTTTTTGTTGGTTGGGACACCTGGATTATTGTGTTTACTTGTGTGAAAAATGGGTACTAAATCCTTTCTTATAAATTCCATTTCTCTGTATCAGATGCAATATCTCATCAATCATGCTCGAGATGGATCGGATACTAAGACCTGGCGGTCAGGTATACATCCGTGATTCTTTATCCATCATGGATGAACTTCAAGAGATTGGCAAGGCAATTGGCTGGCACACAACATTGCGAGAAACTTCGGAGGGTCCTCATGCAAGTTATAGGATCTTGGTTTGTGATAAGCACCTACTCCGTGCTTGAAGTGACGAAGCATAATCACACTGATTTTTTTTTCTCTGATCCCTGCAAGGGGAAGTCAGCAGGACAGGCAAGTCAGATTCCTTTGTAAAAAGCACAGAAAGATGTGAGTGCAAGTATCACTTCCTCGCAAGCATTAGGAGGTGGTGAATGCTGCAAAAGCATATTTGTTAATTAATTAATACGTTACATCTGATTTCAATAGCTAGATAGATTAGACTTCATCTTCTAACTTTTTTGTAAAATTCGTTTTTTTTTTTTTTTTTTGTATATGCTGAAGAAGTTTCGTAATTGGGCATTTTTTCATATCTTCGTTGATATTTGTTGCGAAATCTGAGAGCCCTATATACAGGGATGATTTCTTTTCCTTTTTTTTTTTTTTTTGCCAATCTTGTTTTGTTGATTGACTTACCAAAATCTCAACCGTTTTTCAACGTAGCTCTTTCATATCCCTTTCCCGCCACTCTGTTTGTGTGCCTGTCGATGCATGTACCGCAAGTTGTAAGATCAAGTATTGATGCATTGATGCCTGTCCAATGTTGGATGTTCAAGGAAGTTAGTGGGGTGGTCCTATGACAGAAGAGTCAGCAACTGAAGACGCGGTGAACGGTAGCCGTAAGCATAACAGTTTTAATATGACTAAATTCTTTTGTCTATGAGTTTTGAAATGAGCTTCTTTATGCTTTTAGGGGTAATGCTACAACTATGGGCTCCCCTGTTCTCTCAATCCTTCTTGTTTTATTAGGCATGTGAGGCATTGCTGATGGCCGTTTGTGTGTCTTTGATATCCCTCTACTGTGACTTACACTAGTGAGGAATTCGGAGGGATTTTGGAATTATGTGCACTCAATTCAATTATTGGATTGGACTTCTTGGCAAAATAAATAAATAAGTGCAGTGACGTTGAAAGTTATAGCAGAGGCTCTACATTCTATTATGTTCGGAGTTTGAATTTAAGAATTTATATTTGGTGAATAATTATTCTTACTACAAAATGAATCGTCCAAGGTCAAGCATTTTACTTTCGGAAAACTTGGGAAGTTGGGTTGGTGGCATTACAAATTGAGGGAATCCAAAAGGAAAAAGACATAAAGCTTTAAAAAATGCTAGAGGTATAAAAAATGAATTTTAAATATTTTATATCTATAAGATTGAGTTTTATAAATTTATTTCATTACTAAAATTTGTCTCATCATTCTATATTTAATAATAACTTTTAATTTGTATTAAGAATTTAAATTTAAATTTTATTTTTGATATATATAATATTATTATAAGTCTTTTTGTGATAAAAGAGAACTCTTAAGTACATCTAGCGGAAGATTAATCAAGTCTTCAAGAAGGGAGGAGGAGAAAAGAGAGAGAGGTTTTTGAATTCACAATTAGGGAGGAAGATAAAGAGAGATGAGAGCCGAAAAGGTTCTTGAAAGAGATGTGAGTTTTCACAACTCACACTCTTTCAGGAAAAATCCCTTTAGGCTTTGAGAAATCAAGGAGGCCATAGAGTGGATGGTTGTGTATTTCAATACATATATTTTTTATATTTTTAAAAATTATTTTTGAATTTTAAAAAATAATAAATAGAGAGTGATTGGTATTATAAATAAGAAAATATTTTATTTAATTATAAAACTAACATAAAAAATGAGATAATAAACAAAAAATAACTAAAATTTTTTTTTATTTTTTTTTTACATTGTACATTTAAAGTTACAGTTTCTAAAAATAACTTTTAGAAATAAATTTCTAAACAGATTTTTTTATTTTAAAAATAAGAAAGAAAATTATTTTTAAACATAAAAAACAAACAGACTCCTAATCTTTCAACGCCAATGAAATAAGAAATCAAGTACAAAAATCCATTTCTTTAACAAATTAAGAATAGAAACTTCTGTAGTCAAAAGTGCTTCTAAAAGATTTCAAGAAGTGAAGCTTTCGACATGATGACTACAAGTCTCTTAATAAAGCAAAAAAGCAAATACCAAAGCTTTATTCTTGAACAAAGCAAGAATAAAAGTTGCAGGTTTTGATGAGAGAAAAATTAAAGCCGGCAGATCTTCGACTTTGGAGGAGATGAAGAGACTATATAAAGGCAATCGGCAGCCCCTGTATGCAATTTCTTGGATATTTAAATAGTTATTAGCCTTAGGTATGAAATCTAAGTCTTTTAATGTTATCAATGCAATTCTTTTAGTTTACTAGGATTTGATGTGTCACGGGAAAAAAAAATGTTTTATATCAAGGGGAAAAAAAAATGCTTTCCGGAGCTAAAAGAGTTTTAGAAGTCAAGTGAAATTTCCATGAGGACAACCCCAGGTTTCGTAACGAAGTAAGACATCAAGTACATAAACTTTATTCTTCAATAAATAAAAGCTTCAATAACTGAAAATGTTTTCAAGAGCCAAAAATTTTAATAAGTCAAGTGAAGTCATCAAGAAGATGCCTTTTAAAAATCTCCTAACAAAGAAAGAAATCAAGAAGAATCTTCAAGATGGAGAAAGAAATTAGGCTGTGTTTTCCTACAAATCAGGACGAAAATCCAAATTCAAAGTCAAAAAGAAGATAAAATTCAAAGATACTTATCTTCAACCAAGTGACAAATTTAAGATAGAGAATTTTTACAAACCAGGGAATTAAATGTAATTTCCTTATCAAGTATTATGGGTAATTGGATGATTGAATACCTAGCCTTATTGCACGCGCACACAATGCTAGCAAAGTGTGAATAAAGCAAACCTTGCATGAGTTGGCAACATGAAAATCATTCATGTCACATGGATAAATTATAAATTAGGTTTTGTTTGGTGTAATTAATTAATAAATTAATTTATAATTGATAAATTAGTTAATAATTAATAAATTAATTAATGATTGATAGTTAATGACTAATAACTGATAAATTATGATTATTTAAAAAGTATTTGATAAAATTAGATATTGAAGTAATTGATTGTATTTTAATTAATCAATGTATTTCCATAAAACTAGTGTAGGCAAATCACTTGACAAAGAATGAAAGAAAATAATATTGATTGCATACTTTCAATATTAGAAATTTGTACTCAAAATTAAGCAAGAACAATATGTCAAAAATAATACTAATTGAATACCTTTGATGCAAAAATAGTATTTATTTTATTTCTAGTATTGCTTCAAAGGGCTTGTTGAAGAAAACAACTGGGAGGCAGATAGCATTTCAAAAAAAAAATTGAAGAATATAAGTTTATAAGATTAGGATATAAATATGATTTAATTAAAAATAAAGAGACAAATTTTAAAAAAATGAATAGATATAAGCTATTTTGAGTAGTTTATAAGATTAATACTTATAAGCTAGTGTTAGTCAATTCACTAAATATCTCTCCAAGTTAACTTATAATTTATTAATCAAGTTAATAAATTATAAATTAACTTATTTGTTATATCAAATATACACTTAATCTTCCTTAAATATGGAAATAATAAACCCACTTAGGAAATAAATTATCATAGTATAAATAAAATTTTTCTTTCCTATTTATTTCTAATTTAATA
Source organism: Sindora glabra (assembly GCA_020226215.1). Classification (NCBI taxonomy): domain Eukaryota; kingdom Viridiplantae; phylum Streptophyta; class Magnoliopsida; order Fabales; family Fabaceae; genus Sindora; species Sindora glabra. The sequence continues at coordinate 98,926,028 of CM035227.1, read as the reverse complement.
TATAATTTACACATTTTATTAATAACTATGATTATGATTATGATTATGATAGGAATTAATATTACATGCACCAACATTTTCATTGCGATCTTCATCCAATGGATCATTTGCACAAATACCTCCCCCAAGCTATCACTGCAAGCAAGGGGTATTTCCGTAAGGATAATACTACAAATTTTTTTGTACCTCTTAGAAAGTTAAATATTTTTATTATTAAATTATTTTTTAAAATTTTAAAATAAATAAATTAAAATTAAAAATATATATTTTAATATATCGAATATAATCTAATAATAAAAAATAAAATATTCAATGTTTTAAATAGTAGAATTTTTCGTAACATTACCCTTCCAACTACCATTTCAGCCAATATTATCATTTCCAACTCAATCACATTCAGTGTTATCAACCCCAAATCTCCAATCACTGTAATGGTTAAGCATCTATCAAGATTTCCAATAGGATACCTACAAATAATTATGGTGCAATATTAGAAATTTTCAATAATAGAAAAAAATTATATTACATCATTGATATAATAATATATCAATATATTAACATATTTAATCGTTAATATATTATTATATGATGCATTAGATATGAATTTAGAAAAAAAATTAAATATATCATTAAATCTAATGGTATATTAATATATCACTGTATCAAATATATCAAACTCCCTCTCTAATAACTATATCCATGCATGACATTAATTATCATGTTCCACTTTAATATGATAATTTATGTCCATGTAGTTATTATGAACATTTCTAATATTGTCAATTTTTGTTTGGCTTACAATTCTTATTAGTGGTAGTTTTCTTATCTTTGGACATAAAACAATATGTTGACTTTTGAGCACATTCGTATTCAAGTAGATTCTCCTACTATGGTGAATTTAATCAGTAACAATGATTATACTAACCTTCCGTTGAAACCACTCCTTGTTAAATGCAAGACATGGTTTCTAACCAAAATTTTTTAGCACATCTTCAGAGAATCTTATGTACAGATTGACTTATGAACAAAAATTACAAGATCAAGTTAAATTCTCTATTTTGTTCAATCCACCTTCATCACCCTTTTAGTTAGCAATGTTTTGCTAATTATGTATATTAGAAAAAGATTACTATTCACCACTGATGTAAAAGTATATTAGTACACCATCAAAATTTATTTCTCATTATGTTTACTTCTTTTGAAAATCAAATCTTATATGTTGTACAATAATAAATTAACATTCAAATTTGATTGTGCGTAATAATTAATCTTAGAATATTTCATATATGTGTTCTAAGTTTTCTATTCATGTAATCCACCTTAGGATGTCATCCCTTTTTAATTAGCAATATATGTAGGAAAATTCTATAATACACTACTAATAAAATGATATATCAATACATCACCATATCTAATTATTGATATATTGTCATAAAATATGTAAGATCTGACTTTTTAAAAAAGTAAACTTAATGTGTGGTTAGATATAGTGGTATATCGGTATACTACTTAATATATTTGTGAACTAGTTTGTATTATTTTAATTAGTGGTGTATTATAATTTCTCCTATATTTGTAATATGTTTATGAACTAGTTTGTGTTATTTTTCCCTTTTAATTAAAAAAAATGCTGATTTTCTTGTCCAGAATTATCGTCTTTGTTAACGATACTTAAACATAAAATTATAATTGCATCTTTGTGTTGGATTATCAACTATTTCTATTGATGTTGTCTCCATCATTCATTATTCTCATTGTGGCACACCACCCTAACTCCCAACCTTTTCCAAATTTTTTAAGTAGGGCTATCAAGTAAATTAACACACACAATGTCTTAGATTCCAATTCAAAAAATTAAAGATAAAAAGTACCAAAATTACATTTATTACAACATTAAAATATCAACCTTTTCAAGTAATTTTTTTATTATCCAATAATTTTCCCTTTTTTTCTCTAGTATCACAAACTTGCAGTTTTAATTTTGGTTTGTCACCTTCTTAATATTAGAACTAAAATTCTATTTTGATTTTCATAATATTAAGTTTGTATTAATTTGATCCCTCACTAAAAATTTGTATCAAATTAATCTATATAAAATTAATTTTATGCTCAATTTTAGTTTATTCATTTAATAATTTAATAATTCCATCTCATACATAAATGAATTAAAATTTAAAGTAAAAATAATTTTACAAAAATAAATTAATATAAAATTTTAATAATACATTAAATTAATATAAATTCAATTTTATTAAAATCAAAATAAAATTTTAATCTAATATTAATTGGCATAGTTCTTCATAATCTTGATAACAACTCATTCCAACACAATGATGCAAAAGTCTAATACCAATTTTGATTGGGATTGCCACTCTTTTCTATTTATTTTTAATTTTCAAATGTGATTTTTGTCATTCATCAACCAATTTGATCAGAGGTGGAATGATGTCAAGGTTGAGTTTTAACAATATCAAAATATAACTTAATTAAAATGGAATGGTAGTTGAATTCAAATTAGCTTTAATATATTGATTCAAGTATAACTCGACTAAAAATTGTAAATTTTGAGTTCAACAAAAATTAATAAACAATGTAAAATTTAATAAATTCATAGCTCAAATTTAAACTTGGCTTGAGTTTTACTTAAATTTAATGATAAGATTTAACTAATCAATAGTAAAAATATATATTTTTGTAATATTTAATATAATTGAAATTATCATAAAATATTATAAACTTAAAATTATAAAAAAAATTGAAACTTTAATTATATATTATATCATATTGATAAATATATAACAAAAAATAAAAAATTATAAACCAGCCATTTATAAACTAAACAAGTAAAGTAAAAAAAAAAATAACTCATCGGGCTTCTTTGTTTTAATAAGTTAACTTTCTATTACGCCTTATGGTATTAGGAATAAATAAATTATCAAGTAAATTCTAATTAAGAAACTTTGGTTTGAACATGATAAAAAACTTTGTTATATTTACATAAAAGTAATTTGGTTAGAATAATTTATTATCTTGTATTATGGTTTATACCCTAAGATAAGTTGATTAGGAAAATTGGAGGAGGTTAATATGCAAAATTTCCATTTTTATCCTTGGTGACAAATTTATACCTTAAACCTATATTGTCTTCTCTGTTTATTTCCTTAAACAACTTTCTCTCATCCATTTCCTCTCAATTTTTTTATCTTCTCCTTCAATAATTAAGTTGTCAAGGTAAGTAAGTCTTGATCCTTTTCATTTTTATGAAATCATGATTGAATTTTTTTTTCTATTCTGTGGGTAGATTGTTGATGGTTTAATTAAATAAGGATAGAATGGGTTAAAAGAGAGAAATGGAGACCTAACTTGATAAAATTTCTTCTTTTGATGCATAACAACTCAATCCAACACCATATCAACCTCAATCACTCTTCCTTTAACTAGTTAGTATGATTTTACTTGAATAATTATTTGTATTCATGAAATTTCTCCTATATTAATTATGATAAAGCTTTTAGAGAATATTGGCTTGATTTGTTGTTTGTAGCTTAAAAAGGGTGAATATTATTATAGACTTAAGTAATTCTACATAAATCTTATAAGTTTTAATGGTTTGATTGATTGATTTGATGTTGTTAATGAACAGTATTTTGGCAAAAATGTACAAAATTTCATAGGTGAATTAATTCATTAATTAATTCATCGAGCTTGAAAATTGAATCTTTAAGGTTTGAATTGATTCACCTAGAATTCATGAAGGAAATCAATTCTTGAATCGATTCGATGAGCTTAAAGAGCTTTCTAAATGACAGGAATTGATTTGTCTTGCACAGAAAGTTTCTATAAGGCCTTAGTTGATTCTTGAATTATTTCATCCTTGATAAAAACTCTTTAGAAGGCTTGAATTGATTTTTTAATTGATTTACCTTGCATTTCTTTAAAATCATGTTTGAAGGATTTCAATGGCATTATACCTCATATATATATAAATGGTATCATAAATGATATTATTATGGATTGGATGGTGGTGAATAAGTTTGGTAACTCACTTGGGATGAAAATTTTTTTATGTTTCGCTTATGTATTTGTTATAATTGAGTAATGATGATCAATAGGAAAATCTTATGAATGATAAGACTTATGCATCAAATTTAGGTGCTCATTGGTGAAGGGATGAGGTAAACCTTTAAGAGATAAGGTTAAGTTTGTGTATAAATAAGGATGATTGAAAGTTACAAGATGAATTATTGGCTTAAATAACTCTACTTATATTGTTTATGCTACATTTTGTACAAATTTTTCATGGTAGGTTAACTTAGGTTCAATATATGACCTTAATAAGTCCACAAGGGAGACTCCTCGTTCAATTGCAGAAATACATATTATTGTCTAAGTATTAATTTATATATTTAATTATTTAAATAAAATGTTAACTTACTAAACTTTAAACTTATTTTTCTGTAAATTATTTTTTAAATACTTAAATTATTGAGCCTTTACCACTTCCAAAATAGTAAATAAGGTTAGATCTTCTTAAAGCTTTTTATTATTTTATGATTCAAGAGGCAATTAATTTATAAATCTTTTCATGAAATGTTAGAAGAAAAATTGTAAACTACTAACTAGGGCCATGATTATATTAAATAGGGCTTAGGATTAATGACCTTGAGTTTACAAGAATAATTGTTATAGTGCTTAGTTAGACTAACTTATTCCTTATGTTGTGAGAATGCATAAGTTAGTCTAACTTTTCTTTTGGAGTAACTTTTTTTTATGTTAAGGCAACTCGAAGCTAAATGAAATTTTTATCTTCTAGTATATTATTATTCACATCAATGTTAAAGTTTAGTTTTAGCTAGTGAAGTTATACTTAATAATTCCTCATAAGTGACAGCCATAGGTGGATCATGACAAAGTTGATATCAAAACATAGTCTAAAGTTTACTTGTAGGATGATAGTTTTAAATTTGGTTAAGTTGCAAATTTATACTTGTTACAGCATAAAAGTTGACTAAAATTGCACCAGTGATATATATAAACCTAAGATCATGCATCATCGGTGCTATTTTGATCGACCTTATGATGTCTACAAAAATAGGTAGTTATGTTTAATTGTAGTAATTGTTATTAATGGTGATTGGTTGATTCTCTAAGCATTTGAGAATTTTGTAAATTAGGCTATGATGAACATTAAACTTAGAAGAACTAATGAACCCAATGGTGAAGAATCATTTAGGGGTTCTTAAGCTTAAAATAGTCCATATAAGGAAAGAGGAAATGATTAACACATTCACCTTTGGGCTATAACTATCATGTACTAGTTTATGAATTAAGTAATTAAGGCTTTTTATTTGAATCGAAGGCAAGATCAATGTAAAGGCTAATATGATTATGAATTAAACTAAAATAAAAATAAGGAAATGGAGTAAGCCTCTTATAGGGAGGATTTAGGCAACAAGTTGTGAGTTGTCGTTGAATTCATCAAGCTAAAATCATCTTATTATACAGTTATAGATCTAGCTATGGACCCATATTAGTTCCTCAAATAAAGTGTTATGTAAAAATGTTAAGGTATTTTGATCAATTGTTAATAAAGCTTGTAGAATATTAGTTTGATGATTTGATACAGTATTGATTTTTAAGTGTTTTGGAAAATAGAGATTCAAGATTGACACCTTTAACTTAGGTAAATTATTAAGGAAGTTTCATTCATCAATTTTTGCCTCCTAGTGTAAAGTAAAAAAAAGTAAGGGAGTTTAAGTATTTAAAGTAAAAAGCCTATTTATTATTGAATATGATGCTTAAATTACTTGCTTATTTTATTATTATGTGGGGTATTTGATCCCCATTGAAAGAGCAAATGTAAAAAAATTCATTCAAAGGCTAAGAGATTACTATTTCAAGTGCATTAATGTCAATAATGCCATTACCTATGAATAGGTGTTAGATCAAGCACTTCAAAAGGAGTTTAAAATAAAATAAAGGAAAACGTGAAAAGTAAAAATAGGAAGTAAGAAGCAAAGCCGATAAAAGAGGACCTAGTTCTATACATGGACTGAGAGGAATGCCTTATCAAAATTCCCCCTTAAGTGAGAGTAATAGATCATTCACAAGCTTAACTTATCCATAAAATGTTTCAAATGGCCTACCAATGGCAAAAGGTTGAGGAAACCAACTTATTCACTCTAACATTTCTTTGAGTTTTGAAAAGAGTGTGTCACAGGCAAAATAACTTTAAAGGGAGGCTCCAAGGTGGGCCTAATGCAATAATAGGGATTGAAGGCCATATAATCAGGCTGGCATTGTTTATTTCAAACATAATCAAGTAAGACAAAAAGTAAAAAAGTGTCTAGGAAACCTTTTTAGTTATGGTGCAAATTGTCTCACTCCTTAACTAAGTGCACCTATAGCATAATCTATCACCCTAGTAAGGAATCAAGTTACTTCTTATCAAGGTAATGATGGAGGCAACTAAAGGAAAAATGTGAGCAAGAGCCAAATTAAGGTATTTACCTTAACTTATTAAGTAGCTTAAGCATCCAATGCCATAATGTTAGGTGTTCTTAAGTGAGACAACTTGCAAGTTTATGTATTGTTTGATTTATGCACTACTCATTCTTTTATTTCTATAATGTTTACATTGTTGTTAGTTAAACCTTGTAATAAGTTACAAACTTCTTTAATAGTAGCTACCCTAATTAATAAAACTTTAATAGTTAACTTAAATCATTAACACTTGTCTTGTGTATGTGTATAATGCTTGTCAAATTGTTTTTGCTAGATATTATAGATTATAACGTAATACTAGGAATGAATTAGTTGTCCTTGTACTAGGTGTAAATAGATTGTCTTAACAAAATGATGACCTTTTCTATAAAGGGATCCCTACTATTGTATTTCAAGGAGAGAGATTTGTTGAAGTTATAGGATTAATATTTAGTAATAATGTTGAAAAACTAATCAGTAAAGGATACTACTTATTTAGCTATAATTAAATATATACTTTGAATATGAGCAAGGTACTTATGGTGCACAAATTTTTAGATATGTTCTCAGAAGAATTACCAAGATTATCACCTAATAAAAATATCAAGTTCAATATTGATGTCATTTTAGGTCCCAAACCAATTTCCATACCTTTTTATTAGATGGCCTAACTGAGTTAAAGGAGAATTAAAGTGCAATTGTAATAACTTGTTAATAAAAGGGTTTATTTGACCTAGTTCATCACCCAAGGGAGATTTGATATTAATTGTTAAGAAGAAGGATATATCACTTTAGTTGTGTAAAAACTGCTAGCAATTAAATAAGGTCATGGTTAAGAACAAGTTTCCTTTACCTTGCATTAATGATTTGTTTGATTAGTTACAAAGAGCGAAGTATTTTTTAACGATGGATTTGTAGTTTGGATACCATTAGTTGAAGATTTAGGAATTAGATATAGCAAAAATAGCTTCAGAATATGGTATGTCCATTATAAGTTTTTAATTATATCTTTCGGCTTAACTAATGCATTAACGACATTCATGTATCTTATGAATAGGCTGTTCAAGCCATTTTTGGATAAGTTCATGTTCTTATTCATAGATAACATATCAATATATTCAAAGAATGAAGAAAAGCAAGCTTAACATCTTAGAATCATATTGCAAGCCTTGCATAAGCATTAGGTATACATAAAATTCTTTAAATATAAATTCTAAATGAAGTTCTTTAAGCATATAGTGTCTAAGAATAGAGTATAGGTAAATCCTCAAAAGATTAAAATTGAGAAAAATTGGTTGAGACACACTTTTATTATTGAAATTCATAATTTCTTAGGTTTAACAAGATATTATTAAAGATTTTTTTAAAACTTTTTAAGAATGGTGACCTTATTAAGTAAGCTGACTTAAAAAAGGAGTCAAGTTTATGTGGTTGGATAATAATGATGATAAGTTTCAAAAACTAAGGTGTGTTTAACTTTAGCACATATGTTAATTTTTCCATTGAGTGCTAAAGGGTATGTAATATATTGTGATGCATCTAGATTTAGCCTTAGGTGTGTGATAATGTAAAATAGAAAAGGTTGTTATCTATGCATTTGAAAAATTAAAGAAACATAAGCTTAACTATCTAATACACAACTTGGTGATAACAGTAATAGTGTTTGCCTTAAAAATATAGAGGCATTATTTGTATGGAGAAATATGCAAGATGTACACTAATTATAAAAACCTAAAATACATATTTGATAAAAAAAGATTCAAATTTAAAGTAATGGAGATGTATAAAACTTGTCAAGAATCATGATTATATGATTCATTATCATCTAGGACAGATGCATTATATACAAAGTTATTAAATGTCATAGCTAATCTTTAAGCTAGTAACCAAGTAGTAATAGTTATGTAGGTAGTTGCACAATTTGTCTTAGTGGGAAGAATAAAAGATTCTTGGAAGAATGATACCTAATGCCTTATCTTAATAAAAAAAATTATAGCTAATTAGAAAGGTCATTTAGCTATTGATAAGAAAGCGGCAATTAAGGTATTATAGGTCCCCTCTAATGATAAGAATGAATTATTGCACCAACCATCTTATTTTTCTTATATTATACATCTAGAAGTAGCTAAAATGTACCATGACTTGCAAGAAATTTTTTAATGGAAAGGGATAAAGAAAGATGTGCTAAATTTTGTGATTAAATGCCTTATATGCCAAAAAGTGTAGGTGAAACACTAGTAACTTATAGGTTTACACCAATTATTATAAATTTTAGAGTGGAAATAGGAGTGTGTGACTATAGATTTTTTTATAAGGCTACCCAAATCCCCAAAGGACATGATTCCATTTAGGTTATAATGGATCGGTTAACTAAAATGGCTTACTTTCTATTGGTTAAAGCCACTTATACAAGAGCCTAATATGCTCATGTATTTAGAGAAAGCGATTCCATTTCATGGTATCCTAAATGCTATCATTTTGAATTAAGGCACTCAATTCACTAGTCACTTTGACAATCTTTTTAGTAAGCTCTAGAAATTTAGTTGCATTTTAGCACGACTTTCCATCTATAAAGAAATAGGTAGTTTGAGTAAACCATTCAAGTGTTAAAAGGCATACTTAGAACTTATGCCTTTAAATTTGAGAGTAATGGGGAAAAGTACTTGCTATTCATGAAATTTAGATGTAATAATAGTTATCAAGTGAACATTAAAATGACTTTATTTAAAGTATTGCATGGTTGGAGATGTAAATCCCTAATATGTTGGTTCAAACCAAGGGAAACAAAGCTTTTGGGATCCAAATTTGTGCCAGATGCTTTAGAAAAGGTGTAACTCATTTGAGATTAATTGAAAGTAGCCTAAAATTGGCAAAGATTGTATAGGGACAAAAAGAAAAGAGATTTAGAATTTTAGGAAGGTGACAATGCGTTTCTTGAGGTGTCATTTATGGATAGAATCATACAATTTAGGGAAAAAAAAGAAACTTATACGTTATTACATTGGACCTTTCTTGATCCTTAGATGTGTTGGTATTATAGCTTATCATTTAGAGTTACTAGATAGTTTTTGCACCATTCATCTTGTATTTAATGTGTCCATGCTTTAGAAATACCTAATGCTAACCACATCTTTAAAGAAAAACTACTCTAATTAGATTTGAAACTATCCTATAAAGAGTAACTAGTAATGATCTTTGATCATCAAGTTCAAAAACTATAATCAAAAGAAGTGCTTTCGATGAAGGTTCTTTCAAAGCAACATAGCTTAAAGGAAGCTACTTGGAAAGTGGAGCCAGATATGTGATAGAAATACCCATAGTTTTTTGCTTGAATCTAGATTTAAACAATGTTAGCTAAATAGTAGCCATGTACAATGTTTGCTGGAATTCATGGGCAAATTCCTTTTAAAGGGAGCAGTGTTATACCTTGTGATATTAGGAATCAATAAATTATCAACGAAGATCTAATTAAGAAATTTTGCTATGAACATAATTAAAATTTTTGTTATATTTACATAAAAGAAATTTAGTGTACCCTAGGATAAGTTAATTAGGGAAGTTGGATGAAGTAAATATGTAATTTCATTTTTACCCTTGATGATAATTTGATACCTTTAACTTATATATATTTCCTTTTCATTTATTTCCTTAACCAACTCTTTCTCATCTGTTTCCCTCTTGAACTCTTCATTTTCTCCTTCAGTAATCAAGTTACCAAGGTAAACAACTATTGATCATTTTCATTTCTATGAATTCATGATTGAATCTCTTTCTATTCCATACGTAAATTGTTGATGGTTTAATTAGATAAGGATAAAATGGGTTAGAAGAGAGAAATAGAGCCTTGACTTGATAAATTTCTTCTTTTGATGTGTAATAGCTCAATCTAACACCATATCAACCTCAATCACTCATAGTGAATATCACTTTACTTGAATAATTACTTGTTTTCATGAAATTTCACTTATATTAGCTATGATAGGGCCTTTAGAGAATCCTAGCTTAATTTGTTGTTTGTAACTTAAAAATGTTGAATATTATGATGGATTTGAGTAGTTTTATAAATCTTGTGGGTTTTAATAGTTTGGTTAAGTGATTTGATGTTATGGATGAGATTTAGGTTGAAAGAATGTGGATGAATAGTATTTTTGGTGAAAAATCTATAGAATTTCATAGGTAAATTGATTTTCCAATCAATTTATTACACTTAGAATTTATTCTTGTAAGGCTTAAATTAATTCATGAATTGATTCACCAAAAACTTGTGAAGGGAATCGATTTAAGGAGCTTAAGGAGCTGTTTAAATGATAGAAATTGGTTTACCTTTCACAGATAGTTTCTATAAAGCCTAAATTGATTTTTGAATTAATTGATCATTGATGGAAACTCTCTAAAAGACATGAATCGATTCCTTAGTCGATTCATCTTACATTTCTTTACATGTTTAAAGGATTTCAATGGCATTAGCCTTATATATATATATATATATCATGGTAAATGATATTATTATGAATTAGGTGGTGATGAATGAGTTTGGTAACTCACTTAGAATGAAAATTTTTATGTTTTGCTTATGTATATGTTATAATTAAATAATGATGATATGGGGGAGAATCTTGTGAATGATAAGACTTATGCATTAAATTTGGGTGCCTGTTTATAAAGGCATAAGACGAACTCTAGAAAAGTAAGGTTAGGTTTGTAAAGAAAAAAGAATGATTAGGAATCATAAGATAGATTATTTGTTTGAATAACTCTACTTATATTGTCTATGGTATATTTTGTATGAACTTTCTATAGTAGGTTAACTTGGGTTCAATATGTGGCCTATACTCTATTGTATTATTATGCATGTCTTTCATTTATTCATACCCTAGCAAGTTTACAAGGAAGACTCTTTGTTTCAATGCAAAAATACATATTATTGCCTAATTATTAATTTATAAATTTAATTGTTTAAGTAAAGATTCAACTTATTAAACTTTCAAACTTACTTTTTCATGAATTATTTTTTAGATATCCAGGTTGTTGAGCTGCTACTATTTCCACAACACAACAATAGATGAGGTTGGACCTTCCTAAAGTTTTTTTTTATTTTGTAATTTAGGCGGCAATTGATTTGTAAATCTTTTTGCATGACATTAGGAAAAAAGTTGTGAACTACTAGCTATGGCCATGATTGAAGCAAATACGATTTAGGATTGTGATGACCTAGGTTTTACATGAACAATTGTTACAAGGATTAATTAGATCAATTTATTCCTTATGTTATAAGAATACAAAAATTGGTCTAATTTTTATCTTTGAGTCATCCTCTTTTATGTTAAGGTAGGTAATTCAAAGTTAAATGGAATTACTATCTTTTAATATATTATTATTTGCATTAGTGTTAAATCTTAATTTAAGCTAGTGAGATTATGTCTAATAATTTCACATTGGTAATAGCCGTAAATGGGTCATGAGACTTTCTTGACAGAACTTGATACAAATGAGTTATGAATCAAACCAATTTGAACAATTATATAATAGAATTAAGCAGACACTAGAGTTGCTTGGTTACATTGACATTTTTCTCAATGCATACCTTTTCTATGAAAGCTTGAATGGACAACATTGGAAGTATAACATTGTCTGATGTTATTTTTAGAAAGCTTAAAAAAATTTTCGAAGAAAATTTGTAATGTTAAATAATTGAATGTTTAAAAATAGATGTGTATGACCCTATTGAATGTAAATTTAATGAGAAAAGGTTAATTGCTTCATGTATATAATTTAAAGAATTTATTACAATCATTTAAAATTCAAGATTTTTCACACGAGTATAAATACTAGCGATTTTTTATATTTTAGAAAATAATTTTAGACCAAACCAGAATGAATTTATGCGTCGAAATTAATGCTAGAAAAACAAAAAAATCTTCCATAGGTGCTGGCATAAAAGCTCTGAGTCTCAACCGTGTCCTTTTCATTTTTCAGCAGAGAAAAAATCAACGTTAGAAGGAAATCCCACTCATAATAATTACATGAAATTAATGTCGCGCGGAAATTCTTCTCTCAGTAGCACAACTACAACAAATGCAAATCATTGAGACATTGACCGTTAACATCGAGTAAATAATGAAAGATTTTTTTATATTAATTTAATATTAATTTATAAATTTTAATTAAATTAATATAAAAATTTTGATATTATTTTTATTATTTATCATAAGTGATCAATTTGAAAATGTTGAAAATTAATTTAATTTATTTATATTTTATAAAATTTTCAAATTATTTTTTATACAAAATTCAATACAGTCAAACAATGAAAAGTGAAATATAATAAAATAAATAAAAATAGAATGAAAATATAAACTAATAAAATATTTATTAATAAAAAATAAAATTTTAAAAATATTTAAATTTTATTAAAATTTTAAAATGACAGAGAATAAGAAATAATTTTTTTAAAATGTGGCAATTAATAAATAACGAAAGGAATAATTTAATACGTAAAAGTTTTGTAAAAATTTAAATTAATGTCAAATTTTTTTATATTAATACTATATTAATATAAATGTATGTCCACTATATCTTTTTTTAATAATAGTACAAGTAATTAAATTATTAATTATACATATATAAATAAATAACTCTAATATAATTCCAATTAAAGATTCTCAATATTCACCAAATTTTTTAAGTGGGAATTAGCGTTGCCTCCGTAACTTTTGATCAAAGGACCAGAACCCCTGAAACCAAGGGTGCCGCCACCTTTCTTTCCTTATTCTTGCTCATTCTTCCCATAAAAAAATCAGTTCAGTTTTACTGTATCGGTATTTTAAAGCTACGACCAGCATGGACCACGGTCCCTTTTCCCGCGTCTATGTCCAATTGGAAGCCGTCAAAAGGTACTCGTCGATAGAAAACCTCTCGGACTATGCAATTCCTACTCTGTACTGTAAGAAGTTGCCTACTTGTTTCACACATTGTGAGTATGCAGAACTGCCCTCGATTTGTATGCCCATTTTCACCTTAAAAACCATCAAATTTCACCGCAAAGAGGCTATAATATGGAAAAGGTCGATGCTTTTTTCTTGCTTACGGGGTTTTCTATGGCAACTGCAGACGTTGGGGGGGTTTCGGAAGTAGAATTGCCCTAGATTACGCTGATTATTTTTTCTTTCTTGTTCTTGTTTTTCTTTGAAATGGGTTTTGATTGTCGGGTATGTGTAATGCGTTTGTGGGATTCTGTGGTTTTAGGTGGTCGATGCTGATGAGAGTCTGAGATTGTTCAGTAAACCTTGAACGCATTGAGTTTTCATGGAAGATTAGGGAGATCTTGAGTTCTGGATTCCTGATCCTTATTTCATGAATTATGTCCTTTGGCTTTTTTCAATAGTCCTTCATTGAGAGAAGCAGAAAACATAGAGGCACCCTAAAGGATATTAGTATGCTGCCAAAGTTACAAGTTGCTGTCTCATTGTGTTGGGCGAGTGATATCTAATTGGCTACCTCAGATACATGTTGTTATTGTAGATCAGCTATTTGATTGGATATCTAGTTGTGACTGTGTGTGAGGCTGGAGTCAGGTCACTAACCAACAACAAAATCGTAAATAAAATTTCCCTGGATTTTTTATTTCAGATGGTTGGGTAGGGAGTGCCCTCTTGCTGTCCATTGTCTTTCCTTGGGTGGTGCTAGAATTCTTCTGAGGGTTTTGGCACAAAATATCAATCAAGAAGTTAACGATTGGAGTGAAACATTCAAAGTGGAAAGTGTAGTGAGCATTGTCAGTGACAAAATGGCAGATTGTGACACCAGCATCTAAAAAATTTTCAGGTTTTTCTATTAAGATTATAAGGCTTGTCTATTGGCTTAAATGCGCTATGGTTTTTATAGGTGTCAGAGTATGAAGATATCAAATACAAAATTTACATTGAGACTATGTAAATAATTCTTATGTTGATTAGTTTCTTATGGTGTAGGCAACACACTATCCAATCTATATATTTTTTCAGGGATGAGTTGTCCATCTCTTGAACTTTATGATATGCATTGGTGTTACACAATTCTGACCGGAGACTATTTGATTGTCTTAGAGAGGATATTTAGGGATCATCTTTTTAAAAGCTGATTTTATATTTTGTTCATGGTTGGTCTAATTCATCAAGCTTTGGTTCAATTGATTATATCATTACCTACTTTAAATTAGTTTGTCTACATTTAACTAGTTAATGTATGGTTCCAGGGGACAAAAAAACTATAAACAGTATGGTTTAGATCTACACATTGCATCCTGTAGCAATTATTTAATTAAATGCTGTATGGATGTTGCTTCAAGATTTCTTGGGTTTGTTGACATGAACTGTTCTGAGATGCATATACTCTGGATTGTGATCATCATGTCTTCATTTTTTTCTACCATTAGGGCTGCAAAGCACTATTACAGTCATTTCTTGACTGGTACCTTGATTGCTATTCAGGTTTATTGAGTGCAAAAATGAACATACATGTTGTATTGAGTTATGCTCTGAAGGACATACTCAGAGTGATCTCACCAACCTCTGGAGATAAGGAGATACGATTTCAGATTATTGGTGATGTACGTAGAGCTGTTGAAGCTCTGGAAAGTCTGAGAGGTGAATTTACTGAAAGTTTTACTTTCTCAATTTTCTGTCGTTTGTTTAAATAGGACTTGCATCAGTGTTCAGCAGCATGTTGAAAAGGTTAATAAATAGAAGGTTTACTCCATAACAGTGGATGGGTTCTTGTATTATATCACTTTTTCTATATACAAATACAGTTAACAGCATGAATCTTGAAAGCTTTGAAGAATGAAAACTGTTTCATGTTAAGAAAACTTGATGTAGCTTGCAGTTGACAAAGATCTATCCAGTGGCTTGTTTTATTTGTATAATTTCTTGGTTAGGATTAGTTCATCAATTTGTGTTTGATGTCCAATATTTGTAATATATTGAATCTCACTGCTGTATACAAGCGGGCCAAAGGTTCTGGTTTCTTTGGCTTTTGGCATTCCAGGGACAAGAAGTAACATTTAAATTGATTGAATTTGTTAATTTTGAGAGTGATGTTGATGTTTAATTATCACTTGAGTGATTGTTTGTTCACAGAATAATTTTCTGGGTCCAAGAATAAGCGGAGTTTTTCTGGTTCTTGCAAATATTTCTGATTTGAAAACAGATTATAACTTGCTTGTCAGACAGACACATTTTATTTTACGTAAGCTTCACATATGATTGAACTTTACACCAATGCATAATGGAAATGAAGATGAATAGATCTTACCTTATGTGACAAAATTTGAATTGTTTCACGATTTTTTTTTTTTTTAATAATGTTCTCTCTTCTTTTTCCTTGGAGCACCATTGTCATGTGATGCTTAAATAAAATAAACAGATGAACTTGAGTGACTTCCGAAGGTGTTCCCTTCTTTTTACATTTATGGAGTCAGTTTGTAAGGTGGCTGGAGTCATTTATATTACAGTAATAAGGAAATACTTACTTTTATTGAATTGAAATGTGAGTGTTTATAACGATGCTTCTTCTACAACATCTGTGGAACAGGGGCAACTGTTGAGCCATTTGGTTCATTGGTGGCTAATCACTATACACGATGGAGTGACTTGGATATTTCCATTGAGCTATTAAATGGTTCACATATTTCAAATTCTGGAAAAAAACGCAAACAAACACTACTGGAAGATCTCTTGAGAGCTTTGAAAATGATAGGCAAGTTCCTTCTACTTGGACCTTCCTGTCATGTGTTACAAAAGCTTACTATCGATTAAACATTTAGAAGATCCATTTCTCTTTTAGTGTATACAATTGAACATAAGGCTCATTTAAATTGAGTCAATGACCTTGCATGAAATTTTAGTAGGGAGAATCTACCATTATATTAAAATTATATGATTTTTATTAATATTCCCCAAGATTTACCAATAAAGTTATGATGTTTACCAATTGGGAAAGAGTAGATATATTCTGAATATTTTGTTATGTTAATAGAGCACATATTAATGGCTTTTAGCCTTGTACATGATACAAATTTGGTTTTCTACGTTATTTGCTTATTAATTCTCCAAATTTCACCAATATATGGTTATTTGCATGTTATATTACTGAAGTGTTTGAAAAATTAGTAGGTTTATATAATTATAGGATTAATTTCGAGGACTAGCCTGGGGTGAAAACTAGCCAAGCTAAGTCATGTTTTAAATTAAATAGGCTAGGCCTGTTTCAATATTTTTCTAGCTTGAACCTGGCTTGTGACTTGTTTGTAGACCAAAATTTTAGCCTATTCTGCCTTGTTTATAAAATTTATGAAGCTAGGCTTTGCTTGTAGGCCTGTTTAGGCCTAATTATTGAAATTTTAATAAATCACTAATGGACTTACAAACTTGAGTATATATGCCATAAACAGTCCCCTTAGTAAAAGTAGTAATAATAATATTTTTTTTAAAAATAAATAAGGCATTGAGCAAAATTTTGTCTTTAATTATATAGAATTCTTAATTCTTAATAATTCAATATAACAAATTATCATTATATTTATTCGAAATAAAAAAAGATTAAATGATACAATAATATAAATTCATCACTTACAAACTTTAAATCTTTGAGAAGATTGATTGATGGATGAGTTGAAGGTGAAGAAGGCACAGGTAACTATAATGCAACTATGTTAAACCAAGCCAATTTAAACCTTTAATGAACCAAACAATAGGCTGCTTATGAACGGCCTAATTTATTTCCACCCGTAGGACTAGTGAACAAAGGAGTGAGGACCTTCCTTTGGAATACTGTCAATTTGGATTATAATTTTTTTTCCCTAATTTCCTTGTCCGTGGAAAAATGTAGCATTCTGCCTTAAGAACTGAAGAAACCATCTGGATGCATGAACTTATGTAATCTGGGGGTTTGCTTCATTCTAAGCACTATCAGTGCTTATCAAGATTAGCATATCTTCTCTGGTATTTATAACCATTATACATTTTATTTTATCATCATGATAAAGAAGCCACAAGCATTTGATATGTTTAAGCTTATTTAGCATGTTTCCATCTGTGTTCTAATAAGACTAATTTGCAGGTGGATGGCGCAGCTTGCGACTAATTTCTCATGCACGAGTTCCCATTTTAAAACTTAAAAGCAACCGCCAGGGCATATCCTGTGATATTTCCATTGATAACCTGCAGGGCCAAATGAAGTCTAAGCTTTTATTTTGGATGAACAGAATAGATAGCCGGTTTCGTGATATGGTTTTACTGGTATATGCTTGTAGCCAAAGTACAAATTGTGCAAAAAACTTGCTTCGGCTGAATTCACTCTTTCGAATTTTTGTAGGTCAAAGAATGGGCCAAAGCACATGATATCAATAATTCAAGAACTGGAACTTTCAACTCTTATACCCTCACTTTACTTGTAATCTTCCATTTTCAGGTATCTTCTTTTTATATCATCGTTTGTAGATTAGATAGTAATTTTGTTTTTGCTTCTGTTAAGCTATCTATGTTAGTTAGCTATGGTGAGTTCCCTGAGTTTTCGGACATGACAACATACTCTATATGTACTTTCTTTTGTATTTATTAACATGAACAATAATTTGCCATGATGCATCAAGTCTTGGTCTAAGCATTAAATTCTAGCCCTTGATTCTCTGTGAAGATACATTACCCTGTTCAACAGTTCATTTTTGGCCATTTTACTAGCTAAACAAGTTGGCAAATATACTCTAATGCATTTGTACTTTTCTTTCTGGAAATTATTAGATGTATTCTTTTATATCTGATGCATGAAACTTTTGTGTTATTACAGACATGTGAACCTGCAATTTTACCACCACTTAAAGAAATTTACCCTAGCAATATGGTTGATGATCTTACAGGTATTTATCATCTTTAATTTTTTAGATTGAAGCTCAATCAGTTCCTTTTTTCTCTTTACAAAGGAGAAAATTTTCCATTTGTCTTGAATTTTAAGTGATTTCATAAAAGCAGTACCTTTGTAGAAAGTTATTGGCCTTTCTCTTGGATGTTCTGGTTGTGTGCTTGTGTTAAATTTTAAGTGAAAGTAAATAGATAATTGAAGTGTTTGAAATTCAACTTTCTCCTGCTACCTCCTCCTGTCCCCGCATCAATGAACATTACTTGAACACTGTCCATATTATTTTTTATTTCTAAATGACTCTGAAGAATTAAGCTTTTATCCAAAATGTCATAGAACCTCAAATTCTATATTTTTACTTATTGAATGTATTTTGATGGAATCAATGATGATTCATAGAAACTGAGGCTAAATTTTGCTAAGAGATTGGAGCTTTTAGGTTTTCTGTTGAGAAACAATCACCTCTGATGACAAACTAGTATGCCTTTGCCTCATAGCCTATATTCCATTTTGCTTTATTTTGTTTTCTGTCAGTTTCTAGTGGATGTCCATGGATGAGTGTAACTGGGGGAATTTAATGCACTTGTTACATGAGCTCCTATTGACCATCTTTTACCCCTTTGCTCCCTCAAGGTATTTATGCTACTTACCTGAGTGCAGCTTCATTGAGGATTAGTGAAGGACCTGGTAAACATGATTAACTGCAAAAACTTGCTGTAGACAACGTTGGTGTGTATTGAACCCATGACCTTTTGCTCATTGAACCAGCTGGGTAAATCATTCAACCAACTAGTGGTGCAAAGGTTTCCATTCCAATATATAGGAGCATTCTCTCACTCTCTTTTTCATGCTCCAACCCCCTCCATTCGTGTCCTGTTTGTATCTTTGTTATTTTCAAGCAATAAAACAGAGCTGTTTGTTGATCAAAAGTTGTACAATTGAAAACTATTACTTGATGTGTTCATTAGTAACACATGTCAAGGGACTTGAGAGATTTTAGTAATTTTATGAAATTATACATGTTACTGTCTTGAGATTTTAAGCCTGTATAAAATTCATTTGCTTGTGTGCAATCTGTCTGTCTTAAAAAATGCCTTTTTATGGAGCATATAGTGTGGCCTACCTATGGATCATATGATCTTTTAAATTTTTAGGATTATGTATCCTTTCCTATTGTATTCTTTCTTCTATCTATAGAAGTTTCTTCTTCTATAAAATGGGCATATGATCTTTTGCCCCCCTTTTTTTGACACTTCCAGTAGAACTACCATGTTACAGTTAAGCACTGCCATTTATTTGGCAACGTAAGCCTTGCCATTCATATTTCTAAACAAATATTTGAGAATGGAAGCTGATGGAGAGACCAATTTAAATGTATTTCTGATACCCATAATCAATAATTCACCGGTCTTATGATTTTCAAACTTGTAGTAATTTGGCAAAGTTTCATATATCTAGGATGCACTGTGCTTCATCATTGATGTACAATTTTAATGCATGCCTTTCAGAGCCTCTAGAAAATTGGGGTTTAGCTCAAGTAATCTCTTTTGCTTCTTATACATCTCAACAGTGCTTGTATAGTTGCAATGCTTTCAATATATCTTGAAATAGTATTTGCAGTAGATTTGTGACTTTAGAATGGCCAGTTACTAATGTAGGATAAATGGTTCATGTAAGTAACCTTTACCTTGTAACTCGTGCAGGTGTGAGAGCTGATGCAGAGAAACATATCGCAGAAACATGTGATGCTAACATAGTGAGGATATTGGCAAACAGATCCAGGCAACTTAACCCACGCACGTTGTCTGAACTTTTCCTTTCATTCCTGCAAAAGGTAAATTATTGTTTTTATGTTTTTAACCTTCAATTAATATATGATATTGGTAAAAAATATTTGTATGCTTATTTGTTACATGATAATTTTGCATTTTTTTCCTCTCCTCCAATAAAGTTGGTGTCTCAGCTTTTTCTTGTAATATATAAACAACAGTGAGCACTTCAAGTTGTAATTTTAATGAAGAATAACATACCCAATTTATATGGATTAGTCTGTTGTTAAAATCTGTCATCAGTGTGCATTTCTTCAATCACTTGAATATCTTTCTAGGCATTAATTATTGCATGTTTTATGCTTTCCTGCAGTTTTGTGACATAGACTTGAGGGCCACCGAGCTGGGTATTTGCCCATATACTGGACAATGGGATCATATTGATAGCAACATGAGATGGTTGCCCAAGACTTATGCTCTATTTGTAAGACATCATTCTTGAGTCATATTATGTATGGAAAATGATGGAGTTATTTCCCAAGGGACACTTCCCTCATATGGGGCGAGTCCTCACAAAATGTAGGACCCTTCATGTGAGCATGTCTACTCGGGAGTGTTTCTAGCACTATTCATTATACACACTATTTTTCTGCACACCCTTCCTAGAGTTAACTTTCTCGATTAAATTATTTTGTGGGCCTTAATCCAACAGTGAAAGCTGGGATGTGAGGGCTTAGTGTCCAAAAAATATGCACTTAGACTCTAGTATTTTCCGTTGTTCAAGTATTGCTACTACAAACTACACTGTCGGTAGGGGAGGGTTTGGGTAGAGGTCCTTGGGTCGATTGATATTGTATCTAAAGACAAACTTTGGCTACTACAAAGTGCTAGATTTATCTTGCATATTTTCTGCAGCTCCACTAGTGATATTTATACGGGTCTTCTGGTACCTTAGGTTGAGGATCCTTTTGACCAGCCGCAAAATCCTGCCAGGTCTGTTGGTGAAGGGCAACTGACGAAGATAGCTGAGGCATTCAAATCGACATACTATAAACTTAGATCAGGGAATCTGGATCAAATGTCTCTCCTGGCTGAGTTAGCCCCACCATGTGTGTCACAAGCAATAATGGGGCCGCCTTTTTGGAACGCTCACTACAATGGCAGGCACTACGCAACTCCACCCCAGGCGCAGAGAGCCACGCCACGCTCAGCCCCACAAAGGCTGTTTCAGTCTAGGATGGTCAACCATCAGAATGCCAGACCGGGAACTCACCCAAACAATTCAGGTAACAGAGGACCAGTGCAGAGTCAGCGGGTGTGGAGGCAGAAAGCGAAAGAGGAGATGAGTTCTTGAAGAGAGAAGGATACCAGCAAGGCAGTCTTTAGTGTTGGCTGGGTTTAGAGTCTAATTGGAGATGAGAATACATAATTTTTTTTTAAAATATTTGGGATTTTTGTTTAGTTCCTTGATCAAATATTGTTTATCACAAGGAGCTTGCAGATGAAAAATTCTCTCTGAAACATCATAGTCCATGATCATGAGGAAGCAAATATTAAAGAGAGATACATTTTGGTATTGGTTGGCAGGTTGTTACCTGTGTTTAGCTTTGTCATTGATACAAGGAATTAGAATGATGGGGTTTCTTGGATAAAGATAATTTTCATGATACATTTTTCTAAATATTTTCTGGGGATCCTAATAGGTTGTAAGGATTAAAGCAGCTTTTCTTGGAGTGCACGGAAATTTGCATGCATAGAACAGAATAGATTTTAGTATGCTAAAACGACTTTTTCATGGGATTTGCTTCTATGTATGCATTCCTTTGAAAATTCTGCCGGAAACTAGTAACTTCTTTCTTATAAAGCATTATAATCTTTTTATGTCTCTGCGTGTCACAATATACGCAAAAAAAGTAACTCTATTTCCAAGTTGTAACACAGGTTTTTTAAAAGCTATCTTTTAATAAAAAGACTATAACTTATTGTAAGGTTAAAAGGTTTTATAAAAATTGTAGTATGTGTATAGGTCCCGATATATTTTAGAACATTTAAGGCATACGTTTTTTGTATTTTTTCAGAAAATAGTTTACAACCCTGTAGGGTCACAACGTTATACACCATAAGAAACTAGACAACTTAAGTAAAATTACTATCAAACAACACGAGGGTATGACAACAAAACAAAGTTAGTGATAGCAACTTATTTAATCCAATGGTTCTTCTAGCTTTGTCAATTCCAGCAAGATCATTGGTTCGCGAAAGGATCCATGAACAATAAATTTACCACGATGATTCTAGGCTTGTCGATTCCAGCAAAGTCATCAATTCACGAAAGAATCAGTTAAGAATAAAGGCTGAATACCGTGCGTGGAGTGTGGCAAGAAAGTAATTCCATATTTGATGCGAAATGAAAACTATCTATTGGAATAATGTTTTTGATGATAAAAAATTTTGAAACAAAGGAAGACCTTTTGCAGAAGTAACATCTTGCAGGAAGAGGTTTGTGTATAATAATTTTTCTCGACATGAATAGTAACATGAAGTCATTCTAATATTTTTTCTTTCTTTCTAGAACCCCCCTTAATTTAAAGCAATCAAAAACTCCTTCTAACAAAAATTTTCTTCTTCACTTCTTCAATACTTACTAACTTCTGCTTCTCTTAACATTTATTTTATTTATACTTATATTCAATTCTGCCACAAGACCCTAATAAGGTAAGTGCATTGTTTTAATTTTGTATTATTAAGCTGAAAATTAGTTAGTAAATATTTGTGTATTTGCATTGTTTATTGTTTAAATTATTTGAATAGTTGTTTGAAGTTAAAATTTTATTTTGCATGAATATTGAAATGTTATTTTGACAAATTATCATGTATTATTTTGAGGATTTAACGATAAATATATATATTTTTTAATTTTGCAACTAGTGATAAAATTGTTCAATAAATTTGATGCTCGATACTCGATAGTTTTAAAATTATTATACATCAGTTTGAAATATTTAATAGAAAGGTATCTTTTATAGATGTAGTTAGTGTATGATTGAAGTAATCATTTGCTTATGCGTGGCGTATCAAAATGAAAAAATAATTTAAAATCGATAACATGTGAAAAAATAAATAATATAGTTATTTAATTGATTATTATATTAAGCTTTTAATCATTCTAAGAAAGTTATTCTTTATACATATAGTTTGTAACTAGTTAATGTAGTTATAACGTATCTGGATATATTTTAGTGAGGTTAGTAGTAGAAAAAAGAAGGTGCTTTGATATGTAATTCTGTTTTTAATTTTCTGTTTTTTTGTTAAATACTTTTTTTAATATTTCATATATTAATATATTTTCTTGCAATAATAATTTTAATTATAGATTATATAAAAAATTAAATGAATTACTTAATCATTTTTTTATTGTTTGACATGCAAATATTGCAGTCATATAGCATCCACTTGATTTGGAATTTTAAACTGTTAGGAATTTAAGATTTATGAGAGTTGGAGGCTTTTTATTTGAAATTTTATTATTTATATATTTTAAAATGGCTTTTGTTAATTGGTGCCTCAAGTTTAAAAGTAAAGAACATATAATTGTCTTGGAAATACACATTTTTAAAATAAAAAATACTTAATTTATATTCAAATTGAATGTGGAATTTTCATTTTTTTTATTTTTTATTTTGCAAAGGGAGGTGAATTAGTGAGAATAAAAAAATGCAAATAACATTTTTTTTTAAAAAAAATAGTATCTCATGCAACAAAAATTTTAGTATTTTCACATATTATTGTATTTTCATACAATAAGAATTTTGATTGTAGATGCCATAAGAAACTTAAATGAATTGCTTAATTGATTTTTTTAATGTTTGATACATAATTACTTGTTGCATTAATCCTGCTCTAAAAGAAGGCTCATTACTTTGATTACAACACCAACATATTTCATAAGTAGATTTTATGGCATTTTGAGAATCAAGCATATAAATGTTGTTTGGTCCCTCATTAGTGTACTTGTGATGAGATGGCAATCAGAGATGCATACGTTCCATATGTCACAAGGAGAAATGGCAATCACAAGGCAAGATGTTGAAGTCTAAGTAGGACTTCAAATAGATAGTGGAATGGTCATTGGTGCAACTAGAATGCCATGGCACAAGGTATATGAGATATTATTAGGGAAAGTTCCACCTAATGAGTGTTATTTCTTACACAACCAAAAGGTTAGCATGACATGTTTATAAGAACATTTTAGTCACAACTTGAATAATGTTGATGAGGAGATCATGCCATAATACACATGTGTCTACATACTGAGATTGTTAGGTCTAATTATGTATTAGTAAGTCCACCCACTATGTGAATTTGATGTTTTTACCCCTATTAACTAAATTATAAGATACAAGGAGATATAGTTTGGGTCCATTGTGTTGTCAAGGACATACAGAGAATTGTGCAAGATATGTAAGGTAGAACACAATAAAATTCCTATATGCATGTTACTGGTCCAGATTTAAACTTGGGATAAATCCCTAACCCTTGCACATGCTAAAAGAGGTTGGTTGGGCCTTAACTAATAAGAGTTAATGCCTTTAGCCTATTGATGGTCTGATGCTTAAGATATGACAATTACTCTGAGCCATGTACTAAGTGTGTTTAGGACTTTATTAGATCGTTTGAAGTCAGATGAGGTATGATTAATTGACCTTATTACCTTACTCCAATTTAGTGTAAGGATTTAATTTTCTCTGTAGCACATATTGAAATTATAGTTTGTGATGATAGGATAATTGGGGCCTTGTAAGAGTGATATATTGGACATATTGTTAAAATAATGCATAACTGGACAAGATATTTGACATTCATAGGTGCCTTTGATATATTTTTACACGACTGAATGGCAATGCAGTGACGAGCAAATTTTGTGCTCCTTTAAGAACACTATTTGCTACAACCATTATTTGTTGTTGAACACTTAAGCTCATTTTCCTTTTAGAAGTGCCTCTACCTAATATGCTATCTTAGTGTCTAAGGACTATAGCTTTGTTAGCCTAAGATCATACTACCTTGGTTGCTCCTCATAACTTATAATCAAGATTATAACATATAACAATTAACACATGCCAACTTAACATAATCAAATGCATGAGTAGGAAATGCTTACCCATATTTATAATGTGCCTTTTAAGGTGTATATATTCTTGAATTGCATGTTAAAGTTATTAAGCACATGGTATATACAAAATTGATAGTGACCACAGGGTAAATGCCATCCCAAAGACTCATCCCCAACTACTACTATAATTTTGACATGTTGATCAAATATTAGGCATAATCTAGTAACATTTATTATGTGCATTTGTATCATGCCAAAGAACTATAACCAACTAGACTTATTATTTGCCTTAACAACTGCAAAAGCACTTGACAATACTTTGTGATTCCTATCTTACATAGTTGTGATCAATAGTCTGTGTCTAAACTTCTTATATAAAAAGGTTCCATCAATTCGTAGCATTGATTAATAAAAGGAAAGTACATCAAAGTAAGGTTCAAATGCCCAAAATAGTATCTTAAACTTTACATTGTTAAGGTCTTAAACTTTACATTATTAAGGTTAGGATACTATCCTTAATAGCAATATCTAGTTTGTAGTTCCATAAAGGTCCTTGAGTTTACTTGTTTCATTACAACTAAGCCACTTCGGTAGTTGGCAGTATTAGTCATCTTAATCACTAAATATTTGGCTTATAACCTTTTGTTTTCCTAACCAAGCATTCTTGTAGGAAACTTAGCAAAAAATAGTGATTTTATTATTTGCATTATCTCTATGATTGGCAAGTTCAATATAGTTCTTATTTGCTTTACTCAATATGCAATAATAAAATCAAACTATAATTTCATATGATCTTGTAACATGCTGGTCGAGATATATATGTAGGGTCCATTTTATTTTTTGATAATTTAATAATCCTTCTTTGAATTATAGCTAGCCTTTAACCTTTAATTACATTCCTTACCATATTTTGTGCACTGCACATCAATATATGGTAGTTATGAAGCTTGGGTTTTGTAATTTTGGTTCTTGCTAATTGAATATCATTTTAAGGCTAGCAAGACATCATCTTTACTTCAAAATTTCAAACTAACATAAAACTCTTCACCATCTATCCAAGTGGAATTTTTAAATATTTGTTGCTCATATTTGTCCAATGCTTCTCAATTGACATATGACATATGTGAGAATGGAGAAACATATGATGGTAATGATTTAGGTAACCCTTCTTTACTCTTATCTTCATAATCTTCATCACCATCATATACTAGTTTATTATCAACCTCAACATCTTCATAGAAGTGATCTTCATAGGGTAACTTTGTATATTGCCTATTCTCACCTTGCATTACAATGCTTATTGCACACCCTATGGACATGCTGAACATGGTATCTTCGTGTGGTAGCATGGACAATGAACTACAATTTGATGGCTTGATAATATCATGAATAGTGTGGTAATAACTTTGTTAAGAAAATATTTTCATATGTCAAAAATTCAAATCTATTACCCTAGGAGCCTTATTTCTAATTTCAAAAACCATATTAGTGCCTTCTACAATGTTTTCCATTTATAATCCAATGAATAATTTTAGTGCCTTAAGGTTAGGAACTTGATCATGAAATGATAACATGGTGCTCACATAGTCATCATCAAATAATCTTAACCCTTGGTAACGTATAATATGTTAGCATGATGTTGAAAGCTTATATGTAATAGGTGAGACATGTCTCTCAATTCCTACTTTCAATTTTGATAAAAATTTTCTTTTAATGTCATTTAATGTTGCATTCCTATTTATCCAAAAGGCTCTTGATTGAACATTCAAAGTTCAAACCTTCAGGACCATTGTACATTTTCCTATTGCTGTAAATAACTACAATTGATGATCTACACTTTTTTAATCTAGACATTCAATATAAAGTTAGTATGAAATAATTGTACAAAATTTTACAATGCATAAAAAATTTAAATATTATCATACTAATTAAACAAATAAAACAAAATTATATAACAAGTTCTAATGATAAAAAAATCAATACTAAAATAAGAAGAAGAAAAAATTAATCAAACATAGTAAATAAATAAAATAGTGCCACACATCTAAAATTCAAATACTACAATTCTAATTAAATGAATAAAACAAAAATTATATAACAAGTCTGAATAATATAAAAATTATATACTAAAATGAAAGCAAAGAAATCTAGTCAAACATATATGGTAAATAAATAAAATCATCTATATCTCATTTAATATATTAAACAACTAACTGCTTGACATATGTAATAAATTAACAAATAAATTTTTAAATATTTTATTAATACTTTATAATTAATGATTTCATATTTGAAAAATTAAAATAAATACATTTTTTATAGATTATCTTGTAATCAACAGTTTCAATGACATGAGTTATTGTCATACTGTCATTGTAAAGATTTTTTGTTTATTTTTTTAATTTTCCAATGATCCATAGGAACAACTATTTTCCAAAGATTTTTTGTAGTATTAAGATATTATTATTATTATTATCATCTTGAATGTTAAAACAAAAAAAAAATCAAATTTAGCAAAGTAATAAACCTAGCAATACGTAAGAATTAAAAGTTTTTCTATCCTAGGCGTGTATTTAGTTGGAGGCTTAAACTTTAAAAATCTTCTCATTTGTCAACGATTATTCTAGGTTTTTGAGCCAAATTTCGGTGCACTACTTTTGTGGTGCAGTGCACCACTTGATTTAATAATTCAAATTTATTAATTTATACAGTATTGAATAAAATTTAATAATTTTTAAATAATAATTCGTCATAACAAAATGTATCATAGTTTAGGCCCACTTATTTACTGTATGAATTCCTTTTTTTTTTGGGTGAAAATTTACTTTATGAATTCTTGATCCTTCATGCTTAGCTATGCTGTAAAATCCAAAATGTACTTGTTCACAAATATAATTTATTGCATCTCCCAAAGTTTATTTTCGGTAGGCAAAAGGGCTAAGAGCCCAGAACAGAGCCCCACCGAAAGTTAATCTTACATGTTATAGTAAATAAGTAAAATAATACCATGCATATCAAATTTAATACAATTTTAACTAAACATATAACGAAACTATATAATAAGTTCTAATAATGTAAAATTATATACTAACATGAGAAAAAAAATTAAGCAAACAAACAAAATACATAAAATAATACCATGCACAAAAAATCCAAATACTATAATTTCAATTAAATAAATAAAAATTAATAAGTACTAACTGTATAAAAATTATACACTAGACATGCAAGAAAAATATTCATCTTCCGTACTAAATAAAAAAAATAATATTATGCATAAGAAATTTAAATATCACAATTATAATTAAATAAATAAAATAAAATTGTATAATATGTTCTAATTATATTTATGTTATACACTAAACTCACAAAAAAATTTGTCCAACATATAAAATAAACAATAAATATCATTAAAAAAGGTTTAAATACTAAAATTATAACTAAGCAAATAAAATAAAATCTTAAAATAAATTTTTTAAAAAACAATTTAATTTATAAAATTGCCTCATAGGAAATGGTTTCGCCAAATGCAGATTAAAAATGCCTATTAGTAAAAAGTTATAAAGGAAATTTTTAGAGATTGAAAAACAAAAAGATGAGGATGAAAAGCGATGTTGCAAATGAATGTAAGGTAACGTGGAATGTATCGAAGCGAAGGAAAGGAATATTTATGAGAAAAATAATTATTCTTTTAATATTTTTTAAGGGAAAGATAAAGCACTATATAAGAAGATAAGTGCATACTGCACATTTTATTGGAACATACTTTATTTCTAACATAATCTTGGGAAATAGATTTTGTATCCACATCATCTGTGGCAAAAAGCCAAGACTAAACTTACTGCTATAATTGAAGATAGATTCAAAGAAAAGATTAGGAAGATTGGAATTATACCGATTGTGAGAGCCCTTGCGGTCTTGTGGTAGAAATAATGTTTAGAGGTTTGTGCCACTAGATGCACATGCATACAAAATTTTGAGATGAAATTTAGAATGTAAAAAAAAAAAAAATTTTAAATAATATTATATGTTATTTGAATTAAATATTTTTGCTAAAAAGAATTTTTATGTGAAATTTCAAATGCCTTTGAAATTATTTTTTAATAATGTATTCTATGAGATTACAAATTGAAAATTTTTTGCTGTGTGATAACATTGAGATTCTTGATACTACTTCTTATTATTTTTTAACTAATAAAAAAATTATTCTCATAATTTTAAGAATCACTCGACTATAATATTATAATTGTAAATTTATAACATTAATTTATCAAATTACAATAAGTTGTGTTAAAAATTCAATGCATAGAACTAGAAATTTTTTCATACCCGGGTATTTTTTTATTATTATGTACTCTTTGATATTACAATTTAAAAATTTTTAATTTCACAATAGCATTGAAATTCTTAATATCACTTTGTATTATTTTTTGATTGATTAGAAAATTATTCTTATAATTTTTGAAATAATTCAATCATAATATTATTATTACAAATTTGCAACATTGATTCATCAAAAATATAATAAGAAGTAGCATTAGAAGTTCAGAGCCAGTTTAGGGCGACGGAAGACAAGAAAATTTTCCCTACAAGTCATCTTCATCCATAGTTTCAATCTGAGGCTCTTGAGAATCAAGTTTCATCTTTGTTTCGGTACCAGGATTCATCAAATGTTTGATGTACAAAATTAATTAAACTATTGTCGCAATATGAAATGAAACGTTAATCTAGTTAGCTTGTCAATCTCAATTTTAATTTTTTTTTCTTTTGAACCAGTACAAATACTTGTCTTTAATTACAAAATATAGCAACGATGATTAATTCAAATAATCAAGATCTCAATTTATTTAAATAAAATCTTCAATTTAAGTTTAATGAATGAAAAAAAATTATTATTAATTTTTTTATTTTTTAAAAAGTACAATCCGACTTAATTTTAAATTAATCAGGAATTTGAGCATGTATACCAGAGCCTACAGAACATATCGGAAATCTTCGAAAAAAAAAATTACGGAGTTTGAAATAGGCCGAAGAGGCAATAAAATATATACGAAAATAGATGCCCAAGTGGGGTTGGGGGGGAAGGGAGAAGTTTAAAATTAGAAGACGAACTGATCATTAGTCTCCTTGGAACATCAAAGAACATCAAAACCCAATTATCTTTTAACGATTTTCTCTTAATAAAAAATAAAAAATTTATTCCTGCAATTTTTTTGTTTAGTATAGGCAAAAAATTGTTTTAATTAAATTTAAATCCTTTAATTATTTATGTTAAGTGTATTAATTTTTTTCCCTACAGTGGAAAGAGCACTTAAATAACATGAGGTTTATCTGGACAGTGCCGCTTACTGGTTACTGCCGCCTTCGCTCCCTTGGATACTCACAGTCGGCCTGAGAGTCTGAATCCGACATTATTCGAGCAATTTAACATCGTCTAGCTGTTTCTGGCTCGTCTTCATTGCTCTTTCTGGTATGTTGGGTTTTTTACTCCTTTAACTCAGTAATTTACATGCCTTGATTCGGTTTCTTTCATATACCGCCTTCATTTTTTCTGTTTTTCTTGTGTATGTCTCATCTGTTTATACTGCGTTCTATTCTGTAACTATTTTTTCGGTATAAGTTAATACCAAAAGTCTCTTCCTTCGTTCTTTTCTGGGTTTTGGGGCTGTGAAAATATCAAATATTAGGAAGTGAGGGAACTAAGTGAATAGGTTATGCTTGTTTGAAATAAATTAGTGAATAAATTTGGGAGTTGTGAACAAAGTTATGCTATGAATTCTTCTGTTGTTTGTTCTTGTTGTTTAATTAAAGTTCAATTTTTTATTGTTTAATTTCTGAGCAATGATTTAATACGAGTCGCCTTGAGCATTTTGTCTTAGTTTTTGATTTGCAATCCTGTTAGAATTTTTGTTGATATGTTTTTGAAGGTCAGTTCCATGAGTGCAGTTCAGGAAGTAGTGCAGGAGGGGGCTTTTTGAAATGGATATCAGCCATTTTAGAAGTGAATTTTTACCCAGAACCCTGACCCCGGCTTCAGCCACCCTGCAGTTTTCTTCTCTGCGACCATCCTCAAATCCTTTCCACGGACCCCCGAACCTGAAATTTGGAGCACCAAAGCGATTTTTGGTTGTCTCATTATCCCAAAATCCTGAATCAATACCTAACCTTTCAATTTCTAGTCAGAATTTACTATATTCTCTCCAAGATAATGTTGTCAGGCGAGACCTCCGGTCCTTTGCAGGTCGGAGCAAAAAGAAACCTGGTGGCTCCTCTGGTGGGCGTATTGAGGGAAATGCTGAATTCCGCCGGAAGATAAAGCTTGGTGCTAGGAGGAAAAGCAGAAAGCTTGCTGAGTCTTTTTTCTACCGCCTGAAAAACCCAAACAAGAACTATGCTGATAACTTCTCTGAGGATGAGCTCCAACAGATTGGTCTTGGGTATGATCGCATGGTTCGGTTCATGAAGAAGGATGACCCTAATCTACGTCACCCATACGATTGGTATAAATATGGTGAATATGGGCCCTTCTCATGGCGTGGAGTTGTTGTGGGCAATCCAATTCGTGGTCGGTTTACAGATGAGCGTGTGACAATAATCGGTAATGTGAAGGACCATGAGGAGTGGGAGAAAATTGAACAATCTGAAATGGTTCAAGATTTTGGCAAAAGATTGAAACAGATGGATGAAAGTAAAGGATTCAGATATTTTTGGGTATTTGTAAGGCATCCAAGGTGGAGAGTTTCCGAGTTGCCTTGGCAGCAATGGACATTGGTTAGTGAAGTAGTGCTTGAAGCAGGTAAACAGAGGCTGGATAAGTGGTCATTAATGGGTAGACTTGGGAATAATGCTAGGTCATTAATAACAAAATGTGCAGCATGGATGAGGCCTGATATTATATATGTGAAACGGCCAGTGTTCCAATGTAGGTTTGAGCCGCAGGATAATTTTTTTAAGCCACTAATTCCATTTCTTGATCCCAAAACGGAACAAGATTATCTTTTTGAGTTAGAAAATGATGATGGGACTGTTGAAATGTGTACTTATTTTGGTGGGTTGTGCAAGATTGTGAAGGTGAATCAAAAGGCATTTGTTGATGATGTGGTTAATGCATATCAGAAATTAAGCGATGAGAAGAAGTCGAAATGTTTGCAGTTTTTATTGACTAATCATCCGGTGGAATTGTTACATCCCTACACAAAGGAGTGGAAGGCTAAGTTGGAAGAGATGGAGCTGGGTTGTGATGCCCCTGACGATGAAGATGATGATGCTAGTGTTGGTGATCCGGGTGAAACTGAGATCGTTGATTGGATTGAGGAAGACTATGGTAATGGAATTAATGATGATGATGAGGAGGAGGAGGAGGAGGAAGATTATGGTGATTCTGATAATGGTGAGGAGGAGGAGGAGGAGGACCTAGATTTGACCATGGACATGGAAAAAAGTAGAGATGGTAGATTTCAGGTCTCAGACAAGGATACACTTCCAGAAGATGAGAAGGATTGGGAAGAGGATAAACTTGCCGAAGAAGCTGAGAAGGATTGGGAAAAAGAGTTCAGAAAAGCAACGAGCAGCGCAGATGCAATGGAGAAGTTGGCAAAACAGAGTGCTGAGTTATCTTCTGAAATGTATAGGAAACATTTCACGCCAAAGGAATCACAAGCAAAAACAAAACATTCAGGGGATGGAGATGAAACTTCCTTGAGAGGCAAGCGGGCAAAGGTTAGTCCTGAAGAGTGGAAGCAAATTGGGATTGGTCCATACAGGAAAAGAATTAAGAAGAGCAAGATTCCGCCAGAGCTGTTTCTGCGAGCAGCCGTCAGACCGTTCACTTACAGAAATCTTGTTAAAGAGATTGTCTTAACTAGGCATGCAATTTTGGATGGTGACATTGGTAACTAGGTTCTAGACTTTTTTTTTTAGGCAAGTTGCCTCTTGTTTGGGGACTGTAATTCTGCTGGAATTATGCTCAGATGGTTCTGCAGTCTTCAATTCCCTTTTTGTAAAACATTGTAGTAACAATCATTTCATTGGATGGTTGTTCTCTGAGAGTTGTACTACTTGCACTTACATGTCATTTACAGCTTCCTAAATGTAAGATTAGTTTGATTACATATATTGATAGGAATGATAATTTATTTAATGCATACTTGATAGGGTTCGAATACAGGATGAAAGAGGAATAAAATACCTAAAATAACATTGATATTAATATAGACTAAGAGTGCCAACAATTGATTTCGCTCTTGCTAAATGTGCAATTGCGGGGAAAGAGTTGTGAATGGTGGTGATCCAAGTAGCAATTTGTTTGTAGATTTATGATAAAATTAATAATTTTAACCTTGAAATTATATGATGCAGGTAAAATAATTTTTAATTATATAAAATTGTGATTTTATTTTTAATTAATAATTTATACAAATAATTTCGTCCATTTCTATTCATTCATATAGAAAATTTTGTTATTGAGTTATTATACGAATGAATGAAATTATATATGTAAATTATTATTTAAGGATAAAAATATAATTTTATATAATTTAAAAAATTTATTAATATTTTATAGTTTTATAGATGAAATTGTTAATTTTACCTTTATTAAAATTTGGGCGACGAGATAGGAAACAATATGAGATGGCTGGTTGGCTGGTCTTTAAACCTTTTTGACTTGTGGAGAACAAGGCTCAAAACGTTACCTAAATGGCTAAATCAATTTTGGCCCAATTGTCTAATATCCTAACAATGAACCCGTCCTCCAGCATTCTTTTTCCTTTTTGGGTTGTGGCAGCAGCCCTTAAGCCTGACCCGCTCAACGCCAAGAGTTCATTAATATTTTTAGGGGGAAAAAAATGGTGTTCGTGACCAATAATCTTTGGCCAAAAAATCTTCAAGAAAAATTCACTCTCATTTGTATTCATTTACAACTATATTTATAATTAACATAATGTCATAATATGGATGAATCTACCAATTCAGTAACATGGGATAGATTTAATTTGATGATGTTATATCAGTAACTTAGGGCCGGAGGGTGAGGGAAGTTTTAGGAAGCCAAATTCACTATGTATATATATTGTAGTGCAAAAGTTGGATTATAAATCAACTGAGACAAATTAAATATCTATTTGTTTAAATTTGAATTTGATGAAAATAAATGAGTTTGAGCTTACATTCATTGAACTTTAAAAATTCAAATTCGATCTTAACATTACACAAATTTAAATAAAATTTGATATATTTAATGATTATTTTTAATAAATGACAATAAAAAAATGATAATCCTTATTTTCACTTTATATACCCATTCTCTAGTTTTTTGGGTTGATTCTTTTTCTCTCCTTTTTTCCCTCCTTTCTTTGAATACAAGAAAGCACAATAATACTAATTAAGATGTATTCATTAATACAAAAGTATATGGTACTAAATTTTAAGTGTTAAATTAATAGGGTTTGAATACTTTCTTATTTTAAATATTGAATTTAGTTAATAATCTAAATTTTTATTTAAAAATTATCATTGATTAAGATTTTAAAAATTCTATACTATTAATGTTTAATTGATGTGAATGAATTATAGATTCAATTGTTTTCCTAAAAATAGAGATAATGTTAGATATATTTATTTAAAAAAAATCTCATAGCATTGAGTATTTTAGTTAATATAATAAATTCAATGATTTTTCACTTAATTTAATAATTAGTCTTAACAAATCCAACAAATATAATATAATTTTAATTAGTTTAAATATATTCAAAACAGTATTGAATTAATATTTTAAACATATTTTTACTAATTATGCATCTTTCACATTTAGAATTTGTTTGTTCTAATGCAAAATATTTTTTAAAATATAGTTATAAAATATTAAAATAAAAAATATTTTATTATTTTGTGTTAAATATGAAATTTTTTTAAAAAAAATATTTTCCTCTATTATTATGGTTTTAGGTAACTTTTTATCATAAATACAAGTGATATGTAATTCCTTTATTAATATATATACTAATAATATTTTTATATTAAAAATACTTTCTAAAAAAATAAATGAAACCTTAATTTATTTTTTAGAGGGGATCAAACAGATAATTTTTTTACACAAAAAGCTTTATATATATATGTACTTTAAAATTTTCTAAAAATTTAGGGAGAGCATGACCCCATTAAATAAAGCAAGGTTTCACCCTTGTTCTAATTGACGATGTGTTTAATTGAACCAAATGAAATGAGAGCAAAAAAGAGAATAATCAGGTAAAAACTTTGAAACAAGATCTATCAAATAATAAAATCTCCATTCCATTACAAAAGTAATGAAATGAGCCATTTATCATTTATGAAATGATTTTTCTATACACATATTTCTCATTTTTTATATATTTCAATATTACACTTTGTCAATATATGATAAAAATATTAATTTTTGAATATTTCTCCATTAAAATATTTCAATAATTATATCTTTAGTAACAAAATTTAAAATATGATATTTTTGTATTCTTTATAAAAATGTTTAATATAAAAATTAGTAAATTACAATTTATACAATTTTTTTGTTAATTATAATTTTGATGATAAAATTTAAATTGTGATAATTTTTATCATTGATCATTAATATATTTCAATGATATTAAATTATTTAATAAAATATTTGTTGTTTTTTATAATGAGGATATTGTTATCATCAACTACACTTTTTATTATATTTTTGTATTATTTTATTATACTAAATATAAAAATAAAATATAATAATACACATTCCATTCTTTACTAAACTAATTATAATTATAAAATAATTATTTCATTTTATTTTCTTTCTCTTTTCTATTTCTATTTCCACTCTATTGTACAAAACATAATACAAGAGAGCTATAGCAGATGAACAGCCCCACTTGATGATTATTGGTTAGTTAGTGGGGCGAGATGGAGCAGGCTTATTTGCATATACTCACAAAAAAATATGAACAAAATTGTTGGAGCCTGACAGGTTGAACTAATTTTTTTAATCATTAAGAATGATTAAATTATTAAATTTATATATGAAAAATTAGAAATTAAATTCTAAATATAAAAGAAGGAAGGTATGTTCAAGGAATACCGGTTTGGGTTACATTAAAAAAATTATTTTTTGCATAAATTATAATCGAATAATTAATTTTTTTCATTTTGTGTAATAGGTTAATCAAATAAAATTAAAAAAATATATTAAACCATTAGATATTGAATTGAAAATTAGATTAAATTAAAAAATTATAAATACTTAAACAATTATTAAAAATTTTAATATAAAATAAAAAAGTCACAAGATAAGTCCATACCCGCACGGCTACAACCATACGAACTTGATTCGTATGGACTTATTCCCATAAAGTCACAGGAAAAAAAAAAAGTTCTAAAAAAAAAGACGGCATGCCTCATAACTGCAAATTACCCGGAATACTTGCGAGGCCTCGGCCTCGGCCCGTTTTACATGCCGGCAGGTCATAGACCACTTACGGATGGCAGAGGTGATTTTGCAATAATTGATTTTGGCGGTGGAGACCGGGAATGATTATAATAAATCGATCATCGAACCTAACTCATGTATACAGTAATTATTATCAAATAAGCAACCAATGGTGGTTTGCCACATGGTTTGGTAAAATCATTCAAACAAATAGAATAATTCCATCTTTTAAACAGATAAGGTGTTGGTATCAAGTTGTCACATTATAGGCCAAATTGTAAAACGGACTGCAGATTTTGATGGAACTAAATTATTCAAAATTTCATTGATGGATTTATGCGAACAAATCAGGAAGGGTTGAAGTTCTAGGAAATATCAACATCAGTTAATTTTAGTGATCGGAGTTGATTGTTCTTTAAATAAGATTATGAGTTTAAGGTTCCGTTTTGTATAATAAATAAATTAATTAATTAGTTAATAAATCATAAACTAATATTTAAAAATATTTTTCATACTAATTTATTAAAAAAATAAATTTTGAATTAATGAATTATTCGAAGTAAATTATAATTTATAAGTTAGTGCTTCTTCATATTCTTTTCAAATTTATTTTTCTTCTTTTTATTAATTTATAACTTATGCTTTTTATAAAATAAATTTAAATATTTTTAATGAAGTATAATTAACTTAATTTTAGTATAATTATATTCTAATTTTAAATTATAAATATATTATGTATATAAATAAATAAATAATATCATAAAGTATAATTAATTATATTTTAAGTAATTGTAATTTTGTTATAAATAAAAATAAAATAAAAAGTATATAAATAAATAAATATATAAGTTCATAAAATATATTTAATTAAATATTAAGTATTATATTTTTATTTTGAACTTCTTAATTATATTAATATAATTTAATTTTTATATAAATATAAATTATTTTAATTTTATATCTATTTCTATTAATATATTCTTTTATATTATTTTATAATTTTAATTAGTTCAACAGTCAATTTTGTAAAACACTTCTTAAACAATCAACTAACTTATCAGATATAAGTTATCAATTATTAGATAATTTATTAATTACTAGATAGTTTATCAATTATCAGTTAACTTATCGGTTATTAATTATCAATTATAAATTATTAGTTAACTTATTAATTACTAACTAATTTATTAACTATCAACTATCTTATTAGTTATTTATGCAAAACGAAACCTAATTTTTATAAATAAAAAAAGTTTGGTATTAAAAAGCTTTTTCTCTAATTGAAATTCAATCTAATTTGACTTCAAATTAATTGAGAATTTAATAAAACTTAATAAATATTAAAAAATTTAAATTAAAAAAAAATAAATTTTAATTAAATTTATTTGAATCAAATTGATTCATGAATCGAATTATAAATTGAAAAGTTCAAATTTTATTTTATTTTTAATACAAATTTAAAAGAACCGATTTATACGGAATGTAATTTGCACGGACCTGATACGATTTTCTTTGGTCCGCGCATTTTAGGTTCCTAAATAATAATCTATAGCTATCATGACAATACTCAACCACAGCCATATTATCCGATCTTTCAGGAAAAATTTATGGTATATCTAGTGATATACCATCAAATTCATTATAATATATTATTATATGATATATAAAATTTAATTTAAAAAAATAAGTTTGATAAGTAATTAAATTTGATGATCACCAATTTATATGATTAGTTGATAATTTTTTTACGGGTATAGTCGGTTGCCCGTCACTCCCTTCAATATTTGTTTCTAATCATAGATTTATAAATTGATATATTAAAAAATGTGCAACAAGGATTGCTCGTGCCAGGTTGCTTCATCTTTGACATGCATCCTGCTAGAATCAGATGCTTTCTGATATGATTCTTCAAATTCAAATGCTCTTCTGATCATTAATTTTCTAATTTTTGGATGAAAGGTCTTTCGACCATTAAGCATTTCTTGCCATATTATTCCTTATGAATGATGTTTAGCTTGGACACATCAAAATTGGAATAATAAACGTAGAAACTTTGTGGTTGAATTTGGTAAGAGCATGCTTTTGGAATAAAGACATATTCAGGTTGTTCTAAATCGGTGATAGTAGAAATAATAATTTATTTAATATACATATAAAATTTTAAACTTGAATTTCAAATATAATCAAAAAGTAAAGCCGTTAACTCAATATCGGTTATCACTACACTATTAAGTTACAAGCTAAATTCTTTAATCTTTATTCTTTGAGTCTTAAAGGATAAATTTAAAGCAAAGTTCCTATTTATTCTACCTTGAAGTAAAATAGGCTTATTTGATATAGTGATGAAAATAATTAATTATAATAATAATTGAGATTTATATTTATTTTGATATTCACTAATTTAAAAAATTGTAAATAATTAAATTATAAAATCTTGAAAGTTATTCATAAATTTAAAATAAAAAATGAGATAAGTATGAATATAAAATTAAAAAATTTTAGACTAAAGTCCAATTTTGATCTATATAAGATTGAGTTTATATCAATTTAATTCTTATAAAATTAATTTTGCATCAAAGTTTAGTCTCTTCATGTAATAATTTAATAATTCCATCTCATATATAAAAGGATTAGAGTTTAAGGTGGAGTTACTTTTATGTAAATTAAATTGATATAAATTTAATCTTATAGAGATCAAAATAAAATTTTAATAGTGGATGAAGATAGTGAATGTAAAAGAACAAAAAAGTAAGAGTAGTATAAATATAAA
This sequence comes from Sindora glabra, assembly GCA_020226215.1. Taxonomy (NCBI): domain Eukaryota; kingdom Viridiplantae; phylum Streptophyta; class Magnoliopsida; order Fabales; family Fabaceae; genus Sindora; species Sindora glabra. The sequence continues at coordinate 98,886,564 of CM035227.1, read as the reverse complement.
TTTAAAAATTTTTCTTTTTATAATCACATTTAGGAAATAAACTATTCTTAAATGGCTTCTTTTCTAATCGGGATTATTACTTATAATTAATTAAAATGAAATTATTAATTTTGTTTTTGAAATTATAAAATGCTGACAAAATAACCATTGGATTAAAATAAATGACTTATTCCATCCTTAAATAATAATCCTTACAGGCAATTTTTTTTCTCTATGTGGATATTTAAAAATAAAATTATCTATACAAAGAGAAAGAAATTATTTGTACGGACTACTATTTAGAGATAAAATTGATTATTTGATATAATTCAAAGATTATTTTGTCAACATCTTACAATTTTAGAGATAAAATTAGTAATTTTGGCATTTGAAGCTTTCAAAAATGCAATCAAATACATTAAAAAGATAATAATCAATTACTCCTTTCATCCCTTATTATCAATTGCACTTAATCAATTTCACAGGGATTAAGAAGTTAGTTTAATTTGCTTCTTTTTAATAAATTTTTTAAAATTACCTTTTAATTTAAAATTAAAATTTATTTCATTCGTATTTCTCTTTTTACATGAAATTTGCAATCAAAGTTAAATGTATACATGAGTCTTTCTTTCTCTCATTTTATCCATAAATTCTATCATAGTTAAAAATAGAGAGAGAAAGATGGAATAAATTTATTGAAATATTTCAAAATGAGAATGTAAAATAATGAAATAATTATTAATAAAAAAGAAGAATAAAATTAAAAATATATTAAATTTTTTAAGAATTGTGACAAATAGTAAAAGATAAATTTATAATTATCGATTTATAATCACTGCACCAAACAGTACCATGTCAATAATGCTGCATCCTTTCCCAACACTAACGCGTTCTTGATTTTTTTTATGAGCTAATTATAGTTTTTCTTTTATGATGATGGAAATTAAAAACAATGACATCTTCTTATTTTTTTTTCTTTTTTTTTCATAAAAAAGAATACATGACAAACCATGTAATATGTACACACAATATTCTAAATACGAATCCAAGATAATAGAGAGAAGGAAAACCTCAAGGCATAAAGAGGTCAAAGATTATAAGGGAAACGAGAAAACGAGATTAAACCCGCTTTTGTTACAAAATATTTTATTTTAATACGAAAATTAGTAACGGAGTCTTGTAAGGGCATTGGGTCATGTCTCCATTAAAATTTTAAAATTAGGTAGAATAAATATAATATTTGATTTTTTTCTATTTATAAGAATGGTAATAATTACATTTTTAAAATTTTATAGTTATTTTATTAATTCTTTATTTTTATTTTAATTATAATTATCAATCCTTTCTTTCATTTGTAACATAAAAATAAATAAAAATTATTGCAATAAATTGTTAAACATTATTTAAATAATATCAAATATGTGCTTAATTTTTTATTATATTGATTATTCAGTGTTATGAATGATGAATTATTACAATAAAAGTAAAAATAAAATACTAGTAATATTAATTTTAAAATTTGATGGATGTAATAATTACTGCATTAATAAATAAAAAATTAATTATTATGTTTACTTTGTATTAATATCATCCAATTATATAAGAAAATTTAGAAAAATTATATAAATCATTTGACTCCCAAAACATTTTCTTTCTCATCCATTCTTCAGTTTTATGTCAAGATTTGCCTTTCAAAAGAATCTTATTTGCTTACATATAAATAAAAAAGTGATATATCACTTATATAATTTATATTATAATTAAAAAATAATATATAATATTATAATGATAAAATTTTAAATAAAACTATTATTTTTTAGCACACTTCTCATATTTGATATTAGAAAATAAAATATTTTTTATTATTTTAATATTTATAACTTTGTAATCGTCTTTGTACTAAACATGGAACAATATCCTTTAATTTCTAAGATTATTAAATTCCACCCTATCAAATTTTCATAATTTGATATTAAAGTCTTTCATTTATATTAATTTGAATTTAATTATGGCCCTTGTGTTCACCTGATTGATGGTCTCATCATTCAATTTTGTAAATTGCAAAATTTAAGGAAAATTTTATCCTAATTGAATTAGGTTCAATCCCATCAAATGTCATTTTATGAGACACGAAATTGAAATTGGAACAACCCAACCAATGGGGATCACCTAATTTGGGAGCCACGTATAATTAGCGAATTGGTCTACAAAATAATTGATTTATTTGATCAAGGCTGATCCTTGTTTCTCATACTAAAGAATAAAATTTTATTTTATTTTTAAATAAATTCCTTTATAAAATAATGTTTGACTCAAAAAATTATTTTATTTTATTTTATTTATAATTTTTATTTTGATTATATTTATACCATTATAAAATTTATTAGATTTATTAAAAATTTTATTAGAATTCATTTCATTTGACCTACAATTTATATTATAAAAATTATTCTCTTTTTAATATTATATTTATTATGATACTATTAAAATTTATTTTTAATTAAATTTTATATATTTTTCAAATAAAAAATTATTTATAAATGAATTAAAATTATTATTTTTAATAAAATTTATTTAAAAATAAATTGAAATCATTTTGAAATCAATTCCATAAAATTTTGGTCTCAAACAAACTAGTAGGTCGAAAAAATTATTTGTGCATAAGAAAAAGAAATTTTTAGTTTTATTGTATTATTGAGATTTTATAACTAGATTAACTTGTATTCCAATAAATAAAATATTTTCACATCATGTGTGAATAAATATTAACATATAGAAGTAATTTTTTTATTTATCAAAATAATAAATATAATTTTAATATTGTGGTAATTAAGAATATTTCTATAAGTAAAATTTTATATGTCAATTATAAACACATATATAATATTTATAGTAATAAAAAAATCACTTCTACATTAAAGTAATAAAAGTTAGGGGATATTACAATATATCTCTTTAAATTTTGATTAAGTGATAAAAATGATATATGCACTTTAAAATTTTACACTTTACCTCCTAGAATTTAATTAAGTGATAAAAGATACATAAATTTTAAAATCTTATACTAAACCTAATTAAACTCTAAAAAAAAGTGAAACTATTAATTTTGAATTAAGCTTAATAATAACATTTGTTGATTCTTAGAGGTTATTTGATTAGTAGTAACAATATGAAAAGTTCTATTTCTGAAAAAAGGTAGATTGTTTAATTGATTATTATATAATAAATTAAGGCAAATAGAACTTATTGAAAAGTCCTACTTCTCATAAAGTATAGAAAATTATTTACTTATCTTCCCTTAAATAAATTATACCTTCTATATTATCTATGGATATAAAGATAAAATTATTCTCATTAAATTTAATTAATAATAACTAAAACTTATTAATTTATGTTATAATAATATTAAAAATATAATAATTATTTTATTAATATTTCTTAAAAAATTTAAATTTAAATCAAACAAAACATAAGAATTTACTTTTTGGGATGTATTATTTTTTTCATGTCAATAAAATAATTTTGAATATTTTTTAAAAAATTTATGTAAAAAAATACTTTCCTAAAAATTTAATTTCTCATTAAATTACTTTCCTATATGAACTAAATGACTCTTTATTTTCTATTGTGACAAACCATTGTTTAGCTTAAACAAAGGAAAAAAACTCAAACTTGGATCATAACTTTTCAAAAAGATCAAAGAGGAGGCGAGATATTACGATTCAAAATTGCTTTTGAAATTTAAAGTCAGGTAATCTTTAAGTACGTAATTTATTAGTAAGGTAATCTTTAAGTACATAATTTATTTTAAGTATATTAATTTACTCAAAGTTTTAAGAATATGTAAAATAAATCAAAGACCTTAAATCTATTGTATCTCCATCAAGTCAAAATTGTCATTTACACACTAATTTTTCAATCAATAATTTACTAAAATAATTTAAATAAAAACTTTTATAATATTTCTTAACTTAGTTGGTCAAACAATTTGGTTTTCAAATTTATTAATTAGATAGAATTCATTAGGTTTTTATAAATATAAATTTTGGAGATTTTTCAAAAATTACAAATATAAATTTTGGAGATCTTTCAAAGAGAAAATTTTATTAAATACAAGTTAATCAAATTTTAATATCATGTACTCTTCAAATTCTAACAATTATTATAACATCTTTATGATTTTTAGATGACTTATTCTATATATTGTCAAAATAGCTAAACTATCAATGGTTTAGAATTTTAGGACAGTAAAATGTAGATTTTTAAAATTTCATGTGCTATTTTTATCATTTAATTTAAGTTTGTGGGTAAATTGTATTTTCCCTCCAAAAGTTAATTCAACCATACAACCTTAAAATATGATTTTGTATAAATAGAATAATAAAAGTGATCCCAAATTTTTAATTATAAATACAAACAATTCAACAATTATTTCTATTCGAACAAAATAAAAGTACTTGTCTTTATTTCGACATATTTATTCCTTCCAAGGTGGTTCCCACAAATTTAAACATTTTAAATTATGCTAAAAAAATATCATAATTAGAAGTACTCTATCTGATATCAAAATCTTTGGACGGCTTCAAGGGAAATGGACATTGACAATTCTAATTAATTAATATATAAAATCTACATTCAAATGTTAGATTGATTTATTTGTTTAATAATGATCGTGGGATTGAATTGACTAATGCACTAATATCCTTATAAAATTGAAGATATTATCAAAAGTATCTTTTGGTATATAAAATAATCTTACTTTTTTTAAGCAATTAGGGGTTCTTTTTTGGTAATTTTTTTTAAGGTTTAAACATGTTTTATCTAGAGCTTAATAGATTCACAGTGATTTTAATCTTAAAAATTGTTATAAGAATAAAAAATGAGATTGAAAATTAAACTTTGAATCTTTTATATTTAATGAATTGAGTTTTAAAAATTTGTATTATTATTCTGTATTTAATGACAATCCAACTCTTAATTTGTATTCAAAAATCTAATAATTTGGATATTGTTTTCGATATATATAATATTATTATTTAATTTTTGATACAAACTCAATGGAGGGTGGAGTGAAATATTGGAATGGCTTAATTTTTGATACAAACTCAATGGATGGTGGAGTGAAATATTGGAATGGCAAAGTTATAAATAGCTCTATAAAAATTAAAATAAAATTTTGAGGAGCCTAAAGAATAAAATTTTAGAAACATGAGAAAATTTTATAGTTTTATGAACAAAGAGATTTAAGAGATCACGACTGTCTCTACAAATTCAAACTCAAGATAATAGAAGAAAATGATTAGATTCTCTTGTCATTTGAACCAACACCCATGCTTAAAAAATTTAATTTATATTGTATTGTGTGTATAAAAATAACACAAAATTTTATGTATGTGTAATATTTCAATACATATTTAAATATTTTTGTAAATTTTTATGAAACTTTAATGATATAAAACTTGTAATTTTATATTCAAATCTTGCTATTTTTTGCAAAAAGATAATTTCATACAAAATTTATATGTAATAAGTATAAAAGAAGTTATAATTTCATTAATTAAAGCTATATGAAAATATATTTAAAATTTTTGCTTAATACATTTTAAAAATTTTTACCCAAGAAGATATATTCTAAAACTTTTGTTATTTATTAAAACGTACAAAAATAAAAAATTTCTTTTATTGGAAACAAATGTAAAATAAATGAGTTTAAATTTGATTCAGTGATTGTATAAAATATTTTATACTATTAATAAATGAAAAAATGATATATCATTAAAAATTATAATAATTAATAATTTTTAATAATAATAAATAATTTTTATTAATATGATAATATAAAACTAATTTATTGATAATAAATTATATTTAAATCCAAAACAAGTTGAAAAATTATAAAAAGGGTGTTACAAAAATTGTAAGAGGCGATTTTTTCAAATAGACATCCAAATATAGCCTTTTATCTAATTATTCTAGTAAACCACCAAATAGTTCTTAGAAGATATATGTTGCAACAATTTTTTTAAATTCATTTTATATTATATAAGTACACAAATATTTAATTTTTTATATCAAATTCATTTTTAAAAAATAGATAGTACATCGTATATTCTTTAAAATTTTTGTTCATTGATGTAAAATAATTTTTTTTTCAAAAATATGATATAAGCTGTAACAAATTAGTTGTTGTATAACCCAAGAAAGGTGATGGAGTTGGAGCTCCCAATCTTTAACCAATCTTTAACCTGCCAAGTAAGCCCTCAATTTTTTGTCTTAATTTCCAATTTAGGGGAACAAAACAACTAATCGTGGCAAAAAAAATGGCAACTTACATTGAATTTTTCTAATATTTTGTTGGATTAATCTTAAATTTTTACTTTATAAAATTATATACTTCTATTTTTAAATATTAAATAAATTCTATAGTCACAAAGTGGCAACCACATTAATTTTACAGTTATACAACCTATATTTTTTTATTGAAAAAGGAGAGGGTACGGACAGCCTATATTTTATAGTTTCTATTACTATAAGAGTATTTTTTTGTTACAAAATATTTGATTTAAATTATAATTATTATTTAAAAAATGAGTCTTTCACTAAAGTTTCGGTTGAGAGTTAATAATTCTATAAATTATTTACTTTTTCATTAATCACAAATTGATATTTTTGCATCAAATTCATATTCTTTAAAATAAAATAACAATTTAATATGACTAGACCAATGAACTTGGTAATATTTGTACAGTCTATTTTAATGTCATTTTACATGGCTGCAAGGTTAATCCTTTTGTTTTTAAATAAAAATATTGCAATATAATTACATATAAAATAAAAAATTTTATTCTTCAAATAAAAGATGTATTTAAATATAAAAAAAATCTTTCAATCATAAGAGGTGAGACTAAAAAATTATAATTCAAAAATTAATATTATTATATTTTATAACAATAAAAATGACTTAAAAATAGAAATATAAAACATAATTAAATAAAATTTAAAAAATGAATATAATTTGCCCTTAAAAATAATTAGGTCAGATTTTTGTCAAAAGGAGAAAGGGGGAAAAAAAAGATTCGTAGGAACAAGTCCGTGGGCCAAATTCTCAAAAGATTGGGGATGGTGGGTACAAGCAATCAGCACGAAATTCAAGAAAATCAAGTCCAGCAGCCAGCTAAGGGATGGTGACCTTAAAAAGGACATCGGGTGCTACGTGTCCTTCATCGATTAAGTGCTTTGCTGAGTCCAACCTGTTGCTGCTGTGGAATTTCTATAAAAATATTGATAGGACCTAAATATCTTATATCTCCTCTCTATTTTTTTATTTTTAGCATAAATTTTATTTTTTTAAGCATAATATTGATTTATTATTAATATTTTAATATAAAATAATAAATTTTGACAATTTATTTTAAATTATTTAAATAAATATAATTTTACGGTTCAAAACCCTTGCTGGTGCCATTTCTGTAAAGTTTTCTTCCTTTATTAATTTTTAATAACAAAATAATAAATCAATTAATACATATATATATATATATATATATATGTATTAAATAAATGGATCATTTTGCAGTATTCACTCGCACCCCCTTGAAGAGGAATGTAAAATGGGATTTGTGACCGCGGATAACTTCCGCAGTCACGGACTAATGTAGACAACCTTGCATGAAACTCGCATTATGTCGGTAAGCTTGCACGGTCAAACTCGCGATCGTGCAGGGTTGATCGCAGATAAAAAAATATTATTTTTTAATTATTTTTTTTATATTTAGACATAATATATATTAAAAAAATTTAATACAATTACTTCCTAATAATTCGATTCAATTTCTATACTCTAATTCAATTTTTTTATCTAAATAATTTAATAAAAATTAAAATATTAAAATATAATTTATATATTATAAAATAAAATAATTAAAAAAATATATTAAAAAATATAAGCTACCCGCAGACACCCTAGTAGGAAGCCCACATTAAATATGGGTTTATGTGAACAAGTCCATGTGGGTAAAAGTCTGAACGGGCAAAGCTCGTATAAGTCCATCGTACCCGTTTTACATACCTACCCTTGAGGGAGAAGGTAGATGAAGAAAATGAATAAAAAATATTAAATTTCAAATTTTTTCCATTGGGTTGGTAATAAAAAGGAAGAAGTATTGATTACTGTTATTTATATATATATATTAATAGTTTAAAATTTTTTTCGCATTTTTAATTAATTTTTATTTTTTAATTTTTATCGCAATCAATCATAAGGTCGAAGTACTAACATGCCCTTTACAATTTTTAACTTAAATATTATAAACTTCTATATAATTTTATAAAGTTTGTGATTTTTTTATAGAACTTCTAGAATTTTGATGGTGCAAGCTTAACTGTACATGGTGTAGGATTTAGGAAAAAATTGTAAAATTTTATAAAAGAGTAATAAATTTTATATAAAAAATTGCGATTTTTATAATAAAAGTTCATAAAATCTAAAACTTTCCTCAAAGTTGCACTGAAGCAAACCTCATAATATAATATTGTATTCGAATTTATTTGAGGTAAGAAAAATCTTAAGAGCAATAATTAGTGTTACTGTAACAGAAAAAATGTCAGCAATCTCACATTATTTTAAGTTCAAATCTAAATATCTTGTATTTAACAAAAAAAAATGGAAAAACGTGTGGAATATGTTAGATACATATTTGCATATGAAAAATTACGGAAATATGTTGTGAGTTATTAATTAAAATAGCATACAATATTCATGGAGCGCTTGGTCTTCTCCTAAACTTGTTCATGGGTGAGACGATCAGTACGACCGTTCGAAAAAAGCATAGGATTTAAGCTTTATGTTTTATAATTTGATTTAATTTAATTATATAAATTTATTTTTATTAATATAATGATATATTATAAAAATAATTATGCATAATTATTTTAATGTAAATATCTTATTTTAATATAATTAAATATTTTATATATTTAAATACTTTATTATCTATTTAAATGTGTATTTTATTATATTAAAAATTAATTTTTACTAAAAATAATGATAAATATGAAAGTCGTTAGGCTTTTGGATTGAGCCTCAAATCATGCATAATTTTAATTAAGTCAGATCATATTAAATTTCTTAAAAATTAAATGGATTGAATTTTAGCTTAAGTTATTTTATTTCATATGATTATATAAAAAAGATTCAATCCAAAATTTGATGACTTGACTCGTCTCAAGTTCAATCTCGAAATCTTATATGTGTCTGATAATTTAAACAATTTTATTATTATAAAAAATAATTATAGAAAATATTTTTTTATAAAAATATAGCTATAAATTAGTAGAATGGTTAAAAATATTTTATATATTCAATGTTGAATATAAGAAGTTTGATAGAAGATAATTTTTTTTTAATAAAAGAAAGTTATTTTTCCCACTACTAATATAGTTAGAAACTATTGAGATAATAGAAAATAATGAATATATTCAATATTAAATGTAATGAGTTTAGTGGTAGATAATTTTTAAAGAAGAAGTTGTTTTTTTCTCTAACATAATTGTAGGAATCTTTTTTTATCATAAAGTATAAAAATATGTAATACTTCTTCATTTATATTAAAAAAGATAAAATTTCCTAAAAAAATATCTTCTAAAAAAATAAAGCCTAAAGATCAATTTTTATAATAATATATGAAAATAATATATCATCTTTCATTTATATAAAAGTGAATGAAATTTATTAAAAAAATGAAAATTTGCTACTATAATGCCTTTTAAAAACAAACTTGTTAATAATGGTTGTAATTAAAATAATTGATTATTGATTGATTTTAGTACATAATAATTATGATTTTTCTCTCATTAATAATATAATTTTAAATAATGATTATTTTTTAAAATATAATTGATTAAAAATTTTGAGTGAGAAAAAATTAGGATTATAAAATAAGTTACAAAAATTAATTTATTATTTAATTATAATTTTTCTTGTTAAAAGTTTTTATGCCAATAATATTTTTAAAAAATAATCATCAATAAAAATTATATCACAAATGAAATAAAAATTATAATTATTATATTAAAATTAATTAATAATCAATTATTTTAAAAAAGATTTTGATATATCACACTATTGATGCACTAATGTACTAACTAATACACTATAAATTTAATTATATATCAAAATTTTTAAAATAAAATCTTACATACCAGGTAATGATATATTATTAATCATATTTAATAATACATCAGCGTATTACATTATCAATATAATTTTTTTCATTATTTTAACCATTATATCAAACTAATGCTGCCATGGAAAGTGGCAATATGGGTGGTAACACTTATCCATCCACGGCAACTTGGGGTCCCATGGAAAGGGGCCAAAGGGCATTGCCAGCCCAATTACAACTTTGCCCTTGCTTGTGCGTGACAGCTGTGGATTGTGGAAGTTGGCCACAGCGCACAGTCTCACACCTTTCTTTTTCTTCAATCAGCATATTGGAGATTGTAAAGGTCAAACGTACCTCTCAAAGTCTACAGAAAAGGACTAATGTTACCCATGCTCTCTTTTTCTTTAGGGAAAAATATTTTTGTTTATTTAATCTCTTTATAAAAAATAATATCACAATAAATATTTTAGTTATTCAATATTATATATTTAATTGGATAATGTGAGAAACAATATTAGTTATCTTAAAGTAAAAATTGTTTTCTATCACTATTATAAGACAATTATTTTATTAACTACATTATACATAAGTAACACAAAAAATATTTATGTTATATTTTATAAAATAAATAAATAAAATTTAAAGGGATAATCTTTGACAAAATAAATAGATGCTTTAACTTTCGCAATAAGCACGCTGATTAGGATCCACGCTAATAATATAATAAATAAAAATAGTAATTCATTTAATATATACTAATAACTTATAAGTCACCAGAAGAAGATAAAATTCCAAAATAATATGACATAAAACATCTTAAGTTTTAACTTGGATAAAAAGAAAAAAAAAGATAAAATTTTAAAATAATATTAAACATGACTACATTATTCGATAACATTTGGTTATTAAAGATGATGTTAGCAAAGAAATATATTATAAGTATAAAAAATTGGGTAGTTATGGATAAATATTTATTTTAATAATATTATATTATAATTATATGTTAATTATTTATAAATAGAATTAGATAAAATTTTAATTAATATATAATTAATAGCTCTAAAAAAGTTATATCTATACTAATTTTACTTAATATTCAAGTAGATAATTAATTTTAAATTTAAATATTTTATTAATTAAATATTATTTTTAATATATTTATTATTAATATTAATATTAATAATATGATTTATGATAAAAAAAATTTGTAATAGTAATATATTTTTTATTTATCATGTTATAATATAAAATAAATTTTTAAAAATAGTAATTTTAAATTATGGATGAATATATGTTTTGATAATATAATATTATATTAGATAAAAATTTATCAATATATGGCCAACAACTCAAAGGAAAAAAAAATCATGTCTCTAGCTCTAGATTTGAACTAAGATATTTGAAATAAAATGTATTTAATGAAAAAAATTTGAAAAAAAAATTAAGGGAGAAAAAATTCATCTCTCTACTCATTTTATTAAACATTCAAGTAGGTAATTAATTTTAAATTTATTATAATAAAAAATTAATTTTGAATTTAAACATGCATTAATTAGATACTATTTTTTAAAATAATTATTATCATTAATATTGATATTTAATAACATAATTTATGATAAGAATAATTTTTTAATAAAAATATGTTTTTTATTTACCACATTACAACTTAATTTTTTTTTAAAGTAATAGTTTTATATTACAAACAACTTATTAAAATCCATAAATTGTAACCTATACGTGAACTTAAAATTCAATATTTTAACATTAGTTGGAAAATACCAATGACCAACTCATTTATATTTAGTATTTTCTAAAAGTTACATTATAATAAAATTTATTCTCTAGAAATTAAGTAAGGATTATAATTTCAAATTTGCTCTAAAAATAATATTTATAAAATATTAAAAGGTAATTAGGTGGCACACTGCATAAACACACAATAATACTATACCATCACAATAATACAATGAAATGTTGCTATCCTAAAGCTATGAAGCCAAAATTTTATTAAAAAAATAATAGGAAAATAAAATAAATTTAATATAATCATAAACATGAAATAGTAAATAAATAAAAAATAAATTTTTAGAAGAAAATTTGATCTACTTCTTAATTGAAATTTAATAAAAATATATTAAGGATATAGAAAGGAAAAAAGTCAAAGAAACAACATAATTATTTAAGAATACAATATAAAAAAATTAATTAGATTGTGAAATGGAAAAATAAGTTTACAATTATCAGAGTGGAAATCTACTAAATGAAGATAAACTATTTAAGTATTTAGTGACATATGTTATCCAATATCAAATTTAAACTTTTTCTAATGGGTGTAAGTAGGATTGTTCATTTGTGTATATATATAAAGGGAAATTTTATTAAATGCAGATAAGAATAAAGTGTATTATAGATAAAAGTTTATAAATTTTAAATTAAATGTAAAATGAGATAAAAATAAAGATAAAAAAGTTTCTAATCAAATTCAATAAAGATAAAAAATAAAAAAAATTCAAATAAAATCATATGAATATAGAGATAAAATAATTTTTAAATTTCAAAATAAGAAATGTTGTATTTGTTGATCTCAATGTTTTCAAATAAATCTAAGAAAATAAAAAATAACCTATTCATTTATACTATTAATTATAAATTTCTAAAAAAATTTCATAATTAATAGTTCATATATTTACATGATTGTTTCCTTCTTTTTATAATTTCTTTCAAAATTATGTTTTTCCTGTTAAATAGTGTTAAAAAATGTATACTTTTGTAGTTTTATACATAAAAAATTTAGTAAGCTATTGAAAACCTATTAAGCTACAAATTTTTCTCTGAAAAGTAGAAATTTAATGAAATATAATATTTATAACAAATTTCAAAAAAGGAAATTGAATTATAATAACAATAATATGAAAAGGAAGTAAAAAACTTATAGAAAGGAACTTGGATGAAAGGAATTTTGGATTAAGCAATTATAAAAAGTCAAAAGTAGTAAAAGGGAACTTATAAATTTTGAAGATGAAAATGAAAACTATCATATCAAAGAAGAAAATGACTTTGAAGTGATTGAAGGTGAAGAATGAAAAAAATAAATTATAAATATAATTTAGAGAGATTTTTATAAGAATGAAATAATTTGGCAATTATGAACTCACACATATTGAATACATATTAAAAATAAAGATGAAAACTCTTATTTTAAACAAGACATTGGCTTTGAAGTTACTAAAAATAGAAAAATAAAAAAGTAAAACATAAAAATAATCTAAGATGATTTTTATGAGAATGAAATAAATCATTAGTTGTGAATTTTAGTGATTGATAGAAATTTGAATATTTACTAAGAATTAATTTAATATCAGATAAATAAATGAAAGGAAAAATTAGTAGTTTTACATTTATTACTAATTTTTAGTAGTTAATAAATAAAATAAAAATATTTTTTATTTTATATTTTATCTTTTAGGTGGAGAAGAAATGATAAATTAATTTTTTCATTAAAAAGAAATGACAAATTGAAAATAAATGACAAAATGATATATGATGAATTATAAAAATAATACTTATTATATTAAGAAGTAAGAAATATTACATTTAATATATAACATAAAAATTAATTTTAAAATTTAATTCTAAATTTTTATATCTATTAAATTAAATTTTATAAATATATCTCATCATTCTATATTTAATGATAAATCTAATTTTCATTTGGAATCTGATTTCGAATCTTCATCTCAGTGCATATAATATTACTAGTTAGCAATGTCTATATTATATATTAACCATGATATTTATTATTATTTATTATGACAAATGTTATTTTTATAATTTATTATTTTTTAATAAAAAGTCAATGTGTCATTTTTTCTCCATTTAAAAGACATATTATAAACTAAATTTTTTTTATATTTATTAGTCACTAACAACAAATAATAAATATAAAGTCATTGATTATTTTTTATTTATTCTTTTAATATGAAATCAATTCTCAATAAAAATTTAAATTTAAATTTAAATATCTATTTATTACTAAAATTTAGAACTACTTATTTATTTCATGCTAATAAAAATATTCTTAAATTATATTTATATTTTATTTTTTTTACCCACTTCAGTCACTTTAAAAGCCATCATTTTATCTAAGATAATGATTTTTTTTATTTTTAATATCTGTAAGTTTATAACTACTTAATTATTTTATTCTTATATAAAATTATTTTATTTTTATAAAAATATCCCTAAATTGTATTTAAAATTTATTTCTCTTCTTTTTTCACCTCAAAGCAATCATCTTCTCTAAGAGAATTTTTATCTTTATCTTTAATACTATAAGTATTTTCTCTTATTATTTTTTACTTTTTGTACTTATTCAATTCAAAGTTCCTATTATGTAAATTCCTTTCTATGATTTATTTTGCTTTTTTTTAATTATTGTTATTGCAGTTTAATTATCCTTTTTTTGTACGAGTTCTTTATTTAATTGGATTTCTATTTTTCAAAAAAAAATTATAGCTTAATTGGTTCATTAATTTAATGAATTCTTGATATGTGAAAATAGAAAAGCATACATTTTTTTATATAATTTAACTATTTCACACTATTTAACAAGAATAGTATAATTTTACATAATTTTGGAGGAAATTATGAAAGGAGGAAGAACTACCACCATATAAACATATGGACCATCAATCATAAAATTTATAAATTCGTAGTTAATAATATATATGAATAGGTCATTTTTTATTACCTTAGATTTGTATAGAAAATATTGAGATTAACAATATTTTCTATTTTGAAATATGAAAGTTATTTTATCTCTAACTTCACATTTTTTTTGAAAATTTTCTATTTTTATCTTCATTTGATTAAAAATCTTTTTATCCCTATCTTCATCCCATTTTACATCCAATTTAAAAATTGTAACTTTTCAATTATAATGCATTTTTTTCAATCCTTATTTAATAAAATCACCCTTTATTTCTATAAATAAATGAATAATTTAAATTGTAACTATTAGAGAAAACTTAAATTTGGTGTCTCTATCTTCATTTTTTTTCCTTTTGTATCCTTAATATATATTTTTTTAAACTTCAATTAAGGATAGATTAATTCTTCTTTTGAAAACCTGTTACCCATTGCTCATTTTTTATTTGTTTATTATTTTATATATATGATTATATTTCATGAAAGAAATTTTATTATAATGTAACTTTTAAAAGATATTGAATATGATGTATTTATTGGTGTTTTGTAGCCAAAAGTTATTTCTTTCTTTCATGTAAATTAAAAAAATATAAAATATTTGATTTCAAAACATTGAATTTGAGTTAAGATGTGTATCGTAATTTGTAAATTTTAATGGATTATTTATAATATAAAATTATTACTTTTAAAAGTTTATTTTATGTTGTAACATGTTAAATAAAAAATATATTACCATTGCAAAAATTTATTTTATCATAAATTATATTATTAAATATTAATATTAATGATAATAAAAATAATAATTAATTAATGAAATATTTGAATTCAAAATTATTTTTTAGTAAAATAAATTTAAAATCAATTACTTACTTAAATATTAAGCAAAATGAGTGAAAAAATAACTTCTTTTGAGTTGTTGAGTATGTATTAATCAACATTTCATCTAATTCTCTTCATAAATAATTACTATATAATTATAATATATTATTAAAATAAATATTTATTTGTAATATAAAAATACTACTTTCAAAAATATGTTTTATACTATAATGTGATAGATAAAAATGCATTGCATTACAAAAAAATATTCTTATCATAAATCATATTACTGGATATTAATGACAATGATTATATTAAAAAATAATATTTAATTAATATAATATTTAAATTTAAATTCAACTACCTACTTAAATATTAAGCAAATTAATGGAGAGAGAATTTTTTTCTAGAATTTAGTTATATTAATTAAATTTTTTATCTAATCCTCTTTATTAATAATTAATATATAATTATAATATTATATTATTAAAATAAATATATATCCGTACCATGCACTTCCTAGTGTTTATATATATTATACTTTTATTTTAATAATATGATAATATGTCATACCCCAATCGAAACGTGGAATAACTATTTGAATAAATATAAGTAAACCAATTTACGGCGGATATATTATTTGTTGATTAAATTAAATTAAATTAATGATGGACCACCTTATCGAAGGATCTTATTCGAAAGTGATGACAAATGCCCAAAGCAAAACCCTTAAATTGTGTCAAAACTTCAGAGATAGAAGATGCCAACTTCCTCTTCTTATCCCATTCAAAGATGCAAGTGCTAGGAGAGCATCTGATTTCTAAAGTCGATTTTTCATTAATCTCAATAGTTATTTTAATCCTTCATTGATCATTTATATTAATGAACATTTATTCTCTACCATCTAAAATTTGCACAATTTAATAATAAATCATATTAAAAACTTTAGTTTTCATTGCAATTAATCACAATCCACATGAAAATCCAATCATATATCTCATTATGGTGGACATAGCAAAAGTGCCAACCCCTTTAGGCTTCTTTGACACTAATTTCACTACCTACGATAATTAGTCACAAATTGCCCCCACTTTTTAACTAAAATTACACATTGCATTATTGCAATTAATTTTTGCCTAGCTGACCAATTCTTCTTTTTTCACTTCATTTTCTTAAAAATAAAAAAAGAAAAATATGTGGCCATTTGGGCAAAGGAGGCTGATTAGTTTTCTTAATCCACGTATTAATTATTGTCATTGCTCTTGTTCGCGGCCGATTGTTGATTCTCTCTCCTTAAATCAACCACCACCACGCTTACATTGTCCGTGCTACCACGCGCCAGTGCCAACTTCGTTAACAAAATCGAAGCATCCGAGCACGCCTTGTCGGAGCCGTCAGCGGCGGATCCCATCGCCATGTCACTTCCCGGAGAACCCGGCGGCGACGGTGGCTTCTGCGCCTTCAGGCACATCCTCGCCACGCCACATGCGGTGTCGTTTTCCACCACGTCCCATAATCCATCACTCGCCAGAATCAAACACTCATCCTCGTTTGTCCGTTCCGTTACCGTTACCTCCGGTTCCGAGATCACATACGGTTTTAGATAATTGTCACCTGAAAATACAGACAGACGGAAACGTCAGTTTCCGTAACCGTCAGTGCTAAAATGCGCTAGTTTCTAGCACACTGCTATCTTGCGCACTCACCTATGGCTCTGGACATGGCTAGAACTCCAAGCACTCTTGGACCGTCCCAGTAGATCACGCGCCCTCCGGCTCCTTGAACCCGCGTCAACTCGTCGGATCGGTCGGGCTGCGAAAATGGATACCAAATAAGTTAGCAAGAGCGAAACGCGCGGGTAGAGATAGCGGACGTCAACGAGCTACTTTTCATTCACCACTGGAAGTGTAAACAGCACAATCAAACCAAATGATTTGCGCGTCCTTCGACGCTCTAATCCATCGATTTGCGCGTGCTCAACGCAAAATCATTTTTTCTGTTAGTTTCTCGGGAAACTTTAAACTCACCTTGTGATCGAAGGAGAGCGGGACCGCAACGCCGTTCCGGGAGAGGATGGCGCGGGAGTCGCCGCAGTTGGAGACGATGATCTTTTCCGGTGTCACAACGGCTATAACTGCCGTTGAACCAACGGCGTCGCAGTGCGGCATCTGAAGCTCACACCTGCAACTGGAGCCTTGGTGAGACTCTACTCGGTTCTGCACTTCCTCGTCCATTCGAGAGAAACTATGTTCCATCATGGACTTCCACTCTACGTTTTCTCGAGCTCCTTCGAGCTCTTCCTTAACTATCTCATGGAGCCTGTCCTTACACATGGTCGCCACCTGAACAAGCAAATTTAACACCAGATTAAAGACCAGATCCACCAACAAGAAATCATCTAAACGACAAGAAAAAATATTAAAGGAATAAAAAATATTACATGAGAGCATCCATGGCCGTCGAAAACACCAAAAAAGTGGCAGCCTTTTTTGTTCTGCCTCTCTTCGTCGCAAAAAGATGGATGAACCGAAACAGCATCTTCCATATCTCTTCTCCTACCACACACCGATGTCACACCGAATTTCGGGTATTCCTGAGAAATTGGTGATTGATTTCCTTTGAATTCTTTGTCTTGTTCTTTTTCGGGCTCGCCTCGACTCGATTCTGATACTTCAACTGCGTTTCTGCACTTTCGGGGTTCTGTTACGGTGGAACAGAGATCCAGCCTTGGGCGTTTCCGGCTGCCGTCTGAGGGCGGCACTGTCATGTCAGCGATGTATTTTAAAGGCAGCAGGTCCAACCTCCGGCGTGTAGAACTTGAACTTGGTTCAATCGGAGCCGCCGTCTCTCCTTCAACAACCCCACAGCAAATCCCGGCCATATCGCAAGTCCAAGTAAATCAACAACAGAACCCACAAAACTTCTCCGTAGAAGCGCTTCAAGAATCAGAATCTTCAAACAAATTCAGTTATTAGATTCCAACTATGAAACTACTGAAAACATGGAGCAGAAGCAGGGAAAAAAAAAAAACTAAAACCCAGAAGCAAAAAGCAAAAGCTAATAGCAGGAAATTTTCAGAGAACTTGGAAGTGAGCGGAATTGACGACCCATTGAACTGCGCGGGGAAGAAGGTTTTGTAGAGATAGTTGGGTGGTGAGGGAATTCACCTGGGGGCCACACAGAAACATCGTCACGGGAATGATCCGACACATACAGTTGGTATGACGTCGAAGTACTGAATTCCAAGATCTAATCTGTGCCGTTTATTTAATCTGTGTGTCGAGCCGATTAGACCCACGTGTAGTAGCTTTTTTGAAGTTAGGTACGTGGACCAATCATTTGGCACCACGATAGGTGGCATCGTTCTTTCTTTTCTGACACGCATGTGGTCCTCCACACGACCCCGGCTCTTCGTCTCTCTGCGTCGTTGGGCTGAATATTTTTCTTTTTATTTATTTTTTCATTTTTAGTTTTCGTTTCGGTGAGACACTCGTCGGGGATGTGACCACGTGGCACGATCGTCGAATACGAGATTTCTGTTTGATTCTGCGCTCCACGTTCTTTCCATGACGCGCTCTCTTTTGATTGATTGGTGTCGAACGGGAATGAATGGGAGGGGGGGCGGTAAGAGAAAATCAATTTCTCTTGTTTCATGCCCCTTTTTTTTGGGGGAAAATATTGTTTTGGTTCGTATTTTATGATCAGGGATAAAATACATTTTATTTCATATTTCACAAAGTAATAGAAATTTGTAAAAATAGTTAAAAATATAAATTTTAAAATTATATATAAATAATATAAAATATTAGCAAATAAAGAGGAAAAATTTAAATTTAAAATAACAATTCATATATTATTAATATAATATAATATTATAATATGGATGTAAAATTATATATAATTGATTTAAGTAATTTAAAATTTTAAAAAATAGTATATAATTAATAATATATTATTTTTCACTTCCATCTTATATAATTTTTAATTTTTTAAATAATTAAACTATCAAAATAACTAAAAATTATACATATATATTAATATAAGATAAAAATATAATAATTTTATAATAATAAAATTCTACAAAATAATAATAAAATTATTATTTCATCCTTATAATTTTATTTAAGATTAAAAAACTTACCTCATATATTAAGGAGCGCTTAATTTGTGGAATCTTATATTTTTAGAAAAATGCATATTCCTGAGAATGTGATTCCTTGGAATGTAAGATTCTTATATTTGTTCAATACAAATATTTTTAAGAATATTTTTTCACATCCCCAAATATATTATATTTTCATGTTTGGTTCATACTCTACATTCCTAGAAATTTTATTACTTTTTCAAAAAATGTCCTTATCAAATTTTTTGCAATAAATTGAAATAAATTATAGATTTAATTAAAAATATATGAATAAAGACTTTTAAAGATTTAATAAATTAATAATTTAAATTATATTTGATTAAAATATAATAAATAATTTAATATATAAAATATTAAAAATTTAAGAATTTGAATTTAAATTTTCATATAATTAATTAGATAAAATAAATAAGTAATTTTTCCATTATTAACAAAAAAATTTTGTTTTCATTGAAAAGAAAATAAGAGAGAAAGAAGAGAAATAATATCTTTTAAATTTAGATTGAAAATAAAATAAAAAATTTTAAAATTTTAAACCTTTATAAATATAATAATCATATTTTATCTTTAAACGTTCTTTTTTTATCCATTTTCTTCATGCAAATAAGAGAAGAAATTAATTGTTCATTTATTTTATCAACAAATATTTTTCATAAAAATATTATTTATATATATATATATTTATAAAAGGATGATATATTATTTATATATATTTATAAATGAGGACATAAAAAAATAAGAATAAAATTATTTTTTTTTTTAATATCAATATTCTCATAAGATGAGAATGTGCGATATATCTCTTCTCATGAGAATATTTAAGAAAAAAATTAGACTCCAAAATATTCATTCCTAAATAATTTTTTTAAAAAATTAAATTAAATATGAAAATATAATATTTTCATAAAATATTATTGAAAATGTAAAGAGATGCTGCAAACAAATGACCCCACAAGTCATATCATTTTTAACTCCACGGAAACAATTCTTACAAAGGCATTATAAATTCAGAATATCCATCTCCATTTAATGTGTATCATTAACAAATACTATTGACATGGGAGGAGTCGAGATCATAATTTCGAAGAAAACAATTTTCATTTACCTGAGTTTTCATCTATTATTAGCATCAACGGATTTCATGCCGAACCTAATTTAGAACATTTACTTCTGCTACAATGAAGCTAATTTGGAAGCATGCTTATATGTTATTATTATAAAACAATTTTCCCAAAATAAAAGAAACGAAAATCCTTGTTTGACATTGGTCAAACATAATTTGGCCACAAATCCGAGAAGTATTGACAATAAATTACTCTGATCAAACAAATTTGGTATCCCTTATAGAATAAGTGATTATAAGTTGATTGGAGTGGGTAAATTAATTTGATAATTTGACATAATTTTTAGTACATTATTTCTTAATTGCTAATTTTTTCTCATTAAAATCTTCTAATGCCAATTTTCTTTAAAAATTATTTATTATTAAAATTATATCAAATATAAAATTGAGTAATACGCTTAAATTTACCAATAATTAATTATTTCATAATTATCCCAAACAAGTCGGAAACAAGATATTATCATAAAAGAAATGTGATCCATAAAATCTATTATTTTGAGCAGAAGAATTAGGAACATTGCCAAGCTTTTCTCTATTTAAGAGGCAAGCCTGGTAAGATCTTGTATGTTGAATTAGTAGAATTTTAATATATAAAATAATAAAAAAGATCAATTTTTTAAACTAAACAATAAAAATATTATAAACCAAATGTAATGTTGTTTATATAAATAACCTCCCTTAAAACTCATGAAATTATTATTTTAATAAAAATTGATCATAATTCTACCATTCTTTTATGAATTTAAATTTAATTTATCATTAGTATAAATTATTTTTATAATATTACTTATTTATATATTATTATATTATTAAAAAATTATTAAAATTTTTTAATGCAATCAAAATTTTTAATTCCCTTGCTTTCTTAATGATGTATCTCCCTGCATTTGCCAGTAATTTAAAATATTTTATATAGTTAATATTTACACTTTTCTTTTGTTTATTTATTATTTAAATCAATTAAAATCAACAAAGAGCGTGACACAAACGCTCCTGTGGAAAGCGTGGGCAAGACCTGCTTCGCTTTATGCTGGCGGTTCCAGTTGTCGAAGGAAAGCGATCTATGTGACAGTGCAGATTTTGACACGTGTGGGACCACATGTCAAACCCGATTGACGCTCGCAGGATATCTGAGGCTCCGATTCCTCCTTAGCCGACACGTGGCCGAAACATACGTGGATCCGAAAGTGCAAACCCCTCCTTCCCCGGCCGAACCATGTCTCACCTCCCCACTTTTCCATATTTTTATAATTAATTATAAATATAAATTATAAAATTATTGCCGACCATTTTAACCTCGTTAAATCCTGAAATGGATTTTAAAAAATAAAATAAAATAAAAAATAATATTAATATTAAAAATAAAATTCAAAATTAAATTTTAGATATTTTATATTCAATAAATTAAAATTTATAAATTAATTTTTTATCTTATATTTAGTGATATCTTTAATTTGCATTCAAAAATTTCATTTATTTATATATAAATGAAAAAGTAAAATGCCATGCATACTCCATGATAAAAAATAATATCTAAACTTATAATAGTATAAAAATATTTTCTTAAAAAATATTATTTTTCATCACACTCTCTATATTTTAAATTTAATATATAGAATACTTTTCATCAATTTCTACTATTTTATATTTTATAATTATATTTTAATAAAAAAATATTTTTCATCAGAGCAAATAAAATCTTAAATTTGAAATTTATTTTTTATGTATATAGCAACGATAAATTGAAATATCTTTATATTCGATGAGAAAACTTAAAAGGACCGGCCAAGTGAGCAGTTGTGAATTTATTTATTTTTAATTAATTATTATTTATTTAATTCAAACCTTTGTTTTCCATATTACTAATTATAATATCCCATTGTAACCCTGAAAATACATCCAATGCCTTGAGAGAGCCGGATCTGTTTTGCAATAATTATTTTTTGCGCATCACATTCCACCTTTTTGTGAAATTTGTCTGTGTCTGACACCTGTTTTATTTCTTCCAATTAACTATTTTTTCTTTTGTTTTCCTTTCTTTGACCTCTCCGATTTAGCGCAATTTAATATTAGTGAGCACTTTTTCTTCTTATTTAATCCGTCATGTCCTTATCGTTAGCTAACATAACTGATCACTTAATTAATTGTTGATACAGTAACTCACATGGGGGGAGGGGTATAGGAAAAGATATTTTTACTGTTAACTTTGAAAGCTATTTCTGTTTCTAAATCCCCCACTCCATCCTGATTTCTTATGCATGAATTTTGTAGCTTAATACTTCTACCGTTTTAATAAAAAAACATAAACTTCTGTGTTATACAATATTTAATACATTATTATATAGTATATATAATGATATAAAATACTTCTTAACTTGCAATTAATGACTATGTAATATTGAAAATTGGATTAAAATAAAATTATCTTTACATGGAAATGATGATAATAGTGTAAAAGGTGATGATGATAAATAATATCAGTAATAGTATTTCAAAGAAAATAGTGATGGATAAAATGATATAAATAAAGGAGAGATGATAATTGTATACAATAATAGTGATGTTTGATGAATTACGAGGTGATGATGTGATTGAAGCAATGCTCACCAATAGTGGTGGTAATGGGATTAATTGTGTAATTGTTGGAAATATAAATTAAAATTTTAAAATATAAAATTGATCACAATAAAATTATGAATGTATTTGGAGCATAATTTGATACAGTCATGACTGATTTGAATAGTGATGATGAGTAGAATTGTAACCTACTTCGGCCTTTAGGTTATCTAGATAGAGAGAAAAGGGAGAGAAAGTTTTAGGAGTGAAAATTCTTATTTTTTAGTATGAAAATAATAATCCCGATCCCTCTATTTAAGGTCAGACTTGTGATAGGAAACTACTGACCACACCCTTTTAAAATTTAAAATTTGGATGTATGAAAATTAATTAATTAATAATATAAGGCTTAAAATGAAATTTCTTGAGAGGAAATAAATTATTGTGAAAGAATATAGGAATAAAAAATTGATAAGAAATGGTTAAGAAAAGAAGGAAATGAAAGGTTAAAAAGATAATTAAGATTACAATTGGACATATAAGAACGGAAGAGATTTAAAGCAGTTTCCTTATTTTGCTCTTAGCCCATATACCCTTATTTATTCCTATTTTTAGCCACTCTTCATTTCCCTAACAAAAACACACCACCTTCTTCCACTACTCTTTTTTCATTTTCTACTCTTCTCTCCCTTCAATTAACGAAAGTATTAATCTTCGTCAATTTTCTTCCACACTCTAGTCTTACTAAGACAAGGCTTCCCAAACTTTGATCCTTGTCAATCTCTTCCTTTATTTTATTTTGGCTAGGCAAGCTCTTTCTTTATTTTATTCTGGTTAGAAGTGATCTGGGGATTTTGGTTTAGAAAGAAAATCTAAGCCTTTCTTGAAATTTTAATGATTAAGAGTAAGCAAAACTTTGATTTTATTTCGTATAACAAATAAGTTAGTTTATAATTTATTAATTTGATTAATAAGTTACAAATTAACCTCTAAATATATTTTATATATTAACTTATTTAAAAAAATAAAATTTAATTTAATAAGTTATTTTGTCAATAATTTGTAAGCTAATTTTTAAATAAATTTTATGTACTAACTTATTAAAAATAATAAATTTTAATTTAATAAACTACTTTAAGTAATTTGTAATTTATAACTTATAAACCATCACCTCTTCAAAATTTTTCAAAATCTATACTTATTCATTTTTATTACATTTTAGGTGATTATATTCTTATATTTTAAACCCTTGACAAACAAAAATAAATAGATAAATAAATATATGATGTTATAAAATATAATTAATTTTATTTTAACATAATTATATTCTATTTTTAAATTGTAAATATATAGAAAATATGCATGTAAATAAATATATAATATCATTAAATATAATTAATTATATTTTAAGTAGTTATAGTTCTACTATGAATAATAAAATAAAAATTATATAAATAAATATGTAACTTTATAAAATATAATTAATTGAATATTAAATATTATATTTTTATTCTAAATATCTCAATTATGCTAATATAATTTAATATTTAGATAAATATAAATTACTTTAATTTATATTTATTTATTTTTATTAATATATTTTTTATTATTTTAAAATTTTAATTAGTTAAACAACTAATTTTATAAAATATTTTTTATACAATCAGTTAATTTATTAATTATTAAGTTCATCTTTTTATTAACTTCTCCATATAAGGTAAGTGAACATTTGAATTAAATTTCAAATGATTTAGATGATTTGAGTAGGTTAAGGTCAAGTATTCATGTTTGCTTGAATCATGAGAAAAGTGTGATGATTTGTGTGTTTTGAATGGAGATTTGTGGTGAACTAGTGCAAATAATGTTATAAATGTATGGTATAAGGATTTGATTGAATATAGAAGCCTGAGAATTGAATTTGGAATGGATATGTTTTGTATGAACAACAAAATTATCGGAAATTCTACAAAAATATAGGCCATAGTTGGCTATGCCTTAGAAATCTATTTTAGGGCTTATTAACTTCTCCATATAAGGTAAGTGAACATTTGAATTAAATTTCAAATGATTTAGATGATTTGAGTAGGTTAAGGTCAAGTATTCATGTTTGCTTGAATCATGAGGAAAGTGTGATGATTTGTGTGTTTTGAATGGAGATTTGTGGTGAACTAGTGCAAATAATGTTATAAATGTATGGTATAAGGATTTGATTGAATATAGAAGCTTGAGAATTGAATTTGGAATGGATATGTTTTGTATGAACAACAAAATTATCGGAAATTCTACAAAAATATAGGCCATAGTTGGCTATGCCTTAGAAATCTATTTTAGGGCAAGCATAGTTAACTATGAACTTTTGCATTTATTTTTAAGAAACTTATAATTGACTATATAATTAATTATACTTGTGCAAAGTTACTTTGAAGGAACTGCATAATTAACTATATGTATAAGGATTTGCTTCTAAATTCCTGTAATTAATTATATAGTTAATTATGCTTCTATAAAGTTACTTTTGGTTTGTATAGTTATCTACATAATTAATTATACTTTGTAAAGTTACACATATTATATTATAGAAGGGACTAAAATAAATTTAACCGTTCCATATTATTGTAATTAATTATGATTCATTAGGAGGTGATGAGTATGAGATATAAGACCATACAAGAAGGTATGGTGATGTTGTAATGCATGTATGCATGTGAATTTAATATGTTAAAGCTATAATCAATTTATATTATTGATATTTGTTATTTATAAATTTTCTTATATATGGTTACTTGTGTTATAATTATGAAATGATAGTGTTAGTGAAATACTTATTGTTATTTTCGTTCATTTGAAATATATCTAATTAATGATATTGGGGGTGATGATATGTATCTTGTAGCTATATGTACTAGATTTGTATGCTTATTTATAAAGGATTAAGAATCACTGTAAGGAGACAAATGTGAATTTGTAAAGAAATAAAAATGATCAGAAATTGCAAAAAAATTATATACATTCATTTGCAAATATTATTATGAATTTCTATTAAATGATATTGAATTGCTACGATTGAAATGTAACATAGTGAAATCAATGGTATTACTCACGTTATTGAATTCCTAGTGTGACTATGATAGTGTAAAGATTAATGGTGTGATTTTGACGTTATACAAATCCATAATTGACACCGCGAGGGGTAGATTAGCCTTCTAAAATGCCTTTCCCCCCTTCTTGGTAATGTTATGAAGACCTGTATATTCCTCTAAATGAAATTTAATAAGAGAAAATTCGTTGTAGTTTATATGTCATAGTTTTAATTAAGCTTAGTTGCTTATTACTGATTGAAGATTCATACACTGGGTTCCTTGAAATTCTCTCTCTATTTTTTTTTCTTTCCTTTCATTTCTTTTTCTCTTCAGATACCAAACGCATAACATGAAATAGGATGAGATTAGGTGATATTGGAATTAAAGTATAGTCTTCTACCAAAAAAAAGAATTAAAGTATAGTCACTTGTTATATTTAAAAATAATATATGTTTTGTAAATGAGATTTAAAGTTAAACTTTAAAATGTTTTCTGTAAATTTAATCCATAATACTATATTTAATTATAATTATTAATTTACATATAAAATTTAATTTAATTTTAAATTTATTTTTATTCATATAGTGCTGTTATATTACATTACATGCCGTAATCAAAAAGAGGTGCCACGTGTTGACACAAAGCAGACAGGCGCGTGTGATTTTTTTTCCCTTTTTGTTTTGAATTATTTAATATATAAGTTACATTGAATTCTTTACAAATTTAGATTTGAAATGGATTTAATTCCTTTGATGAAATTCTTTCAATAATAATTTTTTATTTATAAAATTTAAATTTAAAATTTTATTTAAATGGATCAAATTTTCAACCATTCAAACCGATGATCGCAGCGGCGTGCGTGTGGTTCTTTGCTCATCGGAATCCCGAACCTGACTCGCTCAGCCGAAAGCCACATTTCAACCCACTTTTGCCAAATTTCGGGCGAGCAGCCCCGTTTGTCAATAATGAGTTGTCTGATTGACAGAAGGACCAAGGGTGCAAAATGTAAGGGATTAGAACAACCGTGCCATGGATGCTCGAAATAATAAAATAATATTTAAATGATTGAACGATTTAAAATTATTGATATGGGTAATATTATATAAGATAAATAAAATTTAATAATTTTAAATTTATTAATATACATAAAATAATATATTTTAATTTTTTATATATTTTTAAAATATTAAATTTATAAAAAAATTAAAATATATTATCTTATAATACACTAGTAGGTTTAAAATTATTAAAATTTATTTACTTTACGCATTAATATACAAATTAACTTACCTAAATTATTTTATTATTTAAATACTATTATTTTAGCATTTGAGGCACCCAAATAAAAATAAGCTTCATATGATTTAATGTCATATAATTTTTTTAAAATTTGAAAATTATAAATAATCCTTGAAATTTTATAAAAATTGAAAATAATAAGAAATTTAGTTTAATAAAAAGTATGTAAAGTATTCATAACTGTTCTAATTATTTTTTATATGAATTCAACTAATTTATAAGTGTGTTTTTTTTACATAATTTTCACATTCTCTAAATTTTTATAATCCTTTATTTGATATAATTAAAAATAAGGTTTTATCTTATTTTTAAATTAATTTATTTTTCAAATAGCGTCTTACTTTAAGTAAAAGGAATTTTATTTCATTTAAAATTCTTATTTTAATTATATTTATATTATTATAAAATTTAAAATTTTATTGAAATTCATTTCATTTGGTCCAAAGTTTATATCATATAAAAAACTTATCCTATTTTTAGCATTGCATTTATCATGATATATTAAAATTTATTTTTTAATTAAATTCTATATATTTTTATTACATTTCAAATAAAATAATTTATTTATAAATGTATTGAAATCATTCCTATTGAAATAAAATAAAATAAAATCAATAGTAAAAAATTTTAACACCCAACCAACCTAGAGATCCCAATCGATTCCATCTTCCTTGCCGGTGCTATACCAAATCTCTTAGATTTGAATGAAATTTAACACAAACAAGTAAAATATTAACGATATAAATCATTTATTACTTGCTTTTAACACTTCGTATTATGGATCGATAAACCGTAAATAAGGTCATATTATAGGAGGTAAGTTATATTTTTTTATTATATTATCATAAAGATAAGATTATAATTAATAATTCTTTTTAAAAAATGGGAAAAATTCATCCATCGCGGGCTCCTAGACTGCCAAGTGGCAAGTATATATGGTTTGTTCTTGCCGGGACAAAACTTACAGGAATTCCGACCGATAAAATATTATCGATAATAATAGAATTATAAAATATTAAAATTATAAAAAATAATCTATATATTTAATAATAAGTATAAATAAATTTTATTTATAATTTTAAATATTATTTTTAATTATGACTCTGATTTATATATAAAAAATAATTTTTTTTAGAAAAATCTTCCCAAAATAAAGGGAAGCGTCAACCGCATCCCCTTCCCTATATACGTCATAAACTCATCTGGGATTGGATCTCTTCTATTTAGGTCTTAAATTTTTTTTTAAAAGAAAAATAGACACAAAAATTTTAAATGTACTAGGAACTAAAATTTTACGTCAAAATACTACTTCCATATTTTTGCGATCACTCTCACCGTTCACAAACAGGTGGAATGCAGATTCTAGACCCTTCCGTTTGTAAGGAGAAACAGGTGAAGGAGTGAAAATAAATGTGGGAGTCTAGATTTTACACGCAAATTTGTATCTTTTCTAAATTGATAAAATTATATGCACGGAAAACGAGTTCGAAGTTGAATAAAGAGTTATCAATTAAATATAAAATAATTAAGAAAATTTATAAAAATTAATTTAATAAATATAAAAAATTTTAAAATTTATTTTTAATACTTATAAATAATACTAAAACGATCAAGCCAAATAGGAAACGATCAAGATCCGGTACAATTACTAAGATTTTATGTGGATGTGGCAAATCGGTATTATTTATGTACTTAAATTCAGAAAGTTTCTTTGAAAAATATTTCCCATAATAAATTGTCATTTACATATATATTAATAAGAAAATATACAATATATAAATTAAGTTTTGTTTTAAGTAACAAATGAATTAATTTATAATTTATTCATTTAGTCAACAAATTATAAATTAGTTTCTAAAAATATTTTTTACACTAATTAAAAAAATTAATTCAATAAATTACTTAAACTTGAATTAACTTATAACTTAAAATTATTATTTTTTTCAAATTCTTTCTATTTTTATTTTTTTATTAATTTACAATCCATACTATTTATAATATAAATCTAATTTTTTTATAAAACATAATTAATTTCATTTTAACATAATTATATCCTAATTAAATTATAAATATATAAAAATATATCTAAATAAATAATATCATAAAATATAATTAATTAAATATTAAATATTATATTTTTAAAATTTTTTTAATTATGTTAATATAATTTAATTTTTAAATAAATATAAATTATTTTAATTATATATTTATTTCTATTAATATATTTTTTTTGTTAATTATCAATTTTAACTAATTTGACAGCACTTCTTAAGCAATTAAGTTATTTATTAATTATCAATTATCAACTATAAACTATTAATTATTAATTATTTGTGCAAAGCAAAACCTTATATTTAAAAAGAATTGATACTTGAAATTATGATACTAGTAAAAAGCAAAATTCTTTTTAAAATAAAAGTTGTTTTTGTCAAATTATTTCTATTTAATACTAAACAAAAAAACACTTTGTCTTATTTTAAACATTTTATGATTATATTTTATAAAAAGCATTTTTCATTAAAAAAAATGGAACCTTACATGATTTAACATACACATATGACCCATCATACTCAAACAATATTGTCACAAAAGGTTGATTCAAACTGGTCATGTTGACAGCCATGCTGAACCATATATATAGTACGAGAAAAAGCAAGTAAAAATGCATAAATAAAGCCACTGGCCACCAAGACTGCGGGAAAACATGAGAATCATTTATTCCAGAGATAAAGACTCAAGAAATGTGTGCATAAATTTCAGGTTATTCTCATGCTGGGTTGAAATCCATTCACAGTCAATCCTGCCATCCACAGAAATAACCTGTCCGGTGATGTAAGAAGCAGCAGGCAAGCAGAGGAAGGCCACCAGGGAAGACACTTCTTGTGGTTCCGCCACACGCTTAAGCGGAGTTCGAGAGATTATATCATCCAAAAACTTCTCATTACGAAGTAACTATATATTGAACAGGAAAACATAGTGAGAAATTTCAAGATAAACAAAGTTGTTTTTATCTGTCTAAACATAAAATTCGGACAATGTGTTATAGTATCAATCTCTGATAGTTGGTCCCATCAGTAAAACTCAGCTAAAGAATAGATTCTTCATGCCAACTCTGAAATTTCATTATTTGATTCTGAAAACAGTAAGGACCATACTTACTATATTTTAATGTTTTTAACTCAAAACTGAATCATTATTTTACTGCTAATTCATCAAGGGGGTGGTGAGGAAAGTGTACAATTAACAGAAAACCAGAAGCTTATCTGTTGTTAATGAATGCTCATTTGGTAGAAATAATAGGATCAGCAATTGTACGATATTGGTTGAGTGATTTTCACAAACTCAATTTCCAATTCCAGAAGGTTGGTTAGATAATGACTGGATGTAATTATCCTCGTCTTTTTTCCTTTTGGAAGCCTTAAGTAGAAAGAAAGCAACTAACAAGAGGTCAGATAGGAAGCAAGAGCATTACATGTTCTACGAGTGGGGTTCTGGTAGCCCAAGGTGCAACACAATTGCTCCTTATGTTGTCTTTTGCCCATTCACAAGCCAGATTCTTTGTGAGCTGGTTAATTGCGGCTGCAAATACAGTGGACAGGATGCTTAAGTCTCTTTATTCATAGAAACGCTATTTGCACACAATATTTTTCACACTTGTTCATATTGGCACCATTTGAATCAAATCAGAGTCCCACTTTGATCAAATACGGGTGGAGCCAATTTGATTTGAGGGCACCCAAATCAAATAGAAGCAGACATTTTTTCATGTGGTGCCATGTGTTCAAGTTTTTTTCTTTCGTTCACAACAAGATAAAGATAATATTGATGACAACAAATACAAAGGAAAACACCTAATGAGTGTGAAAACTCACCTTTACTTGCCGCATAGACAGATCCAGTGCCTAAGCTCAACACACCAGCAACAGATGAAATGAACACAATGCTTCCCTTTCCTGATGCTTTCAGGAGAGGATGCGCCAGTTGGCACAGATGGTATGCAGAATCTAGGTTAGTTGTCATCATTTTTGAATAATCTTCAGCCGTATACTCAATAGTTGGCTTCCTAAAGTTTACTCCAACATTGTTTACCTGAGGACAATGGTCATGCATATCATATATTCAGGTCAAGTTAGAGGGAAGCAGACCTCTTTCAGAAAGATTCTTTGCAGTATAAAGTGGAAACTAATCACCTCACTTGGGAAGCACTTACTTTTATCTCCCAAGTTTTGAAAGAAACCAACTGGTCATAAACTACACAGACTTACTCGAAATATATTCATAATCAGAAATGGTCAAGTGAATCCATAGAATGATGGCCAGAAACAGGTTTCTTGTGACCTGAACTATGAAAATCTGAGCAACTAACCCAATTTCTAATCCATTGCTTACTAGAAAATTGCATATTAAGTGGATTGAATGGAAGGCAAGTAGATGTGATAACATTTTAGTTGTTACCGTGCATTCGCGGAAAGGGGCGAGTCTATACGCAGTAATGGCGTTTCAATTATTAGAAAAGTAAGAACAAGGTGCAGTAAATGAAATGACACCGTGCCAAAAAAATTTGCCTGGGTTTCAAATTTGTAACCATTCACATGCATAAAAGGGATATGAGCATCAACATAATTTGAAGTGAAGAACTTAAATTTAAACCACGATTGAGCTGGACCATGAGTGAGAGACTGACTGAATTTTCTCAGCCAGACGCCCTCAACAGACATATTTTAATATAACACATTTCTGTCTCTGTGTTTATTTAACACATCCTTCTTCATTGTTTCATCCTTAAAAACAACCAACATCAATGTCTATCTCATGCATAAAATCAATCATAGATCAGATCAAGGAAGCGGGGGCACTTGGGGCTTCAACATTGAAACTATGCTCAGATCAAGTTGCAAATTGCTACTAAAAAACACGCAAAAGGGGTTGCTCCTACCCCAGTTTCACAATTTCATAATTGAATAACATTTGCAAAATGGGAGGTTTTGGTTTGACCAGTTACCAAGAAGGTCTGGTCGTGATATTAATTGATATTATGCCCGTAATGTGAAAGTGTGTGTCGCTGTCATATGTGTCACTAGGGTTACATACCCTTAAAATAATGAGGGAGGCATTTATGAGATTCACCATTTGCCTGAAAGGGTTTCAAAAGCGTTTATTTTGGAACAAATATCCCTCACACACTCATATGAAGAAGCCCCGTACATGACACAAGCAAGCCTAACCCACTCACGCATAAAAAGGCACACTCTCTCACTCTCTTTGGAACATCTTGGTACACTTTCACCTCTTTCCTTTTGTTACTTCACTCATCAATTTTCATTTCTCATTTTCACCTCACTTTCATCCCACCCACCCACACTCACGCACACATACCATCGAGGGGTACGACGAGGGTCAGTTGTTGGTCATTTCATGATACGCATGAAAAAAACCAAAAATTGCAATTACCCATTAAGAAACCAAATGAGAAATGCTAGCTTATCACACTTACTACAATTCCCTTAGTAACACTCACTCAGGCTTGCAGCCAAAATTTGATTTAAACAGACAACGAGTGAGATTAATCAATCAATCATTATAAATACTAAGTACACTTGTTCTTTTATACAATTATCTTACACCCTCCATATAGTCACCTTTGATTCTTGGAATTAGCTCTCACAAACAAGGCTAAGTTAGGCATTTGTGCATAATTTTTTGTGTACATAGCAGACCCGACTGAAAATGAACATGACAAGAATTGCTACATCCTAACACAAATGTAATCCACAACTTCAGTTGCGTCATCATTTAGAGAAAAGTAAGCCCAAGGAAAAGACAAAGTTTATATTAGGTTGACTTTCTAGAAATGGCAGGCTTACAAAAATATTGAGCTTGCCATTGAAGATGGAGGCCACATCCTGAATAACCTTCTCTCTTTGAGCTGAAGAAGTCACATCGCAGACGGAGCCAGTCACTGCAAATCCCTTACTTCGCCAATCTTCTAGGCACTTGCTGAGCTCTGCTTCGGTTCCTGGAGCAAGTATGCACATTTGCTCCAAATCCAGCTAGATCTTCGACTATGGCGTGCCTGAAACACAAATATTGATTTCAGAGATTCAAACAAAAACTGAATCAAGATGAAACCATAACGGACCAAAAAGAAAGAGAGAGAGAGAAGAAAGATTGAAGAAGAGGACCCAATGCCACGGGTGCCGCCGGTGACAAGAGCAGTCAATCCTTTGAGGGACCATCTGTTGCGGATACTGCTCTTTGCTTGTACTTCCGCCCCCGTCATTTTCAGTAATGATTTGGTATGTCAAATTCTCAGTCTATCAAATAATGCGGGGACTTCTGAATCTTTGACTGTCAAATTTAGCGTCGGAGATTGTTGGGTACAGCACCGTTGTACCATTAAATTAAATTGTTGTTGTATTATTACGTAATTCATTAAATTTAATTTAAAAATACAGTTAATATATAATTAAATTTAATAATATATTATAATTTTTTTACATTCTTCCATTTTTTATCTTGTATTTTTTTATATTTTTTATTACATATATTATTGTATTAATAAATTATTAATTTAAATTATTTATTTTTATAATATTATACAGGATAAATAAAATTTGATAATTAAATTAAATGGTGCAATGCAGCGAAATCCAAATACGGATGCACTTAAGCTGAGCATTTATGTCAAGTGCATCTAAATCTGAAGTCCTATTAAAGCACCAGTTATTTCCAAATACTAATAAACTTAAAAAAGATTTATGTCAAGTGCATTTAAATTATTTATAATATTTGTTATTTTTTTACAAGATTAATGCTAATAAACTTAAAAAAGATACTCCCTTCATCCTTTTTTATTTATCATATTTTGAATTTTTTTTTATTTATCATTTTAGAATTTTAATGAAATATTAAATATTTTTTTAAATTAAAATTTTTTTATTAATAAATGTCTTATTATTTTATACTATTAATCAATTTACATTTATTCATTTACATTTCTCTCTCTATATTTTTAATTATTTTAAATTTTATTCATAAATGATAATCTTGTAAAACTCACTAAAAAATAAATTAAACTACTTTTTTAATATGTATAAAATTAATTAATAACGATAGATAAATAGAAATGGAGGGAGTAATAAAATAAATGTTACATTTTAAGCAATATTTTATAAAAATTAAATTTATAGTTAAACAAATATAATAATACTCTTTGTTGCTCTTTTTAAGCCTCTAATTTTATTTTAGTGAAAATACTTAAATAAGTGTACTCTTAGGTTTCATTTCTCTCAATGAAAAATATTTTTTATAAAATATATTTATAAAATATTAAGATAAATAAAAATATTTTATTTATTTAATATTAAATTTAAAATTTTTTAAAAAACAATTTTTTTAATTTCACAGAAGAAATTTATTTTTTATTACTAATTATTTTATAATTATTTTTTAATGATTAATATAAATAATATATAAAATTTTAATTTATATATAAATAATATTTTTTATAAAAATATTTTCTGATGAAGTAAAGAGAAAGACACTTAAAACAGAAATCAACGTTTAAATTGAATCAGTATTTCACTAATACAAATTTTCTCATTTTTTGGATTATATCATCTTCACTTGTATTTTAAATAAAATGTGACATGTCTTAGGAGAATCCAAAGAATATACACGTTTACTTTTACTATAAAAGAAAAAACAACGCAGAAAGGGGCTTTCCCATTCCCAATCTCGAGGCTTAAAACAGGTGGCCATGTGGGGAGGAACGTGATGCCAGCATTATTTTTATCTATTTCCAACATGATTCGTTCGTTTAAATTTAGAATATATAAATAAATTAATTTTATTGATAAATTATTAGTTATTAAATTATTTTTTTTTAAAATATAAAATTTAATAAGAATGATTAAATGATTAATATATTAATATATAGATGAACTTAATACATGAGAAAACTCATCTAAATTTATATTGTTGATTATCAAATAATCATTGGCCCTTTAATTGAAAGTAATTAAGAAAGAAAAAGAAAATTATAAGTTTTTATTTTTTATATATATTTAGTTTATAAAAAAATATATTTTTATTTGTTTTAAGAGAATTATCTCAAATGGGGAAGAAATTTGATTCTCTCATTGTAATTTTTAAGTTTATCATCTTTAATAAAAATAATAATAATTTTAATAAATAATAGTCTCAGTAAAAATAAAATATTTAATAATATAAAAATAATTAATAATATTAATAATAAAATAAAAATATGATGATTATTAGATAATAATAATTAGATAACAATAAAAGAATAATATCAATAATTAATAGTATAATTACAAAATAATAATATTAGTAAATAAAATAAATAATAAAATAATAATTATAGTAATTATTTTAATAAAAATTAAAATTAAATTATTTTTCAATGCAATAATTATTATTAAATGAATTAGGAGTACTTAATTTTATTTCTTAAAAATTAAAAAAAATAAATAATTATGAAATATTCATTTTATTTTTCCTTATTTCCTTTTTTTCTAATTTCTTTCTGTTTCCTAACCGAACCAAACGGCCATCATACTAACAAGGTGGATATGTTTTAATTTTACATTTATAGTTAGTCAAATTATTTACCTCTACTTCAAATAAATATTTAATTATATCATCAAACTTCTAGTAAAAATATATACTTTAAAATGTTTAAGATGTATGCATTAAAGATGATAACTTAGTTATAACACAACATTTAGTCCCATTTATAAAAGGGTAATTATTACATCTTTCAATTTTTATAATTAGTATTATTAGTTTTTTAATTATATTTTTATAATTATTCATTAATTTATTTATATATAATATTAAAAGAATGATAAAAATAAAAATATAATTAAAAAATAAATATATATTTAATAATGTTAAAGTGTTATTTAATAATTAATTTTAATATTTTTTATTTATTTTACTATTTTAAATGAATAGAAGGATAAATAATTATAATAAAAATAAAAAATAATAATATTATTTATAAAATTTGAGGAATGTAATAGTCATTACATTTATAAACAAGGTACTAAA
Organism: Sindora glabra; assembly: GCA_020226215.1. Classification (NCBI taxonomy): domain Eukaryota; kingdom Viridiplantae; phylum Streptophyta; class Magnoliopsida; order Fabales; family Fabaceae; genus Sindora; species Sindora glabra. Next base: position 98,849,619 of record CM035227.1, on the reverse strand, counting down.
TGTTATATTTATTTTTTATGAAATATTACTAAATAAAATTAAGATATTTTAAATTAATAATTAATATAAAATATCAATAGAAAATAATACAACTAATATGTACCCACGAGATTAGTTTGGGAGAAGAGGAGGGTACACAAGAACAAACCATTTTTATTGGGACGATTCCTTCGATCAATCCCTTATCCATGCTGGGCAAAATGGAAAAGGAAAAAAAAGTGGAAAAAAAATTTAAATCTTGAAAATTTTATTTTGCTTGAATAAGTGAAAAATGGAAAGAAAACATATTAAATCTTATTAAAATTCTTAAAATTTTCTCTTCATTTTTTTCCTTTGTCTAACTTCCAATTTTTTCTTTTCTTTCTTTCTTTCTTTCCATTTTCTTCAAAAACAAGCATATTAGGAACCTCTGTACTACAAACAGAATTGTAAAAAAAACATATCACAAATCCTCGATACTTATTACCTGTCCGAATTGGACTATAATAGGAATTCAGTTTATGGCACTATAATATCAAATTATACAAGAATATTAGAATTAGAGAATGATAGAAAAGTAAGGATATGATTTAGTGTGAATATGAAACATAAAATAGATATTCTAGTGTTATCCCCAGCTCTGAGTTCGAATTGAAGAGAAATTCTAAAGAATGTTTGCTAACTGAACCTGAAATTTTGTTTTGCATGGAATTGATATTTCAATCTTCAGGACTACAATTATAAAAGCAACATCTGAAATGTGCAAAATAAAAAAAAAATGAAGAAAATAAACAATGTTACACCTATATTTTTATTCTTACCTTCTCGATCTCTTCCTTTTGATAATGATTGTATTGTATTAAATGTATGGGTAAATTAGTAATCAGAATCGTTAAATTTTATCTACTTATATAAAATAAATGAGATTTAATATTTTAGATCAATTATTCAAATTCTTCTAGACTTCATTCACATGCAGTAGAACTCAGATTCTAGATTCCACTTGTTTGTGAGAGAAAATAGGCGTGGAAATAAAAATAAAATTAGAGTCCTTGTGTATCTGTATTTGTATCTTTCTTAAATCGATGCTAAAATGGTCAAATCGTTTCAACTACTAAGCTTTTGTGAGGGTGGGGCAAATTGGTAACTACACGATTTAACGAACACATATAACGCATCATATTTATAAAACTGGGACACTATTCTCACTAGGGATCGAATATTTATATTTTCAACCTAAATTCATAAAGAATAAATGAATTTGAACTTAAATTAAATACTATTAAATTTAAATAATTCAATTTCAAATTTGACTCAAACATAAATTTAAATAAATTTATATAAATTTATTCAAGTAATATATTATCAAATTCATATTCAGAATTTTTGAATTTAAGTTCAAGTTTCTAATCAATACAAATCTAAATAAATTTATATAACATTATTTGAATAATTTATTATTTCATTTAGATTTAAGCATATAAAATTTCATTATTCACAAATAAATTAGATATAAATTTTTTATCTTATTTTACTTATTAATTTAAAATTTTCTACAATGATCAAATTATATAACACGAACAATTACACTTAGTAAATATATAATATAAAGTTAATTATTTCAATTAAAATATCATACTCTTTTATCCAATCTCAACAATTACTAATATGATTAATTTTTTTATATTATTTTATTTATATGTTGTCTAAAAATAAAAAATATTTTCTTTATTATTAGACTTATTTAAATTCATAAATAAATTGAACTGAATAATATATAATTCAAGCTGGATTCATTTAAGCTTAATTTGTTTAAAATTAAACTTAAATCAAATACTTTGCAAGTAAATTTTGAATTGCTCATGAATAACTTAACTCATTTACACTCCTAATTACTGCAAAAGATTGACTCAATTTGATCGTGTTCACGGCCATGATGAACCATAAATGTCTCCAATTTAGTGTCATATATAGTAGGAGGAAAAGCAAGGTAAAAGTACGTAATTATAGCCACTGGCCACCAAGATTGTGTGAAAAAACATGAGAATCATTTATTCCAGAGATAAAGAATCAAGAAATGTGTGTATGAAACTCAGGTGATTCTCTTGCTGGGTTGAAATCCATTCACAGTAAATCCTCCATCAACAGAAATAACCTGTCCGGTGATGTAAGAAGCAGCAGGCAGGCTGAGGAAAGCCACCAGGGAAGACACTTCTTGTGGTTCCGCCACACGCTTAAGCGGAGTTCGAGATGTTACCTCATCCAAAAACTTCTCATTACGAAGTAACTATATATTGAAGAGGAAAACAAAGAGTAAGCAATTTGCAAGACAAACAATATTGTTATGCAAGTCTAAACATATAACTCAATCAATGTGATATCAATCTCTGAAAGAGTTGGTCCCTCCAATAAAATTTAGCTCAAGAATTGACTCTTCTTGCCAAATATGAAATCCGGAAAGTATTGATTCTAAAATACAGTAAGAACGAGAATTTGAATTGTTTTCCTTTTATATTTTATTTGTAGAGTTTTTTGATTTTTTATTTTTTAATAAAAACTCTATGTTATTTGTTAGTAACATAAAATTAAAAAATTGCATACAAATAATTATTTAAGTTAAAAATCAATTAAACCTCTTAATATTTTACAATATCATAATTTTTACTTGAAAACTTCATACAGTATATGATTTGATAAAATAATTATTTAAGTTAATAATGTGCATTATTTATAAATTTTATCAATTTCAAGGGAATAATTTCTAAATTTTCAAGGTAGAAAAAAGTAAAATCTAACCATCTTAAAGTTGAAGGAGAATTTTACATTTCTTTTCCTTTTTCTTTTAATGCATTCTCTTATCAATTTAGCCAATATATTTATGATTAACTTTGTATACTATATATCATAAATAAAAAGTTTTTAATATTTTAAAATATGTAATTAAACATCTAAATTATAATCATTGTGAAAAAAATTATTTACTATTTTTTATTCAAATCATCAATGGTAAAAAAAGGTTTGTACTATTATTTTTTTTTCCAATGCAATTATACAAATTTAACCTTCCAGAATCAACTTTACAACTAAAATTAATTCCAAACTAAAAATTGAAAATAACAATTTTTATTCCTAAGTCTGATGATTAAACATTCATTTATAATTATTTTTTCTAGGCCACTTATACAAAATAATAAAAAGTTATGTGAAAAGTTATTTAATAAAAGGTTATAATAATTAATTTATAGAAAAATTATGTAATGACATAAATAAAAAGTTGTTTAATAAAAAGGAGTGCTAATGCTTGACAAGTTTTCAATTAATGTATATTTATGTGAAAATATTATACTAAAAAAAATTAATATCCCAAATCCATTGAAAATGGTAATTGAAAAGATTTAATTTTAATTTTTAAACACTTTCATTGAATAGATTACATAATTAACTGTTTTATTCTTTCATGGATGAATAATTTGACATTATTATTCTTATTTTACTTCTACATGCTTTCTCTATTACCATGGTTCTACACTCAAATGATAAATTACAAGTAATTTAATATTATTACTTCTTTTATCTCTCTATTTAAAAAATTATAAATCTTACCATATTTTTATAGGATTAAAAAGGTCTTAAAAGTAAAATGCTGAAATTAAAATATAAGAAAAACCAATTTCTATGCAAAAACTAGAGAACAAGAACAAAAGAAAAATTGTAAATTGAGGGAATAGAAGCTAATCCATTGGTTTTAAATTAAGAAAATGAAAAGGAAAATAGTTCTTCTAAAATTTAAAATCAATGCCACAATTTACAATTTTTTCTTAGTTGTTCTCTTATATGAATATAAACAGTTCTTTTATATTTTAATATTAGCCTTTTACTTTTAAAATTTCTTTATTTTTATAAAAATGTGTAAAAAAAATTATACCTTTTTTTAATAGATACATATAAAGAATAATAATAGTGTTAGATTATCTATTATCCATCATTTAGAGTACATAGATAGGAAAATAAAGAAAATAGGGATGGGTAAATAGGGAGAATAATACCAAATTATTAATCTCATGAATTTTTTATCATTTATTTTAATAGATTGACTAAAATATTACACCAAGGATCTATTGCACTAACTTATTGAAAAATAAATTTTGATTTAATAAATTACCTTGATTATCTTATAAGTTACTAACTTTTTAATTTTTTTTTCAAATCTATCCTTTTTCTTTTATTAATTTTCAATTCATACATTTCATTAATATGAATTATTTTAATTTATATGCTTATTTTTATTAATATAGTTTTCATTATTTTATTATTTTAATTAGTTTAACAGTTAATTTTATAAAATATTATATAATCATCTAACTTATTAGTTATAAATTATCAAGAACTAACTAACTTATCAACTATTAATTAACTTATTAATTATTTGTATGAAACAAAATCCAAATCATTAGTTATGGACCAAAATGATACTCATATTTTTTGAGAAGTGAAAATGATATAAGGATAATCTATTAAGGACTAAAAGAGGTATTTACTCCTTTTAAAATAAGGTTAGTTTTGTTTGAACAAAATTTTTAATACTACCATATTATATACATATTTAATAACAAACATATAATATGATAAATTTATACTATTAAATAGCTGATAACTTCTGTTTGTCAAACAAAACAATTAATATTATTATATTTTATCATTTCATTACCCTATAAAATATTGTCATATCTATTTATTCTATTTTACCCTATCTGCCTTGTTTTCTAAACGTGCCCTTAAAAGTTAGAACTAAATCTAAAATATCAATTAAGTTTAATTTATATGTATCTATTAAATAAATATCCAACTATTCATCAAATCGAGGTAGACCCATCCCCATTAGAATATAACCCCTTATTTGGTATATTTTAAAATTAGAATTCATTTGAAAAATTCTTTTGATAACCTAATCTCTTGTTTAGCGTACTTTAGAACTAGAATTCATTTCAATAGAATTCATTTCATTTTAAAATGAATTCTATTAAAAAATTATGTTTAGGTTTAAAATTGTTAGATTTCATTTCATTTTAAAATTTTATTTTATTTATATGATTATCATTTTGAAATTTTATGAAATTTAGTAGGGTTTGGTAGGAATTTATTTTATTTCAAATGTAATATTTTTATTAGAAAATTTTAACCTTAAATTTTCAAGTTATTAATGGTCATCTCTCTCTCATTGAATTTTTCAAATTTTAATAAATTTTCAAATAAAAAAATTTATTTTAAAGTAAAATAAAATTACATTTTGTATAATTTATTCAAAATAAAAGAATTTATTTAAAAATGAAATGAAATCATTTTGACTAAAATGAAATAAAATGAATTTTATTTTTTAGTATGTTAAACAAAGGGTAATTATCCATCCATATACCAAAAATTTTACTGCGGCAAATGGTCAAAGTATGACTCTAACCCAGAACCGAAGGAGGGATAAAAAGATGAATGAACAGAAAATCTAAGTTCAAATTTTTTTTCTCCACTAAGTGTATATATGCTGATAAACATAGCGGACAACAAATGCTCGCAAACAACCAATAAAACTTGAAAACCAGAATCCAAAACCAGAAGGTAGATTCATACGTTGTTGTATTTATTATGTATAAATATAAATATATGTAGTCAGCATAATTTGCTTTGCTTAGTTCAGTCTAATGCTTGGTTGAAGTCCATTTACGGTCATTCCTCCATCGGCGGGAATAACTTGGCCAGTTTTGTAGGAAGCAGCCGGCATGCGAAGGAATGCCACTACCGACGGCATTTCTTTTGGTCGTATTCCTTGTTTCCATGAGCCTATTACAAAGGTAAACAGTCAATATTGTTGCAGTATATTAACAGATAAAAATATATATACTGATACATATCATTAGTGATAAACGGATTTTGATTCTCTCTTTTCGTTTTGTCATTTTCTTGTTTTGTTGAAAATAGAGAGACACAAAAATTTTTGTGGGTCTCGTTAGACATAAAAAATAGAATTTTAGGTCCCACTTCATATTAGAATTCTGTGTTTTTCTCTATCTAATATCCAAGAGAAAAAGGGGATGATCCAATTTTGTAACAAATATCATTCGGGATCACAGCTGAGGCATACCCCCTAGCATGTGGGGCTCTAGCATTGCTTTTTCATAACATCCCTTTTGATTTTGACGATGCACTACATCAATTTTCAATGATATCTTCCTTTTGCTTCCTACTAATTTTTATTTTTTTATTTTTAACTCACGAGCTGATTGATCCCTCAATCGTTTTTTACGCGCAAGAACTACACATTTAAAAGCCTGACTACTCTACCGTCTCTACTGATTATCAATATAGCTTTCTATAATCCATATTCATACCGAGGTTTTATTAAAGAAAGGAGAAAAAAATGGAAAAAGATTAGGCCCTAAAACAGGAACTAAACCATACATTTAAAGAAGAAACCGGAAGTGAAGAGCATTACACGTTCCACAAGTGAAGTTTTGGTAGACGAAGGTGCAACACAGTTGCTCCTAATATTGTCTTTTGCCCATTCACTAGCCAGATTCTTTGTCAGCTGATTCATTGTACACTATTACAACTATTACAATTACGTAATATATAATATATAGACAATATAATTTTTTTAAAAAAATTTAAAATGTTTTATATAAATAACTTAAGTCGTTTGTCTAGAGTTTTTCATATTTAACAAAAAAGGAAAACTCTATTAAATGACATTTATCATTTGTATATAATTATCTAATTTTTTAAAAAAATAAAAAAAATCTATACAGACCATCAAATGTAGGTTTTAAAAAATTATTTTAAAAAAATTTCAAGAACTCTATACAGACAACAAAAGGTTATCTAACTAGAAATGAAATTTTTAAGCCCACAAAAAATTCAGTGATCAAATTTTTTGGAGCAATACAAACAATTTTTGTAGGATACATGGACAACTTTTATCATCTCAATAGGTATAATGTGCAAAATGATGCGTGTACCCTTCTCTTCTACCCAATATAAATGACACTTTTGATATATACAAACAACATTTGTTGTTTCAACCAGTGGAGGGACAAAATAATACATGTGCCCCACCCAACTGAGATAACTTTTAACTTTCAACCAGTGGAGGGACAAAATAATATATTACCATGAACTACTTCTCCCACTCCATTTCATCAGGGCGCAGGAGCAATTCTTCGTATCTCTCGTCTTTCTTTGTTTCTAGTATGTTTTCTTCCCTTTTTTTAAAATTTTTTACAATGTTTTTATATTTATTTACTAATTCTTGTATATTATATAATTAATAATTAAATTTTATTGTTACATTTTTAATTGAACTTGCTGATTGTTGGTTTATTATTTTGTTGATGTATGTTAGAAAGTTCATACACTAAATTTTTTTAATAGTTTTGATATTATATATGAAACTAAATGCATACTGTCTTAAATCCATTTGATACAATTGCTATTTTGTACAATGGTGTATATATTTATTGTGTTAAATATATAATGAGTTTGAATAGTATTTTGCATACTTTAGTATGATATTTAGTGTGAAAAATGATAATTTTCTATAGTTTTATATGATGATTGCTTCAAACATTCAAATGATATTAATATGATAGTTGAATGTGAATTTATTTTAATGCTTCATTGTATTGATTAGTGAGCTTAATATTTTGTAGAACTTAGTATATTTATTACATCAAACATCTAGTAATTTTGATAGAAAATAGGATAATAAAATTTCTAATAATTTTGAAAATTACATTAAAATATTAAATTATATTAAAAATAAAAGTGTATAAAAATTAATAAACATAAATTTTGATAATTACATGAATAAAAATATAAAATTTTTTGCCGATGTGAAAGATTTAGTAAATTAAACAATCTTTTGAAATGCCAAAAATATAAATATTTTGAATATTTACAAAATTACTTAATTAAATCTTCATATAAAAATTATTGAATAATAAGTATTCAATATTTAATAAAATTATATCAACAAATAATAGAGAAGAAAATATGTAGTAATTTAATATTATAAATAAGTCATAATTGTCATTAAATTGTTAAATTTAATAAAAATGAAAGCAATTAAAAAATGGTAATAATTTATTTTGATAAGTACAATAATGAATATAATTTTTTATAATGTGAAATATTTTATAATTTAAAGTAATAAAAATATAAGTAGTGATGGATGACAAAATGTATAATAATTTAATATTATAAGTAAGTGACATAATGCTAATAAAATTATTATATTATTTAAGAATGAAAGTAATAATTTAAAGTACTAAAAAATAAAGAGTAATGCAAAATAACATGCCTAATAATTTAATATGATAAGGAAGCAATATAATGGTAATTAATCTATTATATTATATAAGAATTAAAGTAATAATTTAAAGTACAAAAAATATAAGTATTATTGGATAATAAAATGTATAATAATTTAATATTATATATAAGCCATATAATAGTAACTAATTTAGTATATTATACAAGAATGAGTGTATTTGAAAAATGATAGCATGATTTCATAATTACACTAATGAAAATAAAAAAAAATCTATGATGTCAAATATTTTATACTTTAAGAATTTAAAATACTGACAATACAAATAATAATAGATAATAAAATGTATAATAATTTAATAGTAGAAGTAAGTCATATAATTGTTTTACATTTGCTAAAGTGAATAAGAATGTAGGTAAATAAAAAATGGTTACACAATATTTTGACTATAATAATAATAATTAATACTTAAATTTTTTGTGATGCAAAATATTTATAACTTAAGCAATAATTTAGAGTACAAAAAGTGTAAATAATAATGGCTAATAAAAAACTTTATCATTTAATATGAGGGTTTAGTCACTTAAAAGTAATTCATTTATTATATCATGTAAAAATGAAAGTTATAATAAAAGGATACTAGTCTGCAATAAATCTTGACAATTAAATTAATCAAATATATACAATGTTTGATGATATAGAATATTTATATTATAAAGTAATAATTTAAAATAGTAAAAAAAATAATGTTGATAAAGAATTAAATATTAGAATTTATATAATTGAATTATTAATATAACAATATGTAAATGGATGAGTTTAAGGTTTTGTTAAAATTATTATAATGAAAAATTATAACATCTTAAATTTAAAATATATTTACATTATAACTTTAGACCTATTCAAGGATTGGTAGAGATGTACATAGGCCTAACAACCTGTTTGACCCGATAAGCTCGACCTAGAAAAATAGAGGATTTAGGCTTTCTTTTTTGACTTGATAGCCTATTGGGGTTTTTTTAAAAGCTTCATTAATAATTGAATTGGGCTTGAAACAAGATAAAAAAGCTCAATAGGTTCAGCTCGGCCGACTTAACTCGATCTAATTATATTAATTTATTTTTTATAATATAATTATAAATTAGAAAAAATAATGACATCTAATTATTTTTAATATAAAAATTAATTTGATATAATTAAATATTATATTATTTTTTAAAATATATATTTTTATTTTAAAAATTATTTTTATTTAAAAATAAAAAAATAATTTATTCAAGTAATCAGCCGGCTTGGCGAACCATTCATTTACAAAATTAGGCCGTGCTGGATCAGGTCGGGTCAATTTCTTTAAAAACTAACCGAGCTCGAACCATAAATTTTATATAATTTTGCCTGCCCGGCTCGACCTAACCCATGTACAAGTCTAAAGGTTGGTTGATCTCCTACCAACTCTTGAATTATCTTAAAAAATTTAAATAACTTGCAATATGTTTTTCAGTTATTGTAATAAACTTATCTACTTATTATTTCATTTTATAATTTCTTTTCTCTCAATTGTTTTTAAGTTGTATACTCTGTCGATGTATAGTATGCATACTTGGAGAATTATTGGGAGATGCTGCCAAAATTTCTACTTGTGAAAGAGCTTAAATAGTTATCAGAGATAGAGTTGAAACTTGGAATATTGCTATGAATAACATGTTTAAGATACAAAAGACATTGCTATGAATTGTGAATGACTTTCTTGCATGAAGTACTCTTTTTGGATAGATTGGATAAAGGGTACAAAGCATGTTTAACTTGCAACAAAGATACATCATTAATGCAGATTAAAGGAAAAGTAATTTATATTGGACATTGTTACTTCCTTTCGAGGAGCAATGCTTAGCAAAATAATAAAGACTTTAGTGAAAAGATTGAGAGGAAAGCCCTTCCAAGGTAATTTACTAATAACATAATCATGGACCAATTAAGCAGAGTACGTCAAAGGCCTCTTGGAAAACACATGCAGTATGATGGAGTTAAGTGAAAGAAAGGTATAGATAAACTTAATTAGAGTGAGAATAACATTTTTTTTGGAATTTCATACTAGCCCTCAATGATCTTAAGACACAACATTAACGCAATGCATATTAAGAAAAATGTATGTAACAGTATTATAGGTACATTGTTGGACATTGAATATAAATCAAAGGATACAAATAGTACAAGATATGATATAGCCAACATGAATATAAAACTAAAATTGCACCTATAAGAAAAAAAGGGTAAGTGAATGGAACCATATGCTAAATACATGCTCAATGAGAGCAATTGTTAATGGTTTGCAAATTCATTAAAAATGTCAAGTTTTCTAATGGGTCTGCTAGAAATTTGAGAAAAAATGTGATTGATAATAATACCAAGATCAAGGAGTTGAAATCCTATGATTGTCATATCATTATATAATGATTGTTGACACTTGTAATGCAAGCATTTTTGCCAAAAGAGCTGGTCTGTCCAAGTGTTGAGTTGTGCAATTACTTTAACTAGATATGTGTAAGAACTTTAGACAAGTAAGATATCAAGCAAGTTAAGGAAGACATTATAAACTTGAAGGATATACCCTCTAATATTCTTGGACATAATGATTTGTTTAATGATGCACTTGCTTGAAAAAGCATTGCTAAGGGGTCTCGTTCATTTTTTATGGATGTTTCCATATGAAAGATATATAAAGAAGCTGAAGGACTATTTTTATAATCGTGTTCAACCTGAAGGTTCTATTGTTGAAGAGTATGTTGTAGGTGGGGTGATAACATTTTGTTTCATGTATCTACGAGTGGTGAAAACAAATTCAACCGACCTCATCAAAACTAGGATGTAGTAAAAGTGAGAATAGAAAAGTGATTATCAATTTTTAGATTTTAATGTCGACCTATTGACAAAAAGTACACTATTCATTCACACAGGAGTGATTAAGATATTGCAATATAGCACATCCTCAACAACCATCTTGAAATCCAAAAGTATATAAAGTAAGTCCCTCAAACCATTTAGTACTTCATCTAAGTCATTCTAATTCTTAATGACTATACAATATCAACAGTTCTTTATGATTATTAGTATTGAGTTTGTAATGGTGAAAATATTGATCATCTGCAAAAAACCTAATTTACTTCCTGGTTTTACTTCAAGGTAATTTTTTTATCATATCTATTATAACCTAATTCTTCATAAATTTATCTTTTGGTTGTTTATATTATTGTCATTCACTTCAAAAAAATTTATAAATGTACCACTTTCACAAGAACGGATCCTTTAAGGTGATTAAAGAGTTACTATCTCTAACTTCCAGACTAAGCTTCACAATTATGTCATGTTCAACATGTGTGGTAAATGAAGTTTAGTTTGTTACTACTTCTTAAGATGCAAAATAGTGGGACTTTTGTACTTGAATTGAAGGTAGCATATTCTATAGCATTTAAGAAAATGCTATAAAATTGAGTTATTTACATGATTACTCTATGAATTTCTTTAAATATAAATAGTATGACATCAACCATAGAAAGAAGAAAATTATCACAAACTAGAATATAACAAGCATTTCTATTAATACTCAGTGGTATAAGATGATCCTCATATACTAGTATTTCTAGCATAATAATCTTTTAACATTAATGATCCTCTTAATGGATTGAACCAGATAATTATAAAAAATATGATGCATTGTGATATATTGGATCTCCCTAATGATGACAATGTTAATGTCAATGGCATGTCTTATTTATAGGATAATGACTCTATAAACTTCACTATCACAATTAATTTTGGAGATATTAACTTAATTACTTTACGAGATCAAAACCATGATCCTTATTATGTTTCGTCTTCTAGAAATGTTCAGCTGCACAAATGTTTAACGACTTTATAAATGATGATGACAACTTAGAAAATAAAATGACTAGTATAAAGGAGGAACTTTTAAAGTCTAGTAATGATAATAAAACTAATAAAGAGGATGATGACCCTACAACATTTACTAATAGTGAGTCTAATTAAGGTTAATATTTTTTAATTTTTTAAATAGTAATTAAGCTTATATCTTGATAATTTGATATTTTGTAGTAAATGTTATTTATTTTATGTTGTATTGACTATTTCAAATAATTTATTTCATAAGTAAAAATTTAATTTATGTTAGATGGAAAAAATGTGACATTTTATCATAAGTATTATGCATACGTTATTGTAATGACTACTGTGTATATCTGATCATATATAACAATGCTTAATAGCCATGACTAATATTATATCACACCATTATTGAGGAGATGGTGGACATGACCTATCACCTGACCCTACTTATATTCCCTCCTAATGTAATATAGGTAAAATTGATTAGACTTAACTACTTTATTTTACATTTTTTCTTATAAATATATATCATTAATAGTGTATTATATTTGAAAGCTGCATTGAGTTAATGATATCACAACAAATTAAGGTCCTTGATCCTCCACCAAAAAATTCAAAAGAATAATGGGAGATCAATGCCTATATATTTTGATAAGAGAGGTACATGGCAATCAATCAATCCAAACTTAAAGTATTTTGCACATGATATAAAGAGTGTTAGTTAGGCAACATTGTAAGCCTTTCCATAAAAATTGGAGGTAAGTACCTAAAGAGTAAAAAAAAAAAAATTGTGCAAGGAGTTTATGTAAGTATTGTTGAATATATCTTTAATATTATTTTATGCTTGATATTAAGATAAATAGATACAATAATTACAATATTTTTATATGTCTTTCAATATAGTCCTATTTTGATTTTCTCAATGTTGAGCCTGATAAATAGGATATATGATTACTAATATCCAATTAATAGTAGTAGACCAATACAAAAATTGGAAGTCTACTCCATTAGCATTTCTTATAACATGGAGGTCATGATAACATTCTTAATTTACATAGCGTAAGGTGAGTTTGTCCCATTAATATTTTGATAAATTATTAGGATAGATAATGCACATACTTTGATAATGATGAGCACAGGATAATGTGAAAGTAAAATTAGTAACTTTTCATTTCTAACTTCAAATTAGTTTCTCTTTTAATTATAAATGTTTTAGTTTGATTATGCATGAGCTATCTAGAAGAAATTTGGATAACGGGTTAAAAAAAGTGTACAATGATCATTATGGATCAATGTCCATTACAGTGATGTGACATAATAAGTTATTTTAAATTAACATTCTTGCATGATGCTATTGTAAAAAATCTTACAAATTGTTAATACTCTGTTTTAAAATTAGCACAAAGAAATAAGGACACAGATGAACTACAGTCGGTAAAAGAAAATTTTCATGAGCATCATACATATCATAAATGGGATTCATTGCATCTAGATACTTAGACTGTTTATGTAAGTAACTAATTTCTAATTAAATAGTTTTAATTATTATAGGAAAAGTTTTTTACTCAAACTTTATGGTTTTTGTCAAAAAATCAAAGCCAAAATGCTGGATTTGGTTACCTATTGATCTTTACAGTCTAGTGCTTCCTCTAGTAGTTCTTTGAAAGGTTCACTAGAGTTTGATAAGCCTACCATTGTTGAAGAGGTGCTAAGCATTCATCGAGGGTATAGGAAGATAGTTGGTCATGTGCTTCCTAGAATATCACATGGTAATCCTAGCGTCAACTTATTCATTGCAACATTTCCTTTGAGGCAGCACCATGATACATTATTTATGGAGTAGGTGCAAACCTACATTACCCAAAGTTAGCATGTCTTAGCCGCGATAAAGTAGTAGATTCGTTATCATAAGTAAATGCAGTAGTAGATCCATATTACCTTTAAGGTGATGCATACTACTTTGCAACTTATTTAATTCTCTCTACCTCGTCTTGTTATACATCTTCTTCCTCTTCAGATGAATATCCCTTAGTCAAGAGTATCATTCATGTTATGACTTAACTTAATCATGATCGGCGTAGATCCTGTTATCGATTTTTATAAGCCTTAATAATTTTCACTTTTTTTACTTAATAAGAGTTTCCAAATTCTAAAGGAACTTAAAATTTATTTTAAGATTTTTATAAAAAAATAAATAAAGTCTCTCTTATTTTTAGATCTTTCTCGAGGGCTACATGCTCTAATATACAATACCTATATATGCATTTTTAGTTAGGATAGATACGATAACATCAAGGATTTACACAATACTATACAAACTCAAACTTAGACACAGATAAGCAACTTAACATATCATATAAATTTGCAAATCTCTTTCTATGATACTAGTTCTACTTCCAACTATCAAATCTTTTAGTAAAACAGTTTTAAATTTCCACAAAAGCAACAAACCTCAATGGCATTTATCTTAACCTATTAATATTGAAAGTAAATAGAGTGAGTTATGTGAATTCAATGAGCATATATCTATCACTTTCTTATAGGAGAACAATTTTATAATTAACTTTCACAAATTAATTATGTACTAACTTAAAATGTTAACAAACTTATATTTCTTGAATTTTTAAAACACATGAAATTGTGCCTGTGATAGGACCTTTCCTGCACATAGCTCTATTTCTCATATTTTAAACTACTCATCTCGGGTAAACATTATAATTATAAATAGCCATTCATGCTAAGTACAAATAATTCATCTCATTCACATCAAGTCATTACAATCAGGTAAAATAATGATATCCAACCAAAGATAATTTCTAACATCACATCTTATCGCACATCTAGTTACAATAAGCATACATGTAGTCACTTTTTAATCTATAGGCCTATTCTACATTTTCTCAATTATTGACTAGAAAATTTTCATTTAGCTCTTAAGTCATTCTTATATTCTTCTCAATTGTTAGTTTGAAATTCCCCCTCTGACTTTTATATCAATTCTATATCCTTCATAATTTATCAAGAATCTTCTATTTGACTTCACAATATCCAGTACCATTCACAATTTCCAATGCCACTACTACCATTATCTTCAATCAATAAATGCAAGAGAGCTCAACTCCTACACCACTATTTATATCATTTTAATACAAAGTCATAGTTTTATCACTAGATTATATCAAGCACTCAATAATATATGCATGAGTATATAGCAACGCCATTAAGGTTTTCCTATACGGCCATAACACAGATGCCATTATACTCAAACATAATCTATCAATGGTTAGGAACAACACTAGTATGTTTCCATTTCATACTTTAATCTAATAATATTCTTTCAATATACCATAGAAATATATAATCAGTATTAATAATAAGAAAAACATAATTCATCATATATTAACAATCAAAAAATCACTTTTAGTAAGGACTATCCACAACTAGCTTCAAACATTAATATACTAAATTCTAAGATATAAATATACTTTGAGTATCATAACCTAGTATTCTAGAGAGTCAAAATATATTTTTATCACTACTATACTTAATATTCAAATAATATGATAAAACAAAGCTTTCTACATTATATTCAGATATAACACTCTAAAAGGCTTTAATCATATAGATTCATTGCTTCATAGTATAAAAATATTATCTTTCAAAAGTATTATAAAAAATTCATAATTTATATAAAATAGATTCTCTAACTTTTCATATTATAAAAATTAAATTTTCATGTGTATTATTATACATTACAAAAGTGCATAAATGAGTATTCTTGAATTCAACCTCAAATTAGTATAAATTTATAATATATAATATATATAATACTTCATTTTTATTTTGATCTTATTATTTCAATAATTTATATCATAAAACTTCAATTTTTCTTCTAAGTCATTATTGTATATTTCAAATATACATAAAATGAGTTTTCTTATTTTAGCTTCAAATACCTAATACTAATAAAGGCAATGACATAGAAAGATTATAATTGTGCTATTTTACAAATCCATAGCATAAAATTATTATTTTGCAAAGGATATCATTATTCTTCTCAAATGTATAAAAATGGGTTTCTTGAGTTGACTACCAAATCGTCATAACAATTGAAATTCTATGATATAATTTTACTCACCATTATCAGAAGTACCTCACCGGCGCCGGAAATAAGAGGATCACTGGAAAACACCGTAATTAAGCTCCCTGCCCAACACCACAAGCCATAGCTAAGAACAACTCCCAGCCTTCACAGTGGAGTCACACTGGAAAAGATAACTTGTGGTGGTTGAAGGCGGCGAACCAGCCGGTAAAGCTGAGCTGCACCGCATGACAGAATAGCGGTGGTGGTGAGATGGCGTGTAGCTCCTTTCGAACTCGATTAGAATGAAGAAAGGAGGAAGAAAGCGAGGGAGGATGAGGAATCAACAACAGAGAAGAAGGAGTCCACTTTCGGGAAGAGAAACCAAAAAAATCTGGAGAGAGAGAAGGGAGAGGTTCCATGGAGTAGACATGAAGAGGGGAACTGAGTGGAATAATAGTAACAAAGAGCGAGACCACTGCCTAAAAAAAAGAGGAGAGAGAAATATATTTTTTTAAAAGAAGGTTGACCAGATTTTTAGTTGCTATCTGAAAATGAGACGACTTTAAGCCTTTAAGGAAAAAAATTAAAGAGGGGCGGGGAATGATTCCATGCATCTCACATTAGTAAGCTCACCATAAATGATAAAATCTTAACCCTGCCTTTTATTTAAAATTAATCCTGACCTTTCATTTTAAAAAAAATGATCTAATTATTAATTTATTCAGAAGTCCTTTCATTTTTTTTTGTAAAACTAATTTTATTTTAGACTTACAACTCACTTATTTTCAATCTCCTTTCAATATAAAAAATATTTATATATTTTTAATAATCTAATAAATTTTAAAATTTTGAAAATGACTAATTTAAACTTTCACAATTTCTAAAAATAATGTATCAAATACACACAAATTATTTTATAAATTCATGCACTCATGATCTCTAAAAATTATTTCTCAACTTATGAGAAATTTCTTGTAAAATTATTTTAATCAAATCTCAAATTAATAATTTTCATAAAAAATAAGCATATTCAACCATTATCATCAATTTTAATATTCCAAAATTCTTTAAAAGGAAAGAAATTAAAAATCAAATTTTAACTAAATAAATATTAAATAAAACTAGATAATTACAAGTATTGAATTTTTATTAAAATTTAGTTTGGGATATTACAATTAAAATTCGCTTCTCAATCACTCCTTACTCCAGAGCATCCCTTGACCCCCTAACTATAGTGAACCTCGCCCCTACCCTTATCACAGTTGCACTCACCTCCAACTCAACCTTCATGTACTACAAAAATTAAGCTTTAGTTGACAAAGATTTAGTAATAAGTGATATTTTGTCATAAAAAAGTGACAACATTATACTATTATCACTAAATCTTTAATAGTAGTGACAAGTAACTTTCTTGTCACAAAAATAACAAATTTTAATGACAAGGTTTATTCGTCGTCATTGAAGGTGTCACTAAAACCTGATGAACATATTGTTCAATAATAAATATTAACACAATTAATCTTTAGTAACATGTCAATTTGGTTACTAAATGGTTTTGTTTAACTAACTAGAATTATTTAATTGTCATTGAAACTCGTAATTAAAAAAGTTGCATATTATTAAACTGCGATAGATTCTGGGGTTTCAAAATCTTACTAGTCACATGATTCAATCTTTGTATTCTCCTTCACATTGCTTGAGCGGGGCTCTATCTTCATTCGTATCATTCTATGCTATTACTACTGCATTTAAGATTTTCCTTTTCCCTTCTTTTTTTCTCAAACTTTGTCTTTTGGCCATTGTTGCTTCATTTTTAAAGATTAAATTTCAAAAATATTATAAGTTATTATTGGTTAAAGGTGGTTTTGCTAATAACCTTTGCCATATTATGCTTAATTTAATGATAGTCTTGTGATTTTATGTGATATGCATAATTGATACTATTGCAAAGGAATAAAAAGCTTTAAGAAAAGAAGGAACAAGAGCACACACTCTATGTGTGATGCAGATGTTATAGCTTCCATCTTTAAAAAGTTAGTTGTCCTATTTATGCTTATCTAGCCAATTGCACTAGAAAGCATAAGCATTTTTCCTTTTTTTTTTTTAATGCCCTAGCTTGCAACATATAACTTTTGACATTCAATTAGTCATTGTATGACTTTTTCTTGGTTAATGAAAATCTTAATTACTTTGTGCTATTATGTGGTAACTAAGAAAATTAATTATTAGAGTATCAAATTAGCTAACAATCCAAATTGCCCTTAGGACTCTTGTTGAGATACATGCAAATCATACAAGTAATTGCTTAGGTGTTTATTAGAATTAGAATTTGAAAAGTTCATTGATCCTATTGTGGTGTCATACAAGGTAGGTATAACAAATGATAAAGCTTTTTACTCCATGTCTAAAAAATAAGTATGATGAGTGAGAATTGCCACTTAATAAAGCATGAGGCATTTAAAAAATGTGTAGATTTTTAATTATTACTTGTTTTAACATTAATTAATGAAAAATTTAGCATTTATTTTTTTGCACGTTATTGTAGTATCCAATGCGAACTTGAGGAATATGCAAATAGTGTTTATATTGCCCTTTACAGCTTAATGATTAAAATTTTTTTCATTGAAATTTGCATCCATTTATCATGAACCTATTTTTTGTACGTGTTTAGATTTTGAATGATGGATTCATTCCTTAAAATTTTATAAGGTATATAAAGAATTGGTAAAAGCATTAGCACCACCACCGCCATCACCATCATCACTGTATACAGGGCTATTTGTATTCCACTTAATGAAATAATTGTCATCTCTAGAATAATGCAATAAGTATTTTGCTATGCATTACTCTCACATACCCTTGAAATATTTTGTTTACAATTTAGTTGCTTTATTTTTTATAACTATGTCTTGATTTGACATTTATGGTTTTCCTTTATCTTTAAAATATATAGTGGCGTGAAAGTTAGTCTCCTAGTGAAATATAGTAACCCATGTGCAAATTTAATAGCTTATGAGGTTAATTTTGATCATTACTTAATGTAAGATGGCATTTGGGTTAAGGTACAAAATCTAGAGAAAAATCATAGCGATTATTATCTAGATATGATAACTTTTGTCTTAATGTAGTTCTTCTAACTTTGAGTAACAAATAATCAAATAGGACATAAATTAATTACTAGTCCATGAGAAATATGCTCCATCCTTCACATGATATTGAATTTTACAGTGTAGTCTTATTTTCCTATCATTTATTTTAAGGAATCGATTTTGGAATGTTAATTCACTTATTTCATTCATTGTAAGAATGTTAAGGAGAATTAACGTATTGTTATTCTTATATGCTAGCATATTCTTGGTCTTTGAGAAGGGTGGGCATGAAGATTGACCTATAGCCTTTTTTAAAATATAAGATGTTATATTTTAATCAGTCCTAATTATCCCTTGAAGTGAAAATGCTAGTGTCTAATATTTTAGTTAAGATTTAAAACTGTATGAAAATTACATGTGTTTCTTGTCAAAAATGTTTATGCAAGATCAAGACACAAACATAATGAGATTCATAATGTTTTCCTTTTGTTTTATTTACTTTATTGTTTAATGTAGGCTAATAATGTTGTAACAAATTGTGCTTTTGATAAAATGGTGGTGATAATTAATTGCAAGGATTATCACTTTGGTGATGATATGTTCTTTAGTTATTTGAATTTAATAGAATTTTCCTTTTGGCCTTTCAACAATAAAAAAAAAGATACTGTACCTTGTTAATTTTACCATGGTTATTTCTACAAATGATGGAACTTATTTTATGAAAAAGATCCTTATTTAGAATAGTGAGCAGTGGAATTTGATAAGGGAGGAGATTCATGTTTCATCACTATTTAGTCATCCAAATATGCTTCCTTTTCTTGATCATGCAATCATTTCTATTCAAGTAATTGTAGAAAATGAAGTAATTCATCTTTTTATATCACAGTTTATCTTCTCTCTCTCTCTCTCTCTATGGAATATATCCCTTAACCTGGAAAAAACTAACTGAGGCTTATTGAAAAGTATTGAGATATGTAAATAGCTTGTGTTGGGCTTAAAGGAATTTAGGGACTTATAAATGTTTCTTTTTGTGGTTTATATTTGTTTTTCTAAGTTTATTTCATCTTTCACTTATTTTTGGATAACTTTGTGATTTTTTCTGGATGATGTCATTTTACTTCTCAATAATTGGATACTAAAGTTAATTTCTTATTTATTGTTAGTTCTATTAGGCTTAAGGTAAAATTAATGAGTTAGTGTTCATTGTGTTAGGTTTCGGATCATCTCTATGTAGCAAAATTTAAAATTTTTTATCTGAATTCTACTTAGGATACATGCAAAATGACATAAATCAATGTTTAAGATTTTACCTTTTGTGTGCTCGTGTTGCTTTTGACCAAAACCTTATGAGAGCGGGGTGAATCACAAATCAAACGTTGGCCAAAGGTATAACATCTCTACAGTATCCACACGGAGTGAACGAAAACCTCTCACCCTCCATGAATTTGCTAAGATACATTTCTCTCTCGCTAGGATTAGGATTTTATGTATTTTAGTGATTTTAAGGTTTAATGGGAGCTCATATGTATCTAAGATATTGCCTTCAAGTTCCTTTTATAGAACTAAGGCATATAACATTCCTAATCCTATTAAGATAATACTTCCAGAATCCTAAAAATCACTCAACAACTATCACCTTATCCTTATCATGAAGAGAGAGAGTAAAGAAAAATAAGAATTATTCATTAATTATCTAATATCAGATAATATTATCTTATAATATAAATATCCAATATTAAACGTATATAATTATCAAATATCAAAAATAATATTATCTTATAATATAATTATCTAATATTTACTAACACAATTATCTTATATTACTTTAATATCAAATAATATCACATAATAATCATATTTATTATGTGAAAAATATATTATTATTTTAATAATATATATATGCACGAAAATAAGCTCAATTAATTGAATTTTAGTCTAACTAAAGCTTAATTAATTATTATCTCATTCTTACTCCTTTAGTGTGACCCTCTAGGTTTTTACTACATTAGTAATAGTCCACTTGTGACTATAGATAATGAGCGGTATCTAGTAATACATCACTGTCACCTAAGTAGCAAAAATATACGTGACTCAATATTTACTTAATGTATGAATAACATTTTGTAACATAGTCCCTTTTGTAATGATATCAAAATCAAAATCAAAATGGATTAATATGAAATATTGATCATTTTAGCATGGCTATGCATTTTTTAATCTCATTCAATCAACGGGTCCAAGGATATCACTCCTACTATGTAATAAGAACAAAATTCTCATCTACATCACTCACATCCCTCTACATGATTCATGACACACCCAATCAATAACCTACAATACATCTCGATTAAAGGTGATACAGGATGACATCAAAATGTGTGACTCCTCGTGCAAGGTGACTTCAGGTCAAAGGATTATATGCATTGTGGTCACATGAGAATAACTAATGACACATGATAATCCATGTAGTTTTTCTCAGAGCGAGTCAGTCCAGTAAATTTGTTCACTAACAATATACTCACATATTGACTTGATATCTCATATCCATAATTTATAATCATCAGTCACTATACATGCTAGTCTTGATTTATTATTACTATCCCTTTCGCAATAATACTTGACTAGATACATTTTAGGAATAGTAAAATTATTCTAGGAATAATTATTATATTAAGTTATAAATTATGCAAAGTAATAAAAAATATAAAACAAAATATAATAATTTGAATTACCTGAAATAAAACATAATACATTATGTATTTATTATAATTATCTCTATGATTAGCTCTTAGGATACACACCAACACGTTGGCAACTATGTAAGAGTTAGTAGTTGAACATTATTCTACTCTCATCCAAGCTCTTAAGTTATGGGATTGCCCAAGCCAAGCTGATATAGATGAAAAGTTAAATTAATAAGTTAATGATTCATAATGTGGCTCACCAAGTTCATGCTTTTTTACTTTATGAATTTAGCAAGTTATAATATTAAATCTATCAAACCACCAGCTAACATACTATAATTTAACATAAATAAATATATGAATTCAATCCTTAACCCCTTTTAACATTATTATTCATTCATGAGTCACTGATGAAACTTAGAAACAATATTAGCTGCTAGCTAATGCTCATCCTTGTTATTCTCTATATGCTAAGAATTTAACTTGCTAATTCCTTTTATTTTGTAATCTTTGGAAATTAAGACATGAAACCAAAGAATGAAGTAGGTGATTAAGTTGAAGGATAACACAAGTGTGAATTGAAAATATAGAACTTTTTTTAAAACCTTTTTTACAAACTAAAAATAGCTGATGATGAAATTTGTAGCAATACTTGTAAAATATTGTACTTGAAATATGTTTTAAATTTTAATGTTGTATAGGACCATCTTTATCCTAAAAAATATGGTAGTTTGTGAATAGAAATATTACTTTATTTTGCAAATTACTACATTAAATGCTTCCACAAATAAATTATAAAAAAATATGTAGAAGGATATGTAACTTTTATTAAGGAGGAGCTAGAACCTAACAACTTTAGATAAATTGGGGTCAAGTCCATTAGAAATCTTATTTATATTATTCAATCTCAATTATGAGTTCATTTATGACAATTTCATCCAAATTATGGTTTCACATGATTGTGTGTTGGTTGAGCCCAAGTCCATTTATAACCATTTATATTTAACCTTAATTCATCATTTCTTCCCTGTTAATGTAACATTCAAGCAGCTTTGTCTTGCAAAACTAAATAATCTTCAGCCTTCCTAAATTATTAACATTATTGTTTTACTACTAAGTAAGCTTATAGCCACTAGAACTATCTATTGGTATGCAAAAAGAATAGGTTCAAAATAGTGCTACATGAAAATCTAAAATAGTTCCAACTTATAATTATTATTATGATAGCAAATTATTGGTTAGCATTAACTTAAAGTATATGTCACGACCTAAACCTGATCATGACTAGCGTGCAACCCTTTTATCAGTTTTCATTAGCTTATGCATATGTACTTAACTTAATGCTGACCTATCACAAGTGAGACATTCATAAAAGAGAATAATATTTTAAAGATAGTATTCATCAAATTTTTTATAAAAGATATGAAAGTTAGGAATGCTTATAATTGTCCTAGAATAAGGATAAGCAAACTCAACTAACTTTTAAAGAGTTAGTTTAACATTTTATCAATCTAACTTTATGACAGATGAAAGGCCCAAAAATCATCCTATATACATGATCTATGCTACCAAAATACCGTTAATGAGTTTTTATGAACTGTAACTCTGAGGAGATGGTGGTAGAGGATTAACCTATGAATTTATGAAACAAAACACGAAGGACTGAGTCTGAGGCTCAGTGAGTAGATAATCTATAAGAAGAATAATAAGCTATAATAACTTACTCATCGTACTATCCTGCCTTAACCAATCGTATCATATTTAACGTATTAGAAACCAAGAGCCAAGTTCCATGAAATTAATACATGATCATTTCATTTTTCAATGCTTCATATGTGAACACTCAAGGATAACTATAATTAGATTATCATATATTCAAAATAATAAATAAAGAATAAAATACAATCATTCTCCTTTTTCTCTCAGGTCAACCTTATACCTTTCATAAGCATTTCATCCCTATCCTTCTAAGGTCTACCTTATACCCTTCACAAGCATGTCACCGAGAACTTTTCATCCGATATTCACAACATCACTCTATCATATTTCTCATTTTTATTGCCATTCATGGTATATTTCATAATACAATTTTAGGCATTAGAGCTCAAGCTCTCTATCAAATACAATCACAATTCAATCAATATACATCACAATATTTACCAGCATCATCACATTCTCTTGTATAGCTATAAGTATTTACATATATCATATCTCTCATGCTATATTTTATCATAAACTTCTATATCTTTAATGCTTAAAGACTAAATATCCATGTTAGGCTATTATAAGGTATGGAAACATAAAATAGATTGAATAATGTTTATATAATAATTATAATTCTGACCTTTGAATGATGTCTTAGGGATAACTCATGAACCATAGATGTATTATGTATGAAAATCTTTTTATATGAAGTAGGTTTAATCACCTTTTCATAGACTTTTTATTTGCCCAAATCGATTAAGTTTTGGAAGAGATAGTCTTTTTTGAAGTTAGATATAGAAGTGCTCTTTTCTGAAATTCAGAGTCCATAATGTTTGCTTACTATTTTAAGGATATCTAAAAATAAATATATGATTTTAATTTGAAACTAATATTTGAAAGTAGACTCAATTACCTTTAAAATGATAGATGGTTTACTTAAAATGAAAATAAGATGAAGGAATTACACCCCTTCAAAGTTGATATAAAATTCTGTTGTTGATAAATCAATTAGTGAATTAATTCATCAACCTCTGGAAGCCATGAATAGCTTAGTTACTTGATTCTGAAGCCTATTTTCAACTCTAGACCCCCAGAGTCAATTAATGAATCAATTCACACATAAAAAACTTAATTTTCTACAAAATTTTCACTATACAATTAATCTAAAACACCTCATAATCATATATAATGCATATTAAACCTAATTATGATCATCAATACACTTATCTAATATCTCATATCACTTTTTTCCATCATTTATTACTTCCAAAATATCAAAATAAATCAAAATCAAGCAAAGTTACAAACCAACCTATATTTCACATATATCTTCATATAACCTCAAAATTTATAAATTTAGGTAGATTATCTACTCATTTTGTATGAAAGAGGATGCTAGAAGACTAATTTGAAAATCTTTCAACCCTAATCATATCAAAATCCATGGTTTCTAGAGTTAGGATTTAAAATGCTTAACAAAATCAAATAAACTTTAAAGCTTTTATCAACTAAGAAGAAATAGAAGAAATTTTTTATGAAAATATTGTTCTTACCTCAACTAAATGAAAAAATCGAGAAGATTTGAAGTCTCCCTTGCTTAGTTGATGAAGTAATGAAAGGATTGTTTAGAGAGAGTGGAATAAATGGAAAAATGAGAAAGGGTGAGGGTTTTTAGGGCTAAAAAGGGAAAAATAAGGCTTCAAGGGCATTTTTGAAAAAATATTCTTAAACCTCTTCCATACTCATATACTCACTTATATTAGTGTACAACTTTACACTTCAAAATTCTATCAAACTTTTTCCTAATAAATTTCACCCGAATTACATTCTCACACTCTTATTTTTTATCAATTCTATTTTATTTCATAATTCACACATAATTATCTTAATTCACCTGAATTTATCGATTACTTAAACTATTATTCCATATATTATAATTTCTAATTTATTTACTATTAAGGAAGGTGTAATAGTATAAGTCTTAGGAAAAAGGAAAACTCGTGAAAGTAATCAATCTAATGCTACAATGAATGATTTAGGGAAAATATGCAATTTCTATAAAGCATTTGATATGCATTTTAATTGTGAGTATTATGTAAAACCTTTAATGCTTTGTTGATCACATATTTCAATTGAATTTGTAGTCACTTTGATATGTAACTACAAGGAAACTTTATGATAATAAATTTGAAGTATTATTGCCATTGTGTCATGTTTGTAAAAGTTGTTAGTTGATTATTTAGGGTATGTAATTTATTGATATACTTTACTCTCTCATGTCATATAATTTTCCTTATATCTATTCAAGACTTTTTATATAGTTATCAGCACCAATTACATAAGTGAAGCTCTTTCCTCAATTTAAAATCTCATTTTATTGTCATTTTTTTCCACATAATTTATTTTCTTTTTTCCCATTTTTTTAGATTTAGGTGGTGTAAAGCTTAAATGACTTAGCAGTACCTTGAAGTACTTTTATTTACAAACTAAACATGGATGCCTTATTTTGAGTTACCACTTTGCTTTTAGATTGATTATTTGATCATATTTATTAGGAAACTAAGAAATTGAACCCATTAACCCTAAATTCCAATTATTAACTAGATTGTACAATTATAGGTTTTAAAGATTATGAGGATTTTAGTTATAGTGTAGTTCCAAAGTTTGTGAAGCATACTGAAGTAATGTTGGATGAAATTGAAAGGATAATAAGTTTAATTAACTATCAATTACTTTAGGTATAATCATATGCTTATATGACTTCTTGCTTCTAAAGTGCCTTTCTAACCACCTCTTACTGCTACACAGTTTGGCAACTTAGGTTAAGGAATGTGTAATACCTAGACTCTTAAAACTTGAGAATAAGCCAGTCAATTGGTCATTCACCATTCAAAGTCTCAAAAATGACAAGCACACCCACAATAATAAACACATCAAGTTAATCTCAAAGCATCTCAAGACCATATACAAAATATAGCAAATAGCACATAACAACTTTAGCAACCAACGACAAAGCACATAACAAGGCAATAATGAATTCTCAAGTAATATGGATGAATGTAGCAATAAGCAAATACAATTATGGACCAATTTTAGTAGTAGAAAGGCTACTTCTTTTATTCATAATATGCCTTATTACATATAGTAGAGTGTGTAGGGAAGGCCACCAACCACACATTCCATCTTTTAGGCAAATACCAAGTGACCAGCAAGATTATCAGGTACTTCCCCCCTAAAAAGCATTCTAAGTAAAAACCCATCTAACAAGAGTTGACATACTTTTCTTAAACTATCATAAGGCCTTTTCTTAGAGCTTAGGAAGGATCTATTAGTCCATAATACATCAAAATAAAGATAAAACCTAATGATTATAGCCATGTGCTTTTTTACTTGCACTGGACAAGTTACCCTAAGTAAAATTATATAAATACCTATAACATGGGGAAAATCCTTAAAAATTGTACACAAGTCAAAATCTTCCTAAGTTTGCATTACAAAGCCTTCATATGATGGTTAATTTTTGAACAAAGTCTCATTTGAATTAGAGCTCATTTGCTTAGCTAAATTGGGTTACAAGGTTGACTTGTGACATTCTTCCCTACTTAAAAAATGTCAATGTCCTCATTCATGATGCAATCTAACAACTTTACAAGAGTTTTTAGTCTGTTTCTTTAAGCTCTTCCCTCAACTTCTTCTTAACTTGTCTCTTTGGCCTTTGCTAACGCTTGTTTTCAACATTTCAGTTTGATGCTGCTCCCATGAAACTTTTACTTACTGCTCTCGAATCTTCATGCTAGTCCCTTTGAACTTGTTGTTGATAATGAAAACTCCATTAAGCTTAGTATGAATTATCTCTATAATTCTTCATCTATTGTCTTCGTAGTTAGCATGCAAGCTTAGTGTCCTAAAACTGCCTATTTGCTAAGTATCTTACACCCAATGTCTCATACCATTGGTACAAAAGATAAACTCATGCTTAGTTATTACATAGGTCCTATAACGTTGCTTACAAGTCTACTTGTTGATGGTTTTAGTTAATCTTGAAACTTCATTTCATATTTAGTATTTGGACAAATCACTCATCCTCTTCTAACTCAAGTCCAACATCTGTATGATGTTTCTAAAGCATTCAAACATGACACTCTCCTGGGTCCCCCCCACCACAGCCAATAGGGTTGAACAAGGCATCATCTACACTTCTTATTCTAGCTTGCATACGCTTATGTACTTCAAGTTTTCTCCATAAATTGCTTCTATGATTGACTACTAGCACTTCTAAAGCTGTGTGAGCCATTTGTTGTAAGTGAAAACTCACAACTGTGTGATTCCCTACACACAGAAAATAATCATAATAAGAGAAAATTATATATATTAGGCAGCTGCTCCTCAAGCACACACTGCCACTCTCCAACATTTCAATAGATTTCTCCTTAAAAGGATTTATCTCTTTATCACATCTGATGAACACATGCAAAGAACTCCTCCTTGCCATCTCTACTACCTAACTTGCTTACTATACATGCTAGTACCAATAATCCCGCACAACTCCTTGTGAAGATAGATCCCTGGTAGGGAAAAGGGATTTACCCCGCCATTCCATCTTAGGCTATTCATGGAATGCTAAGAGTTAAAGTTCCCGACTCTAATGTAAGACTCACCCTTCCTATTTGAATGATCAACTTCTTTGTTACCTCCTGCTCCTTCTCCTTAGAGTCAAGCTTAGATGACACTTAGGGCAGTTTTCTCTGGGCATTCTGTTACTTTGTGTGGTCCTTGGCACAAGAAATAAGATAATGTTTTCCTCTTCTTAATGTTGAATGGTTAAGAAAATTCTAAGGCTTCCATGTGGGTAGGCATTATTGAGGCCCCTCCCTTACCTTTAGGCTTACCACTCCTAATTAACTATTTGACTCCCCTACCAATATTAGATGCAATTCCCCTAGCAAACTTCATATTAAAGTTAGGGAAATCGTAGTAAAAAAGATATTTAACATTCATCACTGCTTTTGATAAGTTTTAAACTCTTCCTCTCTAAAACTCTATAACAACTTCCTTTGAGAGACTATTTAGAAAATAGAAAAGTTTATCTTTCTCAATCATATCTCTAATGTCCAACATCATAGTTATAAAATCCTTCATATAATCCTGCATCGAACCCAATTGTCGTACCTTTCTTAACTTTTATCTAGCTAAGTAATCCATATTCTTAGAATAAAAATATGCTTTCAACTCTTATTTCAACTTGTCCTAAGTGTTAATCTGCACCTTCCTTCTTTAATCTCCTAGTACTTGTTCCTTCACCAAACCTTTGCATTGTTAACGAGGAACATAGTAACATGATTCAATTGGGCTTCCTCAAACTCTATGCCAGCAATATTGAAATATTGGTCCAAGTCGAACACAAAGTTTTCTAGCTTTTGCGCATTTCTTTCACCTATATATAGCCTTGGTTCAAGGATTTTCAGCTTCCTCTTTCGCTTTGAGGCACCATCCTCTTATGGACCACTTCCAAGAGCCATCATCATTACCTTAACCGAGGTAACTAGGTTACTAATTTCTATTTGAAGAGCCGTAATAACATCTTTTATCTCATTGGAAAGGCCCCTCAAAGCATTTCCTAATTCCATTTGGGTGGTCTCGATGACAGCTAGTCATTTACCGACTTATGGAGTGTAGCTACTCCTTGAGCTTTCGATTCCTTTGTTTGCTTGAAAGGTCTTTACTCGGTGCTCGAGAGCTTCCTAATCTTTGGCTCTTCGGAAAAGTTTAGGGAATTTTTTTTGGAGGATCTAGTATGCCTTGCTAACTTAATATTTAATTATATTACATATGTGTAACCATGTGTTTGATGAGTGCATTTTCTGGACCAGAGATACCCTAATTTTAGGTTAAAGTAAGTCTCTTTTAACTATTTATTTGATCTTGATAAGTTTCTATTTTAAATTATGAGTTATTTATTGCCAAACTGTTTAGCAATATATATTAACTCATTTATTTTTTTTATTCTCTTCAGTTTGATTCTATTCTTGCTATCATATTATGGAAATTGTAGTTTTTTGAATTGACATGTCCATATAAATGCTATTTTCTAAATCACTAATGTATAAAATTGGTAATGATAATTATGCATGTATGTACTAGTGGTATCTTAATAGTTATTTGATGGATGTTTTATTGACTAATTGTTGTTGTAGTTTATAATTGAAGATGATATTCAATGACATGTTAGTTAGTGATCATTACAATTGAAGGTAGCTTATGGTTTTCATGGCTGGTGCAACTACCATAGTTTTCTTGCAACATGAAAGAATTCCTTCACTTTATTTCAATAAGATACCTTTAAATAGAGATATTCTTTTGGAAATGATATATGATCTTTGTTTATCTAATTAGTATGCTAATGTAAACTCCTGTGTATAAATTTACCTAATAGATATCAAAATCAATAGCAGGTGCCTTTCACCTTTGTCTTTCTCAACTTTTTGCAATTCTTGGATCCCTCACCATCTTTCTCAATGGCCTCCATTACTATAACCTCTATGTTTCTTGCCCCATTTCCATCACTTTTAAGGAAAGCTTGGTGTGGAAAAGAAGATTGTTGTTATTCGTGGTTTTTGTTTAGCTTATTGATTTAGCTGGAATGTGTTCTATTTGTACTAATTATGTTGTTTTGCATTTGTTCCATTGTTAAATGATTTTTTTATTACTTCTCAAATTCATTTAACTAGTTTTATTGATTACTAAAAGAATAAGCTTTCTTTAATAGGCCAAACTCAATTTCCTTTTCAATTTGAGGGAAAGCTTTTCCTTCCATCACGTTGAAACCTAGAGTATCTTGGTTTCAAGTTTTACATGCCATAAGTTATTTGATCAAAAGCCCAATTGATTCTACTTAATTTATATTTGTTTACCTTAGGAACATTTTTTTTCAAATTTAATCGAAAAATTACTCATGTTAAGTAACTGTCAAATAGATATAAATATTTCCTATAACTTGAGGAAACAAAAATAAAATAAAAGGAATAGCTGTTATATGATGATCTTCGTGATGCTAGATCACTATTATCAATGCCTATGTGGGTAAATTAATTAGTTTTGTGTTGATGTTGTAAAGTGAATATTCTTAGGCCACTAAGGGCCAGCTATGGGTTCCCAATGTTGTGCTGGCAGAGGGTGTTCAATCCCCTCAAATCACCCCTTCCTAATCTTAAAATTTCCTTTGTACCAAAAAATAAAATAAATAAAAGAGTAGTCTTGGTGTTCATCTACGTCTAGAGTCTAATACTTAAAAAGGGAATCTCGAATAGTGGATACTTCTTCTTTCATTTATAATTACTGGTATTAAAAGTCAACATAGCACTGAATTGAATACATGACACTTTCTGTTGCTTTGTTGTTGTATTATAAATTTATAACGTATCTTTTCAATTGGAATTGTTAATAATGTATTGCATGCTTAATTGTGCTTGAGATTATAGAGAAGAAAATGAGTACAGGTTATGCACTCCGGGATATTATTTTGGCCTGAACTTTTATTTTTTTATATTTAATGATACAAATTTTATTATTTGAGCAGGCCAAACCTAAGATAATGGATAAGGCTTGTAATATAGTCAAGAAACAATTGGCATTGCCAGATTATTCATTTGTCATTGGGGAATCCAAATTTGTTGTACTTGGAGCTAATTTTCTTGATAAGGTATTACTATATCAATTATATAATTTATTATTGTGAGATAGATTTAGAATAATTTCCTATTGTTCTTTTTCGTTTTGTTTTTCCTTTCATTTTCTATTTCTTTTGGAAGGGAAATGCGATCGGTTGTTGCAGAAGTTAAGCCCACATATCTCCTACATTGGACCCTGAATTGTTATGGTGTGTTTTGCCTGTTATGTGAGAAACACACTTTTTGAACCAATAACTCAAGTTTTAGTGATGATGATGAGTTGACCATAATGATAAGGATTACGAAATTCTTGCTTTAGAGAATCATGGCAATTCTCTAAAATCTGAAAATGAAGTATCTCATTTTGGTAAGGCATAAGAAAATTTTCTCCTCAAATGGTACTCTTTTTGAATTTCTGACAACCCCTTCGCAAGTTTAGTGTTATGCTCTAAAACTGTTTGTTATAATGTCCTATAAAGGTACTCTTCTTCATAGACCGTTTTTTAGGTTTTTTTTATAAGTTAGTCTCTTTTTTTCCTTCCTTTTCCACTTGAATCTCATTAGTTCTTGATTAATTTTGGTTAGTTAAGCCCTTTGGTTTGGTTATATTTTATTTTTTTTTGTATATTTGCTATGATTTCATTGCTTTACGAAAATTCAATATTTTAACTATAGTGTTTCAGAAAGGCTTCTCAAGTGGCAATTTGCTTTTCGACAAACATAGAAATGAGTTTTATATTTTTTTAATGAATATTCATTAAAAATTGCTTACCTTGCTGTTGGTTCTGTTGTGGAGGTAATATGAGGAGCATATTCATAGTTAAAGATCTTTAGATTATGAATTAAATGGGTGGATGAGAAAATATTCTGGTATGATCCTACCTAAAGTCTGCACAACCACTCTCTTATTAAAGTTGCTATTATGCTACTATAGCATTTGAAGCAAACCTACGAAGTTCTCTGATGGTTATATTTAGTTGCAAGATCCCGTTTGGGTAATTTTCTTTAAAACTTTCTTCATTTTAGTATCAACTTAGCCTCAATAATTTACATGCTGACAAGTGGTTGGACATATATATGATTGACCAATTCCTGTAATTCATTGCATATATAATTTCCAATGCTAACAAAACTTGGTATGACTTAGTCTCTTCCTTGATTATGGCATAATTTTAGCGTTAGTTCTTTTATTTGCTGTCATTTTTTGTGATTCCAAGTTTACGATCCTTCATTTTTTATGTTTAGTTACATAAAATTGATTTAATTCCTGATTAGCCTGCTCCAAGTTTCTATTTTACACGTGACTTTTATGTCTTCTGTCGAATGGCAGTTCAATGCCTACCACCTGTTTGTAGAAATGTATCTAAGAGAATAAGGAATTTGAGAAGCAAATGAGATGGGAACAAGGAAGACAGGCTATCATACAAAGTTATATATGGCAAACAACAATTTAATGCTTCATCACGGCTCAATATTGGAAATAAAATTAAGTGTAGTGGTTTTATAAATTTTACAGCTTAATTGCCTCTTTTTGGCCTCTCATGTTTTGTCACATTTTTATCCATAGATTAACATACTGAGAGTTGAAAATTG
This sequence comes from Sindora glabra, assembly GCA_020226215.1. Lineage (NCBI taxonomy): Eukaryota > Viridiplantae > Streptophyta > Magnoliopsida > Fabales > Fabaceae > Sindora > Sindora glabra. The sequence continues at coordinate 98,816,602 of CM035227.1, read as the reverse complement.
CTTCTCCTGTTATAGACTGAGTAAATGAAAATGCCTTCCAAAAACCAGAATCTTACTGTTTAACTTTTGAGACCCTTCGTTGTGGAGCTTTGGAATAATTGGAAGAAATTGTTAGACATTATGTGTTATAATTTGGCTTCATCTTTTGGTCTTCTTGGAATTTACTCCCATATGGTTCCAGGATTCCTTATTGGTGCAGACTTTGATTTGTAAACTAATGAATTATGAGTTTTTCTTTTACTATCAGCCCAGGAAAATATGTTGCCTTCCTAATAGAAGTGGCTTATTAGAATTTAAATAGTTTTCTTCCATTATATTCTTAGTAGCATATGAGTTTTGTCTGCAGATCACCTAGACAAAATTAATTCAACTAGAACTCTGAAAATTGTATATGCCATGTCTATCTTTGTATGTGTTGCTGTGAATTTCAGAACAAAGGACTTGTGGGGAGGCATGTGCTGGTCTATGCTTAGTTTTTGAGATCATTTATTCAGTTTTCCAACATAGATGGAAACATTTTTATGTTTTAGGCAACTAAAAGAATATTTATGAAACGAATATGGCTGCTTTAACTACTGGTACAAAAGCTAGAAACTACTTAGTCTTGCCAATTTGATAATCAAGTTGCTGTGGGAAAGTTGAAATTTATCATAAAGCTTATACAACAGAAGCCAAATTAACCATTTGTCCGAATCATTAGGTTGTTTTAAGAAATTTGATTGACAGATAAATAATTTCGTTAATTCACTCGGAGGTGTTAATTAATTGTGAATCACATTGGCTTTTAGTAATACAGATGCAAGAATCATTTTAAAACACAAAATAAACATTTGAATTCAAATTTATTTACTAATTTGTTAAGAATTGTATGGCTATTTATTAATGGTGAACACAATAATAATTGAATTTAAATTTAAATTTATCACATTAAATTAACATTTTTTTAGCAAATATATATAATTATTTCCTAATTTTTTAAAATAAATTTATTATTATACTCATTAATATTTGAAGTTCAAATAGACCCGTGCATAGCACGGCCAGAAAACTAGTTTAACCTGTTGTGACGGCGCCGTTTCTGCCCATGTGGGCCCCGCATGCATGGAAACCATTGGGCAGCTGATGCGTACACGTGTCGTACACTTTGGGGCATGCATTTACTCCTGCTTGTTTTAAGGTCATTGTTATTGGATCCAGTTATCACTTTGGGTTTGCCAGACAACTTTTTAAAAATTAATTTTATTTTAATATAAATAATTTTAATTTATTTATAAAGAAAATTTATTATTTATTAATATTTCAAGAATAATAATTTTAATTTATTATAAATAAATTATTTTATTTAAAATTCATTAAAAATATATGAAATTTAACTGAAAAATTAATTTTAATTATATCATGATAAATATAATATTAAAAAGAGAATAAATATCTTATATAATTTATATTTTAAGAAAAATAAAATAAAATTTAGTGAAATTCTTATTAAAATTTATTAAATTTTATAATGATATAAATATAATTAAAATAAAATTATAAATGAGATGAAATTTCTTTTATTTAAATATCATTTTTAAAAAAAATTATTTAAAATAAAATAAAAAATTTATCTTTAACTATTCCAAGAAATTTCATTAACATATACCCAACCATGGTATACAAAGAAAATTTATTGCGTTGTCCATTGTAAGACGTGTAAACACTTCCATAAAAATATTTTAAGATTTAAAATTAAATTTTAAATTTTTTGCATTTACGTAATTTAATCTATTGTAGGTTGCTGAATGATGAATTAGTGATGGAAGATTTAAATAATATATTGGAGTTTCGAGAATATACGTTCAAATCTCCTCACCTTCAATTTAATATATATCGTGTAATTTAATCTCATGTAATAGGTATTAGATATGATTCTCAACGTTTAAAGTTTAAAATTTATAATTTTTAACATATTTGATCCCACACGGAATTCGATGTACGGATTAATGTTATAAATGAAAATTACACTGTACTCTTTTGTGCTTTTTTTTCCCCCTAATTTTAAATATTGCAAGTCATTTACTTACGTTTTCAATTTTACTTTGCCTATATAGATTAATTTTTATTCAAAATTTAATAGAAAAATTACATACAATATATTTTGTTTTTAATTTCTCAAATTTTGACTCAATTTGAAACTAAATTATCCAAAAGAAGCCCAAATTTTATTAAAAATTTGTCTTCAATAATTCATTCTATAATTATTGAATAAAAGGTGTTAAATTGGGTTTTAGAAGTCAATTAATTTTGAATGAATACCAAATTGAATTACAATTAAGAGAAGTAAATATTATATGCAATATACTTGATTTTTTAATTTAATTTTTAATTAGAAATAGTTTAGATGGATAAAATATTAATAATTGAAAGTATAGATAAATAAATTATAATACTTAAAATTATAACGTGGATTGCTTTGCTTATAGTCAGTGTTGGCTGTGGTCTTCAAGCAATTAAGATATTCATGCCATCTTCGCATGCCATGTTTATGTTATTTGTGTTGAGTCAATATTTAAGTAATATTTCAAATAAGTTTATCTTAACTTAGTTCCAATGGCGATTGTGTCAGTGCCGGAGCCATGAATTATGGTTTGGAAGGCGACGGAGCCGTCTATAACCATACGTTATTTTATTTTAATGCATGCTTAAAAATTTATTTAAAAATTATAATTTTTTATAATTTTTATTCAAGATATTATAGTATTTTATGAATTAAATATAAAAATTATGATATTAAAAATTATAAAAATTTATTTATAAAAGGTTGTAATATATAAATTATTCAGACTTAAAAAAAAATAACAGCAAAAATCTATTAAATTTAACAAAATATAATTAATTTAAACAAATTCATATTTGCGCATATTTTTTTATAAATGTATAAATATTTTGTTGTGAAAATATTGTATAATAAAATAAAAAAATAATAAGGAAGTAATTATATCATAGGTAATATAGATAAAAATATGAAGTTATATTTATAAAGATTGTAACGCACTAATTATTTGAAATTTTATAAAAAAAATTACAATAAAAATCTATAAAATTTGTGGAAAAAATAATTTCATAAAGTGTATATATATATATATATATATATATATATATATATATCTTTTTAGACATGTATAGAAGACTTTGAAAAATTTAGGACAATAAATCAAAACAGATAGCAAATAAATAGTAATTTTAGTGCACTTATATTATATGTGTAATGTAAATAAGTGAATGTAAATTTTAGTACAAATAATATTTTTTTGAAAAATAAAATTAGGGTTAAATAGAAGTTAGAAAAATATTTTATAAGGTATGTAAATTCTTTTATTTTAACTAAACATATGCTTCTATAAAGTATTTTAAAGTACAATATAATAAAAAAAAAGTTTATATTTAGTAAGAAAAGAGAAAGAGAAAAATTAAAGTATAATTATTTGTAATTAATTAATTATAGAAGAATTATAATCTTATACTTTGTATTTATATTTCTATCTTTTTTCATAAAATTTATCTTTATTATACACATATATATTATTTTTATTATAACTGTATGTATTAAAAAAAATTTAAGAGAGTCGAGATATATAACAACGTACGTATAAGATAGAGTTTTGGGAGGAGGGACAAGGCTACCCTTAAATCCTCTTGGCTCCACCATAGGTGTTTATGATAATATAGAAGTGGCAGATGAATTATGATAAATATAAATTGAGTTAAAAGTGGATGAATAATTATTGATCAATTTATCTATTTATAATCCAATATAAAATTTTAAATAGGTCATAAGTCATCCATGATCCTTGAATATATGATTAACCTAACTCATCTATTTATCCATTAAATTATTATTATTTTTATTGATATTATTTTTCACCACAATTATATATTTATTAGTATTATTTCAAAATAAATTTATGTTATCAAAATTTTTATTCTTTATTTTTATTTACTTTTTAAAATTATAATTTTTTATCCCATTTTCTTAACATTAATTTTTAAAAATTATTTTAATATTAAATGTAGTTGATTAAATATTTTAATTTTAATATGCATTAAATAAAATTTATTTAATTTAAAATAGAAATTACAATAAAATTAAAAAAAAATTCAAGATTATGAATTATATGTATTCTTTTACAATAATAAATTGTACTTTTAAAATTACATATATATCAACAATCAGATTTCAATTTATAAAATATCACTTAAAAAATAAAAATTAACCTTATGGGTGTATTGATATTTACAAAGTATAACCAAGAATCTAATATATAACTATACAATATATTACATGTGACACATAACCATATAAAAATTTTTATTTAAAAATTAGAAAAGGTAATTTTCTCATTATTTTTAAGTTTTAAAAGAAAAACAATAAATTATTATAGATTTTAATACAAAAGATTGGGCTTAATTTTACTTTTTTATAAAAAAATTGATATTGTCACATATGTAATAATATTATAATATTTTATTTCAAATAATTAATTTTAAATATATTTAAATTATGTTAAATTTTTAAAAATATTTTATTATAATATTTTTTTATTTTATAATATTAATTTATACAATGTACAAATCAATCACCTATGAATATAAATAGATAAATGATTATTCATAAATTAATTCAATATGATCCTAATTTTAATGAGTCAATAATAACTCATCTATATTTACTCTAAAAATTCATATTTACTCTAAAGTTAAAATAGATGAATATAGTTGGACCAAAATAAGAATGGATATGAATGGATAAATAAATATGAATCAAAATTGCCTATAATGACTAATACTTCTTCAACACACTCCCTATTTTCATGAGCCTCTTTCAAAGGTAAACAACTAGGATTGCTGCAGAAATTTTACATTAACATATCAAAATGTATGGATACATATCATCGGTGATTAATAAATCCGGCTCTTCTCCTTTTTTCTTTTAATCATTTTGCTACCATAACGAAAACAGTAAGATATAAGATTTCTCCTTTTTTAAGGTCCCATCAGACATAAGAAAAGATTGTTGGATTCTATTACACATTAGGATTCAATGTCCATCTCTCTTTTATATGAAAGAAAAATGACTAATTCCGGGTTTGGAATAACAAGGAAATAAGATTTCAGTTCTTTTAATATTGAATTCATATGTAAATTTATTCAAAAGTTAAATTTCAAATGAATTGAATTCTAATTTCTTTTTCTTTTAAGTTTCAAACATGAAGTAAAAGAAAAATGAGAGGATACAAATTTGGGACAAAAAGCATGTGGGATCACAGCTGAGGCATAAACCCCCCACCCCAGACAATAGCTTGTGGTCTAGCATTAACACCAGATTTTGATAGGCACTACATCAATTTGTAAATGATATCTTCCTTTCGTTTTCTACAAATTTTTTATTTTAACATAAGAGCTGATTGATTCCTCAACTGATCTTTCAACCGTTTTTGACTGGCCAGAAGTAACTGTCTAGAGGAATTCCTGCCTATTCTACCAATTATCAATTTACCTTTCTTTAACCTAAATTCATACCCAGTTTTTATTCTGGAAAGAAAAAGAAAAAGATTAGGCCCTGAAACAGGAACTAAACAGGAATGTGCAGGAAGTAGAGCATTACACATTCCACAAGTGAAGTTCTGATTGACCCGGGTGCAACCCAGTTGCTCCTAATATTGTCTTCTGCTCATTCACAAGCCAGATTTTCATTGCAGCTGAAATGTGTTTAGCACCATGTCATTATTTGTCAGGCTTCATGTTTCAGAATATTTCATCGTTTGTCAAGTCTGTGAAAAAGAAGTGACACCATATGATCATAAGATAAATGAGAAATTCCTATATGCTCTAACCATGTTACTTATCATTAATCATAGTTAATAAATGAAGAATATTTATTAATTTTTACAATTTTCAAGACATTAAAATTATATTTTTAACGAGCATAGACCTGACAAAATTGACAAATGGACAAACAGGTTGACAATTATCCTTTATTTATTAATCATGACTAAATACATTTGATGTAGAAGTAGCATATAAGAATTTCTCACGATAAACTCACCATTACTGTCTGCATAAATGGATCCAGAACCTACATATGAAAGACCTGCGACAGAGGAAATAAACGCTATGCGTTTCCAGAAGCTTTGAGAAGAGGATATGAAAGTTGGCATAGATGGCATGCTGACTCCAATTTTGTAGTCATAATTTTTGGGTGGTCTTCAGCAATACTCAGTTGTCGGCCTTCTCACGTTTGTTCCAACATTGTTTACCTAAGCCATAGTATCATGAATCATATACAACTCATTCCATGTCCACACACACAGAAAAAAGAATTTAATTCATGAGTAATTTTATAGGTGAATATTATAGATAAATTAAATTTCATTTTTTTTCCCCAAATGAGGGGTGAATATCATATCACTTCCGGAATGAAATCATGTCGACAAGAAAATCTAGGCTATTAGTTGAACATTACCATTCCTATCAATTTCCTCAAGAATATTGTATATTGTTATCAAAACCACTGGGTTATCACCTATGAGCACTTACTGCATCACAAATTTATTATTATTTGAGCAAAATATAGCAAACCTCTAAACGTTGATTTGAGTCATGTGCAATTTATCCTCAAACTTTTGTGGTATTGGATCTCAACTATCCCCAACTTTTGAAAGTGTGCAATCGAACTTCTGAACATCACAAATCTTATAACTAACATCATAAAAATCTGCCATTATCTAGCACTATTTGCATTATTTGTGAAAAATTTAGAACTAATTGCACACTTCTAAAATGTAAATGAATATCTCATACATGGTTCAAAATTCAGAAAATTAAGTGTGATTAATTCACCCTTTTGGTAACTGTTACAAAAAGTAAAAAAATATATAAAAGATACAATCTTCTTGGGAGAGTTGCAAGAAAAGAAAGTTGGCAATGATTTAACGAGGACACTAAGATGCTTTATTTGGGTGAAAAATGACTCACAAGTATATTTAGCTTGCCATTGAAGATAGAAGTCACTGGTTGGATAAGTTTTACTCTTTCCTCTGCAGAAGAAAGATCACAGACTGAACAGAAACCAAAAAGCCCTTATCTTGCCACTGCTTTAAGCACTTACTGAGCTCAGCTTCATATCTAGAGCAGGTGTACACAATTGCACCAAATTCAGCTAACTCCTCTACCATAGCATGCCTGAGTGAACACCGCATACATTCAATAAACTCAAAAAACGAAAAAGAAAGTAAAACGGAATTTGCCCTTGAAACATATTTATACCATGGCTTGTGCAAAGAATTAAACTTTTTGGTCAAATTTTTGTGCCATTGTTGAATAATAATTTAACACTTCCAAACTTATTAGCACTGAAAACTTCAGTACTACAGCATTTTAACAAGTAATGCAACATAATTAATTCATTAGTTTTAGAATTCACATGACATCTGGTATGTTAAAATGCATCATATGGTAATACAATAACAATAAAGCCTTAGCCTTAGCCTACTAAGGTTAGCTACATAAATCACACGACGTCAGTATCAGAAATTAGATTTAAAATGCATCATATGGTAATAATGAAATTTTAGTGTTATAATAAGGAAAATGATGGAAACATTTCTTAAAACACTCTAGAGTCATTGTCTACCGCATTTTGATGAGTAACACAACTAACTCATTAGTTCAGGATTCATCATCCCGCCTGTTAAAAATGCATCAGATAGTAATAATAAATATTGTGTTACGATAAGAAAAATGATTGAAATATAACTTTAAAAGCACACCAAAATTACTCCTTCTCTCACAAACAAGTCTCAAATTTTTATGTGGAATCCATGCCTACTGAATGATTTTTCCCCTGCACTTTATACAAACCAATATTACAATGTGTAGATGCCTAGCAGCGCTGGTTTCAATCAAACAACAATGACAATTGTGAGGAAATTTGTTCATAGTATGAATAAACCAAATCCAAAACTTCTCAATAATAAAAAAGAGTAATAAATCAAGACGAAGAGAAAAAACAAAAAGAAAAGATAGACCCAATTCAACGGGAAGATAGTCCCTCAATAGAGCAAGGGCTAGTCACTGACGGCACTCGTGGAATTTAGGAAATATAAATATTTTTGTCATTGGGCTCATTCTTCAATCCCTAAATTTCACGAGGGCCGCCAGTGACTAAGAGCCGTCATTCTCCAGTTCCTAAATTTCACGAAAGCCGCCGATGATAAGAGCAATCATTCCCCGATCAAGAAGATGGTCCTCAATGGAATGACAATTCTTGCCACCGGCAACACTTGTAGAAATTAGGGATGGTCCCTGTATGAATATTATTGTCATCCCCAAATTTCGCAAGCGCCGCCAGTGACAAGAACTCTCGTAAGAGACCGTCTACCTCACCTGATATTATCTAGTCGTGATTCCGTCCCTCTATTCTCCTCTCGCTCGCTGTGCATGTGCGTGCCTCTTACGGACCCAATGCACACGTTTTTCCCCATCCTGTAACGACGCCGTTTCCAACCATAAGCGTGCATGTGTACACACGGCGCCGCGTCTTTGTGAAATTTAACTTAAAATTTATGATTTTTTAATATTCGTGAAACCATAGATTTTGAATAGGATTTGGATAACTTTATTTCTTAATGAATACTTTATATATATATATAATGAGAGAAATTACGAAATCATTATCTATAACATTTAGTAAATATCAAATTAATATTACAATTTTTTAATCAATTTTAAAAATTTTGATTTGATATTCACCATTTTTAGGTATCAAATTAATTTAAAAAAAATCTTTCAATATTAATTTAAGATGAAATTTATCATAAAACTTATATATAGTGCTTTATTCTCATTTATTATCTGCCCTGAATGTATGAATATTCTATTTATTTCATTGAAAAATATTATTTATATATATATTAAAAAAAATTAAAGTGGTATTATTTGTTGCAATAAATTATAATAACATATTTTAAACTCACTTTCTTACAATTAAATACAGCTGCAAAGCCTTAAAACTCAATAGTACACTTTCAAAACAACCAAAACATCCAAATAGGAACCGCCAAATCTCATTTCATTACTTTTCATACCTGTGAAGCAGCTCAACAAATCGATTTCATCTTATCGTGATTCGTCCCTCTATCCCCCTCTCGCTCTCTGTGTTTGCGCCTGCCTCTTAACGCTCAACATTTTCCTTGTCCTATAACGACGCCATTTCCGACCATAAGCGTGCATTTGTACGCATGTTTTTCACACCTATGAGCATTCATCTACTGCAACGTCTTTGAGAAATTTAACTTAAAATTTATGAATTTTAATATTCATGAATCCATAGAATTTGGATAGGATTTGAATACTTTATTTCTTAATCAATACTTTATATATATATATATATATATATATATATATATATGTCTGCAACGGTTTTGATTTCATAAAAATATAATGAGAGGAATAATGAAATCATTATCTAAAATATTTAGTAAATATCAAATTAATATTAAAATTTTTTTAATCAATTTTAAAAATTTTGTTTGATATTCACCATATTTTTCGGTACTAAATCAATTTAAAAAAATCTTTCAATACTAATTTAAGATAAATTTATCATAAAACTTATATATAATGCTTCATTCTCATTTATTGTTTGGCGTAAATGAATGAGCATTCTATTTATTTTGTTGAAAAGTACTTTTTGTAAAAAAATATTATTTGTATATATATTAAAGGAAAAAATTAAGTTGATATTATTTGTTGTAATAAATTATAACAAGATACATCAAACTTACTTTCTTTTATTTAAATTCAATCGTAAACAATAAATTATTCAAAAATTCGGAAGACCCAAAATGATACATTTATAGCCCGTTTTGAAAACTACCAAAGTAACAAAATAGAAACCGCCAAATTCCATTTTGTTATTGTACAATTCTTGTGAAGCAACTCGACAAATCTAATTTGATCTTACCATGATTCCATCCCTCTATTCCCCTCTCGCTCGTTATGTATGTGCCTGCCTCTTAGGGAGGGAAAATTCTTAATTACTCCTAAAATAAGATACTGTACCTTACTCCAGAAGAGAGATATAGAGAGAGAAAAATGAAGTAGGGCCTGCACAGCGGAGCCCACTCCATTTTTTGTTTTTGTCTCTCACTCCTAGAGTAACATAGAATTGCTCCTTAAGGAGACGCTTAATATTTTCCTCGTCTGTAATGACGCCGTTTCCAACCATAAGCGTGCATTTGTACACACGTTTTTTACACCTATGAGCATTCATCTAGTGCAGCGTCTTTGGGAAATTTAACTTAAAATTTATGATTTTTAATATTTGTGAATCCATTGAATTTGAATAGGATTTGAATACTTTATTTCTTAATGAATACTTTATATATATATATATGCAATGGTTTTGATTTCATAAAAATATAATGAGAGAAATTACGAAATCATTATCTAAAATATTTAGTAAATATCAAATTAATATTAAAATTTTTTAATCAATTTAATATCAAATTTAAAAATTTTGATTTGATACTCACCATATTTTTCGGTACCAAATTAATTTTAAAAAAACTTTCTATACTAATTTAAGATGAAATTTATGATAAAACTTATATATAGTACTTCATTCTCATTTATTGTTTAGCCTGAATGCATGAGCATTTTATTTATTTTGTTGAAAAGTATTTTTTATAAAAAAATAATATTTGTATATATATTAAAGAAAAAAATCAGGCTGCTATTATTTGTTGCAATAAATTGCAACAAGATATCACAAATTCACTTTCTTTTATTTAAATTCAGTTACAAACAGTAAATTGCCCTAAATTTCATAAGCCCGAAATAACACACTTACAGAGCATCAAAACAGAAACTGCCAAATCTCATTTCGTCGCTGTACAGTCCCTATAAAATAACTCGACAAATCGATTTGATCTTATCATGATTCCGTCCCTCTATTCCTCTCTTGCTCTGCGCATGCGCCTGCCTTGTAGGGACACGCTCAACATTTTCCTCATCCTGTAACGACGCCGTTTCCAACCATAAGCGTGCATTTGTGCACGTTTACCCGAGGACAATGGTCACGCATATCACATTTAGGTCAAGTTAGAAGGAAGCAGATCTCTTTCACTTCACATAGGAAGCACTTACTTGTATCTTCCAAGTTTTGAAAGAAACCAACTAGCTATAAAGTATAAACTACACAGACTTACTAGAAATATATTCATAATCAGAAATGGTTAAGTGAATCCATCGAATGATGGCTAGAAACAGATTTCTTGTTGACCTGAACCATGAAAATCTGAGTAACCAACCCAATTTCTAATCCATTCCTTACTAGAACACTGTAGGTTAAATGTATTGAATGGCAGGAAAGTAGACGCGATAACACTTTACTTGTTACATGTGCATTCACGGAATGGGGGAAATCCATATGCAATCATGGTGTTTCAATTATTAGGAAAGTAAGAACAAAGTGACTACAACTCCCCTGAATGGCAAAAAAAATTGAACTGGGAATGATACAGTGCCAAAAAAATTTGCCTGGCTTTCAAATTTGTAACCATTCACTTGCATAAGAGGGGCACAAGCATCAACACAATCTAAAGTTAAGAACTTCAATTTCAACTGAGAATGAGTTGAACGAAGAGGAGAGACTACTGAATTTTCTCAGCCAGCAGCCCTCCACTGGCACATTTTAATTTTAATACAACACATGTCTGTGTTCATATAACACATCCTTCTTCATGGTTTCATCCTTAAGAACAGCCAATATCAACATCTATCTCATGTGCGGAGTAGATTATGGATCAGATGAGAGAGGGTTGCGCACTTGGGTCTTCACTATTGAAAATATGCAGATCAAGTTGCAAATGACCACAAAAAAATCATGCAAAGAGGGATTATTCATACCTATTGAATAACATAAGCAAAATGGGAGGTTTTGTTTTGCTGGATTACCAGGAAGGTCTGGCTGTGAAAATAATTGATGTCATGCCTATATATAACGATATAAGTGTCGCTGTTTACCACAAGGATTACATACCCTTGTAATAATGAGGGAGGCACTTAGGACATTCACCATTTGCATAAAAGGGGTTCAAAAGCGTTCATTTTGGAACAAATACCCCTCACACACTCAGATGAAGAAGTCCCACACGACACATGCAACCCTAGGCCTCTCATGCATAAAAGGGCACACTGTCCCATTCATTTTGGAACATCTTCGTACTCTTCCACCGCCTCATCTGTTCAAGGAAGACCCATTCATTTGAATATAATAGCCCAACCATAGTCCACAAATTTTAATGAAGAAAAACAGGAGGGAAGAAAGATGGAAGAACAGAAAATCCAAGTTCAATTTATTTTTCACAGCTGAAGTGTATGTGTTGGTAAACATACTCAACAACATCTGCCCACAAACAACAACTAAAAGGAGACAACCAGATCCTAGAACCAGAATCGGATCTAATGTGCACAAATACAGAACAGAAAATCAAGTCCAATTTATTTTTCACAGCTTAAGTGTCTGTGTTGGTAAACATACTCAACAACCTTGCCAAGCTCTTCCTAGTTTGTTGAACTCCATTTAGAGGGTCAACCCTCCATCAACAGGAATAACTGCACCGGTCATGAAGGAAGCAACCGGCAAGCAGAGGTATGTCACCAATGATGACAATTCTTTTGCTTTTGGTGAGCGCTGCAGAGGTGTTTGAAGTAGCAATTCTCTAGAACGGTCCTATTATACAAAGGAAAACAACTAGCATTGTTACAGAAACATATTAACAGTAGAAAATAATATTGATATATATCATACGTGACAAATAGCATGTGGGATCACAGCTGAGGCATACCCTCAGACAGCTTAGGCCCTGAAACGGGAACCACACCATATATACATATATTGAACAAAGAGAAAGTAAAGAACATACAGGATCCCCAAGTGAAGTTTTCGTAGGCCAAGTTGCCACGCAATTGCTCCTAATATTGTCTTTTGCCCATTCACAAGCCAGGCTCTTTGTCAGCTGATTCAATGCAGCTGAAAAAGCCACCGTATTATTTTTTTAGGACAATATATTTCAGATTAATTTGATAAAAAGAAGTGACATCTTATGACCATAACATAAACTCACCTTTGCTGACTTCATAGAACGATCCTGAGCCCACATGTGTAAGACCTGCAACAGAAGAAATAAATACGATGCTTGCATTTCCAGAGGCTTTGAGAAGACGATATGAAAGTTGGCATATGTGACTTGGTAAGCCCAAGTTTGTATTCATAATTTTATTGTAGTCGTCGTCTGTAAATTCAACCATTGGCTTCCGCACATTTGTTCCAGCATTGATGACCTAGCCCAAGATTTCACGCATCATATAGAACTCATTTCATGTCCACATAACAAACAAAATTCTTCAACCCCTTATAAAAAATAATAATTCAACTCAACAGAAATTTAATTCATGAATAATTTAACAAATAAATTCAATTACAGATGAATTAAATTCTTATTCTTTTATTCCAAATGAGGGATAGGTGTTAACAAAGGAAACTTGTCTACCAAGTAGAACAATAGTTTCAAATGAATCTAATCTATACTAAAAGCCTTGTAATTTACTCCATTCGCACATCATTCCTCTTTGCAGCGAGTCAGTAGCTGGGCCAATTTCTAGCGAAGAGGCGCATTCCCTTATTTCTGCACTCGTAGTCCTCTGTTTTAGGTTTTGATTTCACTGGTTTGGCCTTTGATTTTTGTTTCTCTTCCGTTATTTGAAACGGACTGATCTGCCTTAATGGTTACTTGATACAGATCTTCGTTCATTCCAACTTTTTCGAATATTTGGGTTTATTTTTTATTTATTTAAGCTTATCCCTATTCCTTTTTTGTGATTCATTGTTTCCTGTACTTTTGTTGTTCTGATTCTTTTCTATTTTGATCATTTTTTAGGGTTGGTAGCCTGATTTCTGTACTTGCATGTCTCCATTTTAGAGTTTTAGCCTGATTTCTGTACTCGCATGTCTCCATTTTAGCCTTTACTGTATGTTTGCAGATTTATTTAAGTTTATCCCTTTTTGTGATTCATTGTTTCCTGAGTGCTGTTGTTCTGATTCTTCTCTATTTTGATCAATTTTTAGATTTGCTAGCCTGATCTGCTCAGTGGGATTCGATTTTCCCTATGGGTCTAACGTGAAATCCAAACTTGACCCCTTTTTTTTTTAAATTAATATTTCCAAAAACCCCAAGGTATCAAAGCATTAGTTGAAAGGGACAAGAGAGTGGGAGTGAGAATGGTGTCGAGCTTCCAGAAGATCAGAAGCGATGATTCATCTAGGTTTTTGGCAACAAAATTTCCGATCTATCTGATAATTCCAGACCTCTTAGATTCTATTTGCCAGCTGATGGGTTAGTGAGTTTCATCTAGGTTTTTGTTAATTTTACATTCCAGATCTCTTATGTCCTCTATATCTTTCATATTTATTTTTCTATGATGTGTTTTTTATTTTCTTCTTGTAGTTGGAGCTGTGTACACTGTCTTCCATTATCCTTCTTGTTGCTCTGTTTTAATATCTTATATATCTATTTTATTTTTAAATTTTTTTTCTTGTATTTTTCAGCTTAGATTTCAGATTTGGCCTGTCGTTTGATGTATATCCCTTTATTTGGCCTGTCGTTTGATGTATATTCCTTTACTTTATGATGTGTTTTGTATTTTCTTCTTGTGGTCGGAGCTATGTACACTGTCTTCCATTATCCGAACCTTTTTAAAGATTTTGCTACTACGTTGGCTTTCATGATCTCCTGTTAGAAGGTAAGTTTTCAATTTTCTTTAATGTTCTGTTCATCTTTCATCATCTCCGGTTATCAATTCCTAAAGTTGAATGAAGCTATTTATTTTGACTATATCCAATATGTATTCGACCATTATCGTTGATACTTTTTGGCTAATGTGGGTTAACCCAAACTGATTGGTAATTTATGATATATAATTATGAAAAATTTATCAGTTGAACTAATATATGTGGTACTGCTTTCAATGTTCTATTGTCAAATTGTTTCCCTTTTTTTAACAGTTTCTAGCACTTCTGGATCATGTTTTACAGATCAAATTGTTTCCCTCTTTTCTATGATGTGTTTAGTATTTTCTTCTTGTCGTTGGAGCTGTGCACACTATCTTCCATTATCCTTCTTTCTGAGCTGGGAATGCCTCTCTTCATATTGTCTTCCTTGCACAGTGCACAATTTTTTGTTGGAAAAATGGTTTCCCCGTTACAATTTCCTTGATTATTTTTTTTCCCCCCAATTTCCTTGATTATATTCAAACCATTGAAAGGAGTCTTACTTTCAAACAGGAGCTCTTTTTGTAACTCCTTTTCTTGCTCTGTTTTACACAACTAAAGATGCTTTATATTTATTTTATTTTAATTTTAATTTTTTATTTATTTCTTGGATTTTTCAGCTTAGATTTCAGATTTGGCCTGTCATTTGATGTATATCCCTTTGCTTGGAAGGTGTGAAAATGCACTTAAGGTTTTTCCTCCTAGGTGGAGTTTTATTTCTTTAGTATGATGTCTATCTTCTGAACCTTGCATGATAGAGAAATAACAAAGGAGACTAACGTTTAGTACATATATTGCACATGTATGTTGTGTTAAGACTAACATTTTTATGATGAAGCAAGCAGAAGAAAAACAGAAATGACAAAGGAGATCTGAAATTGCAGAGAAGAGAGCAGGTATATTTGGAATCTTCTTCATTAATAACTATAATTCTATTTGAGAGTTGTGCCTAATATAAAAATTTGTATTTAATTATTCTAATGTTATTATTTGATACATAATATGAATTAAACACTCCTATGACTAATTTTAAATACTCATATGACTATTTAAATCAATACTGAAACAATAGTATTATGAAAATCAATATTGTTATTGAAAAAACAACCTGCATAAACCCAATGATGCCATAATAAGATAGAATATTTATTTATTAGATAAGTGCTTATTTGACATAGGTGATATATCACATAAATCGTCTATTAGCATTAAAGGCTATTATATTTCATAATATTGTTTACTGATTGCTTGTTACTGATTGCTCATCACTTTTTATACTGAGTTCCCAAATTTAAGATGTTGTTTATTCTGTTTACCCTCTGTATCATTTTTTACTATCATTTTAAATCAACTGTAACCATCCTAGGATATGTTCAATGTTACTTCCTTTGACAATAGGTTTGCTACTAATACCTTCAAATTAAGAAGAAACAGTACCAAACAAGTGTCTACCTTTTCAATTAGGTGAATGAATTTATTAGAATGGATAGAAGTCTGTTTTAGTTAAAAAGTTCCTGACGTTGTAGTTGTATTATTTGGTACATGAAATAAATGCAAAACGATGTGCAGTATTATTAGAGTTTTGGATGTCATATTTTAATAGCAGTTAACGATTTATGTGTTGCATGATCATCAATATTATTATTAGTTTCGGATATCATATTATAATTGCAATTAATGATTTATGTGTTCTCTTTGATGTTGCATTCCATTTTTATCAATAATGAAAATGCCTTTGTGTTATGATTGCCTTGACTTCACAGTTTAATATATATGTATTGTATCGCACATGTTACACTTTTTTTGCCGTTTTTTTGCTGGAAGATATTTGAAGATTTTGTTACTATGTGCATGAAACTATTGAAAGGCTGATTTTTTAGAAGCAGCTTTTTGTGTTTTGCTTTCTTATATTAATTGATATTGCCAGTTTGTTACATGTGTCAGTCAAAATACTATAGATAGCCTGATTGTTTGGATAAGTATATGTCTTCCAAGTAAATCTAACACATTTTATTCATCTCTGATAAACTTTTTCTTTTCAAAAAAAATTGGAAGATATTTGAAGATTTTGTTTCTATTTGTGGGAAGTTTTCGAGAGGATAAAAATTTGGAAGCAACTCTGAGTATTTTCCTTTTTTATATTAACTGTCACTGTCAATTTGTTACTTTTATAAGGTGTTTTGACTTTTGCTGTACTTTTAATCTGAGTTTTTTATCTCTCCAAGAAGATCTGATTATATCTGATTCACTTTATCTCTCCAAGGTTATGTCTTGTCTTTTTTGCAATTTTTTTCTTTCTTTTTGAGATATATGTCTATGTTATCTATTTATATCTCAAAATTTTCAGTTTCTGTTCATGCACTTACAAGAGGTTTCACTTCTTTTCCCTGCATTTTCTTCAGAACTCAGCAACCATCCAAGGTTAGTCTCATTCTATAATTTCACCTTCAGTTTCTTTTATTATTTGATGCATTTTGTTTATGCATCCTACAATTTCTCCGATTTTATAGCATATATCTCTAATTTATACACTTAGTTTTTGAAGGTTCTTCTATTTGAACTTGACCCAGATCCAACACACCTCCCAAGTTAGTATCAGTGTAGATCTGGCTGGGGGTATGAATGTTTTTTAAATGTTTGTGATCATTTTGTTCTCTTTTTTTTTTTTTATTTCCCCATTAGAATGTTTATAACTTATATTTTTCTTTCTTAGATATTTATATTCTAATTTTTATTTTAGGATATTTGGTTTCTACTATCTCTTTTTCTCTCGGGTATTTTTAAAAACATTGTGTTATGGTGTATTTCCTACAAAATGTGTTTCTATTTTCCTAAATTATTGTGCCTGAGGCCCTGTTTTCTGGTGTATTCTGTTCTTAAGTGAAATTGTGGTGTCATGTCTTCTCTCCTATGCTGTGTTCCTTTCTGGAGGTGAGTATATATACTAGGTACATATACATGTATTATATATATGTATATATACATAGTATATCACTATGCTATCTGCTATTATACTTGAATAGCTATTTGTATTTGCAAGATTATAGATGTCTACAGGTATAATCTATTTTTCAGCTGATCTTTCATCTGTAGATTTGTTCAAAAGTTCATTATATTACTTATATTTTTGGACATGCTATTTGCCTTTCTTCAGATGGTGTGAATACAGAGGTCTTCTGTTTGCCGATCTCTTCTGAATTGCTTATTTTTGTTAAATTGTGAATATTTTTTGTTGATTTGGCTGCCTGTTGTTCTGATTTCACACTTTCATAGTGATATACTAATTTTCAGGCATTTATAATACCACTTTGTGTGTCTCCATATCGCATGTGTTTTCCCCTTTATGTTTAATACTTCAGAACCCCTTATTGCATTCTTTCATGACTGATACAATATTGTAATGCAGAAATCAAATTTCTGTAATTTTGGTTTTGGAATTTTTCCATTTGAAATCCTTCTATTTGAAATTGTTACTCTGATTGAAATTATATATTGGAAAGAGAAAAACATTGCTTTTGTCTTTTATGTACTCTATTTATTTCGCACCCATTTTAGTTATCATTTCTGCTTGCTATTTGGTGCTGCATATTTGGTGCTTTCTTTCACTGTGATTTTCAGCTTTCTTCTTTGGCGAGGTATCCCTATTTCCCATTTGCCTGTTCAATAATGTTTATTTGTTTTCTTCATCGTGGTCAAGGTGCTAATAATTTATATATATTCTATGAATTTATCTTTCTCTTATCAATCACATTTGTTCATCTTCTTCATCATGGTCAGTGTGCTTAGAAGATTATGAATTTTTTTGTGTCCTCTTATTACTCATCATTGATAATCTGTTCAAAAGTTTATTATATGATTCATTTGTTGTAATTTTTCTCGTGTTTCTATGTATTCTGATAGTTCTATTTTTTTTAGTTCCACATCTTGTTATTCATCATTACTCATATTTTCATGTAGTTGATGTGTAGCCATGTTATCTACTATTATACTTGAATAGTTATTTGTATTTGCAAGATTATAGATGTCTACAAGGATGATCTGTTTTTAGTTGATCTTTCATCTGTACATCTGTTCAAAAGTTATTACTTATATTTTTGGACATGCTATTTGCCTTTTTATATATATATTCTATAATCTATAATCTATAATATCTGCCTTTTTATATATATTCTATTTTTGGACATGCTATTTGCATTATGATATATATATATATATATATATATATATATATATATATATATATATATATATATATATATATATATATATATATATATATATATATATAATATTCTATAAATATGTCATGCTTTTGTGCAATTTTATTTTTCATATGTGCTTCTTTTATTATGTTTACTGAATTTTTATGTGTACTAAATTGCAAAGTATAATTTTATTATGAAAAAATGACCATTATTTCTTATTGATGTTTTTCTTGAATTAGATTATGCAATGGATCGATCATTGAATCATTTCTTGAGTATTAACAAATCTTAAACCAATTGGAATATTGTTGGTCGGGCTATAAGGGTTTGGATTGTGACGAGGCCTGGTTCGAAGAATATATTGCACAAGATTGAGGCAATATTTATGGATCGAAAGGTCCTTTCCCATGCATATATATATATATATATATATATATATATATATTTTAGAGTTATCTGAAAATATATATGGGATAGATTAAGTTAGCCTAATGACTAGGGATTCCAGAATGTTGTGAAGCCCCAAGAAATTCCTGCAAAGGTAATCTCGAAGATAGAAACCATGCCAGATGGTTCTGCCTCTATCTCTTTTCTAAATAGAAGAAGGATCGAAGACTTCATTGAAGCCGAATCCTCCTCACAAACTGATCAAATCAAAGGGAAGAATTTGGTTGAGGAATCAAGAAGATCTTTCATAGCTGCTCTTGCGACAGTTTCAAATCCTGACGAATGACTCTCTAAACTAGAAGACATTCGTACCATGATGAAATCTAAAGTTGAGGTCCAATCTCAAGCTTCAAGCAACTCCCCTGTAAAGTCTCAACACTCAGAAGAATCTGAGGAAGAAGAAGACTATGCTCAATCAAATGAGGACGACTGTTACAGCATTGACCTTGAAGAAGTCAGTCCTGAAGATCTAACCTAAGCCATCAGATGAGAAGACTCAATCTGAAGCCGTTAGATGCAAATACCGAAGTCCAGTTCAGAAGTGTCGGCACCAAAAGACAAATTCGGCAGCTGGTAGAAGACAGCATCTTTGGATTCTCCGACAAATCAATTTGCTTTCTGTCACTTTTCCTCTTTTGGTGACAAAAGTCAATTTTACTGTAGCACTTTTACTGTTTACTTTTCCTATTTACCCACGGGCAAAAACTGTATAAGTCTACTGTAGAAATAGGAACCAAATATCTACTTATAAAAGCAGAATCCCAAATGTAAGAACCAAACGTTCAGAAAGCCTCACTATAAGCTCTCTGCTTACTGGTTCTCTTCCTCCTCCCCTATCTTTGTAAGTTTTATGTTTCAAAAATAAAATCTTTGCAGTTCGTCTGTGATCTCTACTTCCATTTCCATTTATTGCACTTCTTTTAATTTTCTTCACTTAGGGGGTCACACCAGGGCCAGTTGGCATCAAAGCCTGGGGGGGAAGTAGGGATGGGTTAGTTTAGGGTTGCTTATGGGGTGAACTTTGTGCTCTTATCTGGGTTTGAATTTGTGACTGGAACTGATTTATGGTACGCATAGTAGCATGTGTTCGTAAAGGGGCATAAATCCCAGGTAGGCCGACGAATAGGCATATATGGGTAGCCTCTGTCACCCTTGCTCACATGTGAACATTGGATCTTCAAATTCTCTCCCTAATTTTCTAACTCAAGAATTTTTACAAGGAAAATCCCAGCAAATATGAGGAAAAAAAAAAAAATCTGATCCTCCCAATGGAATCAAGGAGCTAAAGTCAATCCAAAAGCTCCAAAGCGAAATTTTACAAAATCTTCAGATAACTCTTGATTCTCCTATTTCTTTAAAAGGAAAAGAAAAAAATCAATGGAGATGAAGAAGTTGATGAAAATGATTTCATAGGATCTATTTCTAGAACTCTAGTCCCAAAATATTTTATTTCAGTGACTCTGATTAAAAAGGACTGGAATTTAGAAATAGTTGCTTTGTTTGATACGGATGCAGACATTAATTGCATCCAAGAAGGCTTGGTTCCAACAAAATTTTTTGAAAAAACCAAAGCCAAAATTAGGTCTGCGAACGGATATTTTATCATCTTGAGGAAGACAATCCAGTTGCTGAATCAGCTCCTTCTTGTTCATGTTCTGAATTAGAACAAACTTCAGCAAGAAGGTTATTTATTTGTTCAAGGATAGGATCATTTAAACCTAATTGGTTTATTCTTCTCCTTAACCTACAATATCTAGCTATATATCCAGGTGTTCCACACTTGTAACATACTAGCCTAATATTTTGAGATTGATTTGGTGGTGGAGTATACCTATTAGGCCTAGGTCTTCTCCTTTCCCTTTTGGGTGAAGAATGTTTTGGCTAATAGTCTGGCTTTGGTTGTGCCATTTGTTGCCTAGCTCTTCTTCTATGTTTAGGTTTGAAGTTTTTTGGTGCAGGGTAATCCAAATTGCTCACAGAAAGATCCTAAATCTTTCCTTTGTTGGGCATTTTCCCTAGCAAGTTTGTTTTTGAATCTTGTCATCTTGACAGATTCTTAGGGCTACCTTTTGAACATGACTTACTAACTCTCCATAAGTTAATTGTTCATAAGGGATTTGTTCATTGTAAAGGTTTCTGATTTCAGAGCGGACTTTGTCTCCTAAGGTTATAGGGAGTCCAGCTAAAAACTTTTCTTTTCAGAAAGGTTGGTTACTATCTGATCTGGTAAATATTCTGGTGAAGAACATGTCTTTATACCACCTAAAATCAGATAGAGATTTACACCTAAGATTGGAAAGTAGTTCTGCAAATTTGTCTTTGCAGAAGGTAGGATCTCCTAGAAAGTGTCTAGCTATTGTGTAGATAAGGGTGTTAACTGCATCAGGAATTGGGTTGTTATCAGGTCCTAAGAGAACTTCTCCATTCCTGTTTTGTTTTACAACCTCTAAGATTTGATTCTTTTCTGTTTCTGTGAGATGATCATCCCACCAACCTTTAAGCTGGCCTGAAAAGCCAGATATCAGGTAATGGCAGATTGTAACATCGTCACAGTGGTGGCTGGATTGGTAGGCAACACTAACCATTCCTATTTGTTGTAGGGTTTTTATAACCTCATATTCAGATTTTCCATCTATGTTCTATTCATAAATGTTATTCCCGTTGTAGGAATTTTGGACTATTTTAGGTACCTCTTCAATGACTAAGTCAGGAGGGCTAGCCCTAGGGTAATATATTTTCTGGGGTTGTCTCTAGTTGTTCCTTCCTAGGTTCTCGTTTGATTGGATTTATTTGGCAATCTTCTGAAGATGTTTCAGAACAATTGTCAAGGGCTCCTACAAGTTTTCCTGTGACAAATTTAGCAGATTTAAGTGTTTCAGATTCATCTAAATAAACCTGACCTAATTTCTGGTTTAGTTCTTCTATCATCTGGTTAACCTTTGCTAAGGCAGACTCTCTTGACAAGGGTATTTGTTTTTCAGCAGGGATTTGGTAAGGTTTAAAAGAGGATTTTCTAAACCTTCTTAGTTCTAGAGGTTTCACCTGCAAGATTTTCAAAAACAACAGAACTATTTCTACTAGCAGATATCATATTTGTTCCAAGAGATTGAAGATAACTATTGGTGTAGTTATTTTGTTCAATCACTGAAGCGATGTCTTTGGCCATGGCGGCTTCTCCTTCACGATACTCCTTCGTCTTGAAGGAGATGCAACAATTGGCTTCTCTAGATCTGTTGTCTGGATTTGTACGAACTCTTCGGTGGAAGTTCTGCAACGATCTTCTCGCCTTTCGTAGTAGTCCATTCGTGTGTGATAACATTCACAACCTTGATCCTTTAAAAGGATAATTTTATTTGGTTCATCCAAGCATATGGCTCAAACCATTCAAAGAAAGATATATTTTTTTTTAAACATCTCCATATGGAAATAATATCTTTCCTGAATTTTTTGCCTTTCTTGACCCTTAAAATTATTTAAAAACCAGGTTCTTTGAAGAAGGAATTCTGCAAAGTAGAATTCTTTCTTTCCTTAAAGATTCCTTATCAATTACAAACTGTTTTTCACAATTCATAATAAAATTGGATCATTTGGGCAGATTTGTGAGACAGTATGAGACCCAATAGATCCAGAGGGCATGTCACTATCTGGACCCATTAGTTCGCCATCTTTCCCATCTTCTTCAATTTGGATGGTTTGGTCATAAACCGGCCCTTGGGATATTTGTACTATTATCAAACACCTCGCAAATCAATGTTGATAGTAGAAGGATTTGAAAAAGATTTTCTTGAAGATGTTGATCCTATTGAAGACCCAATTCTAGATATTGTTTTAAAGTTGATTCTTCCGGAACAAGATCTTCTTGATCCCTCAACCAAATTCTTCCCTTTGGTCTGATCAGTTTGTGAGGAGGATTCGGCTTCAATGAAGTCTTCGATCCTTCTTCTATTTAGAAAAGAGATAGAGGCAGAACCATCTGGCATGATTTTCGAGATTACCTTTGCAGGAATATCTTGGGGCTTCACAACATTATGGAATCTCCAGTTGTCAAGCCAACTTAATCTATCCCATATTGTTTCCATTGGGACAGACAAGTTTAGCTTTGTAGCGTTAGTTGAAAGAAGATTGTTTCTCCTTTTGAGTTGGTGGCTTCACGCAAAGTGATGCGGAAGAGTTGTGTAATTTATAATGGATCCGATAAATGATCACTACTGGGATCTGGCCTGATTCCATAGTATAATTATGCAATTTGACTTGAAGCTTTAGAAGAGTTTCTGGAAATTGGTCTGTTGCAAGGACTATCTTCATTTCTGGGAAACAGTTGAAGTAGATTGGTCCTTGTGATAAGCTAGTTTCAACTACTCCGATGAGGAAATTTTTAAAATTAGTATCTCTCCCATCATGAAGACAGAAAAGGATAGCATTATCAAGTCCTCTACGAAGAGTTGAAATAGCAGTTATTTGTATGTAGCCAATATGAATAAAATTATACTTCTTTCGAAGCCTTTCTGCTTCTTGGCCAGAAAAAAGAGTAAAATTTTCCTCATTGGGTTTTACCCCAATAGTCTGTTCAACAGCCTTAATTACATAACTAGTCCTGTTGAAAAAACTTTCATTTTTGATCAAATAAAGTTCATGATCTGGGATATTCAGCATTTCCCAGTCATCAACTTTTGATTTATATTTTCAAATTTGATCTCATTTGTAAAGATGGGTTTTTATTTGATTCTGATCTGGATCTGATCAGATATTTGTTTGGTGAAAACCGATTTGAAAAGATCGGATAAATTTGTTTGCCATAAAGCCAATAGATTTTGAAAACAGAAAATAAACAGTAAATAGCAAAAGAGATTAGAAAAACAGGAGGAGTAAATAGATGCAGGAAAATAAAAGCAGATAAATTGATGTATGTATGACCAGAGGGCTGATATCTTAACCGCAGAGTTCCATAAGGATAAACTAATTAGTTTATATTGCTTATAAGATGATCTAAGTATTTAAGTCTGAATTGGAATGGAAATGTTTCCTGGAACGTTAGGTCACCGACTTAATGTTCACATGTGAGCAAAGGTAACAGAGGCTATCCATATATGCCTGTTCGTCGGCCTGCTTGGGATTTATGCCCTTTTACGAACACATGCTACTATGCATACCATAAATCAGTTCCAGTCACAAATTCGAACCTAGACAAGAACACAAAGTTCACCCCATAAGCAACCCTAAACTAACCCATCCCTACTTCCCCCCATCCCTACTTCCCATATATATATATATATATATATATATATGGGATTAAGTAATAAGTAATGTTCTATGACTTCTGTGCACATTTTTTCAGCGTAACACTCTTCAAGCAACCATTGGTAGTCACTTGATTCATTATTTGAAGGTAATATTATTGAAAGGGGCTATTATTAGATTGGGGAGTTTGAAGTGACTAATAATAATGAGGAATTGAGAGCTACCCCTCATCCTCTTCTTATTATCTTCACATCACATACTAAGTTATCAAGCTTTAACAGTGGGATTCCCTATAATAGTTTCCATTGTATTCCTTATTCCTTTTACTGAGATTATTCATAGGCGTGTTCTCATGAATTTCTTGCTTGGTATGTCTTTATCTTTATGGAATCTTATTAGCTAACTTTATCACAAATAATGTAGTTATTTTCACTAACTTATGTTTTACATTTTGAAAGATGTGATTGGACAAATTCAGCATGTATCATTGTTGCAAGATGTGATTATGAGTGAAAGATCTATTCACCGTATTGAAGTCCTTTTGATAGATATATTGTCAGTACTATTTCATTATTAACTTCCAATATTAATAGTATTTATTCTTTTTATTGTTTAATATGAAATGTTTTAATCTTGCAGTGGTTCTTTTCTAAAGTGTGTGCTTTCAAATTTCCAAGCTAACATGGTATTGAATCATATGAAGTATAGTGGTGATGATCAAACTTGGATGATTTTTCAACTTGCTCGCATTAAAGTTAATAGATATAAGTCGTAGACTGCTTATGACCTATCCTTTCATTTAATTATAGTAATCTTATAATCAGTTCCTCCTAATGTGTATGATAATTTGTTTAGCATGTATCCACCTCACCCAAGCTGGATTAGTTTCTAGAGTTATTGTCAGTCCTTCTGCAAGACTTGTGAATAAGCTACAAAATTAGTGAGTAGATTGTTTTTGGAAGCCTGTGATTTTATTGTCATTAAATTCAACTATGGTTCTTACTTTATGTTTTTTTTCCTTAAGGCTTATAATGCATTCTCCTAAGACAGTGGTTGGTCACCCTATTGATATCCATCCAAACTATCACTTTTGCCCTAAAACTCTCACTGAAATCCTTACAGCTAAGTGGTTCGTTTGAATTTATAGTTAGTTAAGTCTCTTTAGAATTTATAATTTGTATTCTTGAGTACAAATTTTGTTTTCATATTTGTTTTGTAGCCTTGCCTTTGTGTAACACTTGCTCAAGTTATCAAGGTTTTGACAAATAAACCTTGGTATTACGAAGGTTATGCTGAGTGCAAGAGAATACTTATGCATCGTGGGGAATTTTATTGCTACCAATGCAACAGAAATGGAGGTTTCTTTGTCTTAGGTAAGATAGTGCTTTTGAAGTCGAGCTATCTTTTTTTTTTTTCCTTTTGGTTTCCTTATATTTCCATTGTTATAATGCATAGAGTAATTGTTTTTATTTTTATTTTAGGTATTTTATCCATGTTGCTGATCATGATAGCATTACTCCTTTCATGCTTTCCGATTGCAATATTGAGAAATTGATTGAAATTAGTGCAAAGGAATTGAAAGATCGTATTTCTAAGGTAAATTTGGAAATTCATTGCTTGTATTAATTGGAGTTTTAATAGGTGGTGTATTAGTTATTCACTAATTATTAGTGGTTTAATTATTATAGCCAATTTGGGTAATATCTTTCCCTCTAGAGATGAGCATGCTCTACTTGACAAATGGTTCTCATTCAAGGTTTATGTCTCCCCTTTTAACATTGATTGTGTTTGGGATAGTTACAATGTTCTCCAAATGGGTGCCCTGTCTTATGAATCTATGTTACAAGAAAGGACTTCTTCCAATGAGATAAAGTTTTTAAAAGTTACTCCTTACTTTAATAATTATAATATTCATTTGTAACACAATTTAGCTCTAACTACCTTTACTAGTATTGATTTTGTTCGTAGGTTCCTAATCTTCAACCTGCAAATGTTCAACAAAATGAAACAATATCTTGAGGATTTTCCTCTCATTGATGAGGTGACTATTTAATTTTTATATTTTTTACTATGTTTTAAAATCAATTATGACACACTATTGTATTTATGGACACTCCATATTCTAAATTGCTATCAAAGATATTGATTTTATTTGTTTATGGCCAATTTGTAGGTTGTTAAAGGTGTGACCCTTTGATTTCAAGACACTAAATTGGGGTGTTTATGCAATCTACTTTAAGGGACGCCTCTAAGGAAGTGATGATCTTAAGTAATCTTATTCATAATAGGAGGAGATAATGGACAACTCTATGAATGTTGTTGTTATTCTATATCTATGCTTCTTAAGTAGAATATTGACCTATTTGTCCAAAAATATCTATTTTCTATTATGCTTTGCAAAATTTCACTTGATACGCTATTCCTTGCATTTATTTGTTTTGAATATTTAGACCTTCTTTAGCATTATAAGATTTTTATTTTGAAATTTTGAAGTTGTAAGGCAAAGTGTAACTTATAACCCAAGGAGTGGTCTTCAAACCTTTAATCTAAGGAGTATAACTTAGGATTTAAATCTGAAGGTGTTCATTTTCCAATATTATTCATTATTTCCACATAAAATTAAAGTATAATAAATTGCTCCTTAACACGATGATGACATAAACAGATGAGTTTGGCACTTAGAGAGCTCTATCAAATAATTTTTTGGGTTAATTACTTGTACCATTCTTTTCTGTTACAGTTCATGATTTTGTTATTTTTGCTTCTTTTTTGTTAAAAAAGTCCATTCATATCCATCTAAAAATTATACTTGAAGCTGACATTTTCCACTAAACAAAAACTCAGTGGATAATAAACTAAGGTTAGTAGAACTAAGGTGTCAATTTGCATCTGGTGAGCTTGGAATTGCTCTTCATGTATGAAATTGTTATTATTATGATAAGAATATATATAAAGTTGTTTCTGTAATACAAAGCTGTCACCCCTTGCAAAAGGAACACAGAGGAGATTGACCTAGATGACATCCACATCTCATCACTGATATCTCCACAAAATCTCACTAGCAAGTTGAAGGGAATTGTGAAGCAGGAGAAAATAGACTAAAGCAGGTTTAATTACATTGTTATGGATGGAATGTCTCCACAGTTGAAGATGTGGAGATGTATGTATAAGAAAATGGATTGTTTATCTAATATCATGCTTACAGACCTTTCATTGTGTGGAAGTGGATATGTTTAAAACTACGTGTATAATCTTCCCTATTTAAATACATTCTATTTTAGTTGTGTTGTTATGTTGATGGTTATACATGTTTGATTTAGTTTTAAAGACTTTCGATGGAAAATAGCCAGGGATGAATAGTTTATTTTTTCCTCTTCCATATATCTGATTGTCAGACTGAAATTGTTTTTAATTCATCCTGGACAGTCAATGATAGAAAATATAATAAGAACTCAAACAGAAATAAAAAAGAAATGCAATATGTAGAATGGAGATGGTAACCTCAATTTACGTAGTCAATGATAAAGAATTTTGAATGTCGAATTATTATGGAATTCCATATCTGTTACTTGTGCTGTGACACAAAAACCCACTGGGAGGCGAAGCTTCTATTGTAAAAACTTATTAAAGCATCTTAATAATTGCTATCTTTTTAAACATTAGGGAAGAAAAATGTTTGTGTAAAAACTTATGAAAGCATCTTAATAATTGCTATCTTTTTAAAAATTAGGGAAGAAAAATATTTGTGTATTTATATCAAATGGACGATACTAACTTATAATGAGTGCTCTATGTTGCCGTCTAATTTTTTTTAACAGTTTTTCTCTATATAATGTTGGAGATTTGCCTTTCAAAGCAGTGTTATAATAGTCATATTTTAAGATAATTGTGGGAAATTTTAGTTACGTAAAAGACATAATAATTTAAAAACTTTCTAAATTTTAAATGCGACCACATACTTCATAAAAAATTAGATTAAATTGTTAGGCTGTGTTTGGTACAGAAGGACTTAAAATTTTGATAGATGACAAAGAGAGTAGCAATTCAAAATCAGCCAAAAATGTTGTATTCAAATAAATATACCAAAATATATGATTTAATGTAAGTGTAATGTTAAACCTTTTCTTTTCATAAATTTCATTATACTATAAAATCTTTCCACATATATATATATATATATATATATATTTGTTGTTATGATAATATGAAATAAATAGTTTATGAATACAATTGTTGCCTGTGCATTGCACGGGCTATAATCTAGTTAAATTCTATTATCAAAACCAACAGAGTTATCACCTCTAAACCTTGACTTAGGGTCACTACCCTCCAAATTTTGCGGGATTAATCTCCGATTTTTCAGAGTGTGCAATTCGAATCCTGAACTACACGAATCTTACGACCAACCCTGTCTCACATAAAATTACTAATAGAAGTCTGTGACTACCCAGAGGACAGATGAGGTGAACAAGGTTAATTTTAACTCTTTATTTCTTATAAATTAATTGCACTTTGTAACTTGTAAGGGTATGTTTATGATTTTCATGAGGATATATTAGACAAGAAATCCATGCAAAATAATTAATTTTCTAATCTATTATTTGTTAGATGGCATTTAGATAAAGTTACTTTGTAGCTATAGGACTTATGGTACAAATGTTACTATCATCGACATTTATTATGTACCAGGACTTTTTCGAAATTTATTGAGTGAGGGCTAACTTTCTAAAAAAAGGCATAAAATTAATATTTAGGATAGAGTTTGCACAATCAGAAGCAAAAATAGTAACATGATTGCAAAAGTGCAAATGATGCAAAACCATATGTTTTCTTTGAATTTGCAAACAAAGCTTTGATGAGTCTTTTAACAATTTTGAAGGATGAAAATTGGTAAATTGCATCATTTGTGAAAAATTCAAGATTGAGTGCACACTTTTAAAAATTAAGGAATAAATTCCACATGATCCATAAAAATGTATTTCACCCTTAATTTTATCTTGGTAACTCTTAATTAATCATCATATAAGCACAAACAATTTAAAAGAAAAAACGCAAAATCCTCTTTTCTTGTGGGAGAGCAACAAAAGAAAGTTCGCAGAAAGACAGAGGATGCTAAAATGCTTTAACTTAGCCAGAAATTGACTCACAAGTATATCTAACTTGTCATTGAAGGCAGAAGCAACTTGTTGGATGAGTTCTCTTCTTTCCTCTGGCAAGGAAACATCACACACCCAATCCCTCAACCGTAAAAGCCCTGATCTCGCCACACCCTTAGGCAGTTATTGGGCTCGACTTCATTTCCTGTGCAGAAGATTACACTTGCACCATGTTCAAGTAGGTCCCCTACAACAGCACGCCTGAGCGAACACCATATTCAATAAACTCCATAAAAAAATAATAGTCATAATAAGATGCAATTTATCTTTGAAATTAATATAATTAACAAGGCATATGCAAAAAACCCCTCTTGGATCACCAATAGAATTGAAGTACAAAATTATCATAACATGAAAGTATTCTAGGGATTTGACAGACCCAATTCCACGAGTGCCGCCAATGACAAGAGCTTTCTTTCCGACAAGAGACCATCCATTGTCCCTCTCATCTCTGTCTTGGGATTCTGGTACCGCCATAACGATGTCCTGGGTACTCCCCATTGGCTCTCTCTCTATCTTGGGTTTCTGATACCGTCGCGTTTCTGCCCTCTCGCTACTATGTCTTGGGATTTTCAGAGTTAAGGGCCTCTGCGTGCGCCGCCTGCCTACGCGAATGCCAGCATTCATTTGCAACGACGCCGTTTCGAGGGGGTGGGGACTTCATTTGTAACGACGCCGTTTCGAAGCACAGGGGACTTCGATGTAACAATTCTTCAAAATTTAATTGCGAATTCGTCCTTCAACCTTTTTTTTTCATTTGCTGCCTCAATGTAACAATAAAATATTATATCATAAAATACTATTTTTCAAACTTGGAGTTCTACAATATTCATATAAAAATATGAGTACCAATGAATACCGGAAAAAATAGAAAATTTTGAACCGTTAAATATTATGCATTCACATCTCAGCCTTTCATTAGGGATGGTGTGGATTGCTGTTGAGACCTCTGGAAAGATGAGGCTCCGAGAGCTGAAGAAGAAAGGCGGTAAAGGCCAACCCTAGAGGAAGATGAGGCTCCGATAACTGAAGAAGAAAAGTGGGAGGAAATAACAGCTTTGCAACGTTGAAGTTGAGCTTCCACTTGAGGAGTTACTAAAATATTATGCTGGAGAGAGAGGTGAGTTCATTTTATCAACCAGACTCTTTTGGAATCATGAGCTGTTTAACTCATGGAAAACCAATTCACAGATCATATAGGATTGGCTAACTTCATCGAATGGTTCCGCCGCCACTATAAGTTAGCTTCCTTTTGTGTTTTTAGTAAATGAGTTAAGATTGTCTGATTGATGTGTCGAAGGGGAAAGTGAAGAAAATTGGAACGTAAATAGCTTTTTGTATCATCCAGGGATTAAGGTTCCATAGCTGTAACAAAGATATATTTTTCTTTCATGTTTGTTTAGAAAAAAAATTGAGAAGCGAATCATTGATTTATTCATTATGTATGTTTAAAAATTTTTAAACTGGATTATGTTCTGTTTGGGATCTACTTTTATTTCTTTATTTCCTCTTTATATTAGGTGGAGACAAAGTCTGAACCTGAGTTGCTGTTTAACAATGATGTTGGGAGGAAGGGAGAGGTGAATTCACATGCATACAGAAAGACTAAAATTGTATGTACTATTGGTCTTTGTACCAGCTTTCGCGAAATGATATGGAAACTGGTCGAAGCTGAATAAATGTAGCTCGTTTAAATATGTCTCAAGGGGACCATGCATCTCACCAGAAAACCATTGATTTAGTAAAAGATACAATGCTTAACACGAAGATAAGGTTATAGCTGTAATGCTTGACACCAAGGTAAATTCTTTTTCATTTCTATTATTTCTGTATTATTCTTCTACTCACATTTGATGCCATTTTTTAAGTTCTTAAGTATTCGGTACTTTCCTTCATTGCTTACTGTTTTCTGGCTATCTAGCAGGGTGTTTACTCTTTGGTAATTTTTTTCCTTTTTGGTTATTACCTTGTGTTTGGTTATAAATTTCTGCTAGACGCATGAATTCTTTTTCTTCACAGGGTCCTGAAGTTAGAAGTGGAGATGTATCTCGCCCAATTCTACTAAAAGAGGGGCAAGAATTCAATTTCACCATTAGAAGAAGGTCAGCACACTAGACACAGTTAGTGTAAAGTATGATAATTTTATGAACAATGTAAAAGTTGGCAACATGCTACTAGTTGATGAGCATGAATGTTGCCCTGTTATGTTGAAGTGAACCATGAGATGCTGATGCTGGAAGTGCTGTTACTTTCCATTTTGGTGATTGGGTATCTCATTTAAATTTAGAATAATATATATGAAAAGAACTCTTTGACTTAAAAATTTATGGCCAGTTGTTTCCATCAACTTGACCAATATAACTTGTCTGACCAAATTCACCCCAATTTCTGCAAGCTTTCATATTTAGAATCCGTGGTTTATCCACTAAAACTTTACTTGTCCACTTCCTGTCTATTTTGGAAGTTTGTTTAAACTTAGAACGATTGATTCGAATCATAATTTAGTGGTGTAATATCGAACTCTCTTATAAAGCTCAAGCAGCTTACTAAACTTGTTCTAAATAGGAACTATAGTTTGCAAGGCTTCCTCCCTAGATGGATTGGTAACTGCTCTGCAAATTTGGAAAAGCTTCATTTGAGGTTCAATTCATTTGCTGGAGAAATCCAGAAAACATGCTCTACTTGAAATCCCTTAATTATTTAAACTTTGCAAGCAATTTATTTGACTGTTCATAACAATGTTGGTTTTCTTTTGTAAAATGTAGTCTTAATTTCTTTTTAGAGTTTTTTTTTATTTTTATATCAATATCTAAAGTGTGATATAGCTGAT
Organism: Sindora glabra; assembly: GCA_020226215.1. NCBI lineage: Eukaryota > Viridiplantae > Streptophyta > Magnoliopsida > Fabales > Fabaceae > Sindora > Sindora glabra. The sequence continues at coordinate 98,783,851 of CM035227.1, read as the reverse complement.
GAACGGATTGATTTTTTCCATCTTTTGTTGTGGCATCAACCTTCTTAGTTGCTCAGTTATGAAAGGTCAAGCATGTTGGTGAACAACTATCAGAGCTTGTGAGGGATTGCTTAGTTGTAGTCAGATCAATGGTATGCTTGGAATGTCAATTCTTATCGATCTGACAGTGGATCAGTAATTCTTTTTTAACAGATTGTGAAAATTATTAGTCTTACCATAAGGTGCCGATCACTGCATTAGGAAGCAGCAATGTTACGTACCTTCTATTTCTGCCAGCGGGGAAATTATTATGTAATTATATTCAACAGTAAAAAAATTAAAATATTTTATATGGAATAGCAGCAACTAGATTGCCAAAACTACACTCCTGGACTTAGCTACCATTATATTATAAGTGCCTAGACTAATGTTTTTTCCTTTGCTCTTGTATGATGAACCCACTGCCGGGCTTAATCCTATAAATCTACTATAATTCAGAATCTGATTCGCTCTGTTCACATCAAAGGTTAAGATGCAGTTGGGAAACCTAGGAAGATTGCATCTTATATAGTTGTCACTTCACCATCATGGTAACATTAAAAGAGCTATTGACAGGTGAGTATATTTTGATAATGGTTGCAATAATGTTATCAAACTTAGCCCTTAAAGGTGACTGACTCATGATATTTTCTTCAACCTTAATATTGAAGTTAGGAGTTAGAACATGAAGCAAAAACGTCATCATATATGATTGAGAATTATTAAAGGAAACAAATTTAAGAGATATTCTTGGGTTCCTCTCTAAAATTTCATTTTGCCATGGATAAATAGTTTCTTATGGCAATTTTGTAATTCTTTCTGTAGTTGGACAATAATGTATTTGCCATAGGATTGTTGACATGTTATCTTAAAAGGATAAACTTTTTTATAAATTATGGCTACATAAAAGTTTTTAATTAATTAATCTGGAGTCTTATTTCAAAATGTATTTTGTTAAAACTTATATAAAACCCAATTAATATTATTGAAGTGGGGAAATGTTAAAATTTTTCATAAAGTGAGCTACTATTAATTAGTAATTTTAAATTTAATAAAATTGATTAATTAAAGTTTAGTTTGATTGTAAGATATGCATGAGACTCATCTTAAAAGTTATGATCTTAAAGATATGGCTTAGCACATCCATAAAGATTAGTATGGTTTGGTAGGTGTTTAAGCTAAAGGTTTAGTAAATCTTTTATAGGGAGGATTACTAGAGTTTTAAAAATAAAAATTATAGTTAGGTCTCCTCTTCACTTCTTATTATACATGATTTCTGCCCATTAAGAGTTGATACCAAAGAGAAAAGTAAGGGTGAAGGTTTAGTTTGATAAAAATTCATCAACTTCTATTGAATTCAATTATGATTGCAAATCTATTAGGTAAGTAAATATAAATTTTATATTCGTGGCATTTTAATTATCATATATGAGCTTAATAATTAAAAATTCTTACATATATCATGTGCTAGTTTCCATAGTAAGCCATATCCTTTTCTATAAAATCTAATTTCTTTAATGATAAAAAAAAAGAAAAACCAAGCTGTTATTCAAATATGGCCAAACAAATTTCACTCTACAAGTTTAAACACAACTAGGATGAATAACGCACATACATAGTACAAATGGTACGCTTATGACTAGCAAACCAATGCAGCCACACACTTTATGACATGAGAAAACTTGTGTTGGTTTTATTGTCGGAAAAGAGTGACAAATTTATTTAGGTTAATTTCGCGGTGGGTTGAAAACCGTTTATTGGTTATTCCTCCATCGACAAAGATAAACTGACCTGTCAGGTAGAAGGTGGCGGGCATGTAGAGGAAGGCCACCAAGGATAAGCTTCTTGTGGTTCTGCATGCGATCAAGAAGCGTACGGGACAATGGTTGCTCCACAAACTCTTCCTTCCCCAAGAGTTACAGAGTCAAGTTTGTCAAACAGGTAGATCGAATAATGAGTTGAAAAATTAATTTTTTAAATTATATAATTAAGTAATTAAATTTTGACTTCAAAATAAATATATTGGAGCTATAAAGTATATAATAAATAATATTAGGATTTAAATTTATTTTACTGTTAGTGTAAACTAGAAAATTATCTAATTTGTATGGGAAATAACTTTTTACAAAAAATTAAATTTTTTGAAGAATAATTTCCTATGTAAACTTTTCAAAAAGTATCCAAAGTTATTTTGTTGACACTAAGGAAGTAACATTCCTTAGGAAGTAATTTTTTTATATTTTTTTAATTTAACTTTGAACCTTCTAGAAGGTATTAATAAAGTGGCTGCTACATTCTCAATATTATTATAACATAAATTAATAAATTTTAATTGTTATTAATTAAATTTTATAAAAATAATTTTATTTTTGTATTCATAAATAACATAAGAAGTAGAACTGACTCAGAGAAAAAGTGAGTAAAGCAACTTCCCATACTCCATAAAAAATAAAACTTCTTAATAAGTTCTATTTTCTATAATTTATTAGATAATGGTAACTAAATAACATATTTTTTTTTATTTTTCTGGAAATAGAACTTCTTATACTATTATCACAAACCAAATGACTTTTTAGTTTTACAGTATCACTCACTTATATATTGGTATATCATGAAAAAATTGTTAAATTTTTCTTATTATCAATAAAAAATTTTAATTAATATTAATTTTTTAATAAGGGCTTATCTTTTTATTTACTGATATTATAAAATTTTCACACTTATGGTGGATTAAATTTAAATTCATGATATTAAGTAATGTTTTTTAATCATATAATAATATTATTATAACAGATACAGGGAAAACTAAAGTTTTTAAAGTTGAATTTTGTAAAACTTAATTTGATCATAATACAACTTGATTAGAAAATCAAAAGTCATAATCAACAAGATCAGGTTTGGTTTGACTTGTGCAGATTGGATCCATGCGGGTCATGGGTTGGCTTACGGATCAAACCTGTTTATAAAGCAAAATTTACAAATTTTATGAATTTTTATGCAGGTTTTAGTTAATCAAACCTAAATGGATCCAACCTGCATGGGCCGGCTAGTTAGGCTCTCTTAATGAATAATTCTATTTTAGATTATATGTCACATTAAATTCATATGGATGAATCAAGTTATTGGATGTCTAATTGGAATCGAATTATAAGTAATAAGACTTTAATAATTATAGCTAGAGATGTAAATGTGTTTAGACTAATCTTCATGCATAAGTTATCTGAAAAAAAGACAAGCAACAAAAATTCGACAATTTAAATAACAAGGAAACTTACATGGTCCACGATAGGGTTTTTTGTATACCAGGGGGTCACGCAATTGCTCCTTATATTGTCTTTTGCCATTCAGAAGCAAGATTCTTAGTAAGCGGATTTATTGCAGCTGAAAATAGCACCAGGTTTAATCTTTTTAGGTTTCACACATATTTGAGAATAATTTGCGTCAATTTTCGTTTATCATTGAGAAAATATATTATACACCATTGAATTTTAAAAGTTAGAAATTACCCAAGTGAAGTTTAGATTAAAGTGAAAATGTTAACCACGGATGATTTGAACCATGCACTGGCGGAGTTTCACAGGGGTATAGGGAAGCCTTGAACTCCCAAAATTTTTAAAAATGATTATTCTTCCATATTTAAACTATAATTATGGGTATTAGTACTTTGACTGATAATTAATAAAATGATAATAAATTAATTACATGAAAAAGGTTTTTGAAATAATTATTTCTTTATAAACTTCTTAAATTATATCTTAATTTTTTAAATTTTATTTTAGCCCCATGTGATTTTTTAACAAATTAATAACCAAATAAAAAGCCCTTTTTTCCTTCATACAAAATTTCAAAAATTCTTAGCTTCAAACGTCTCTCTCTCTCTTCTTTTCTTTTTTTTGTCTTTTTGCTTCATAGACATATTTTTAAAACTCATATTTGTACTTAATCTTAAAAATATGTAATAAAATTATTATTTCAATAAATAGAGTAATATATTAATTATTATAAAAAAGTAATAAAAATTGCTGTTTATTATTTAAACATTGTAAGATAAATTTTTTTCACTATTTAAAACCACTTATTTTTATTAAAGCAAATGTATCTAAAACCTAGTGCTTTTGCATTAAATGAAAAAAATTGTTATTTGGCCAAAAATTAAAAAAAAAACTAATAAACTATATACTATATTTTTAATAACTTTATTTTAATTATTTTATTGGAAATATTATTTTTTTAATAATAGAGTATTTACTTGTCACAGATTTGTTAAAAAAGATTGTTATATACAATGCAATAAAATTATATTTGGATACTAATGTGCTACATTCAAATAATTTTAGAAATTTTTTTATTTTAACTAATCAAAATTTTTTGATAGAAATCATGGTATTATTCTTTTTGATATAATGTAATATTTTTTGACTTTTTATTCTTTTAAATTATTTAATTTTGTATATGAAATTGAATAATACTAAGAAATTATTAGTAAAGAACCAATATATATATATACACACACACATACTTATGTATATATGTTCAAACATGTTCACCTAAAAATTTGAGACTAAAAAATATAGGTGATTTATTACTATAACTTTAGCCTAATAAAAATAGTACATTTTTTAAATTTGATATATTAAAATATTGATCTTTTTAGATGTTAGTTTATATTTTCTTCGCAATTTCATGCATTACTAAGAAAAATCCAATTCGATCTCATTTATTTTTTATTTTATTTTATACAAAAATCATTAATAATAAATTAAATTAATAAATTAATATTTTATTTAAAAATAACAGTATGTATATTGTAAAAACTTGTATTTAATTATAAGATGAGAAAAGGTAAAAAGAAATACATATATTATATTTTAATAGGTGTGCACACTTTAATTTTTAAATTAAACTTATTCAATATGTTTTAAATATGCTTAGAAAATTTAATTCTGGATGATGATATATTAAAAAAATAATATATATGAGTATCATTTCTTTCAAAAATATCAATGAATTTTGGACTTTTGATCGAAAATAGCACTAAATTTTATTATTAAATTAAGTATTTTAAAAAATTATTTTATGTATTAATGTGTAAGAAATAAGTTAAGAAGATTATTTCAAAAAATAAAAAAATAAAAAAATAAAAAATAGCTTCATAAAATAAAATTTTAGATTTTTAATTTATTAATTATATTTTATATTTTCAAAATGATTATGTGGTAATTCTTTAAAAATATTTTAATTTTGAAAATTTTAAATTACAATGCATTATAGTTAAATTTAAGTTAATAATCATTACATTATGTTTATTATATAGTGAAGAGTTGTAAAAATATATATACAAGTTAATATAGATAATTTATGTAAATTACTTATCCTAATTTATTGGTAGATATAAAATTAAATTAAAATTTATAATTTAAAATATAATTATTATATTATTAAATTTTTAATTAATAAATAAGTTTTTAAACATGAATTTTAATAATTTATTTTTGTGTTATTGAAATTTAATGATTCTCATTTTGTTACAAAGTTAAAATATTATTGTTCAAACTTTTAGTTTGACTATATTAGAATTATTATTTTTTAAATTATATATTAATATCATATAATTATATAAAAATTTTAAAATATTTTTGTGTCAATTATTTAACCCTTTAAAATATTAATTCAAGATTCGTCTTTAGAATATTAACCTTGGACCACCGTACGTGCGGCAATCGCTACATTTAGCTGGTTTTGACCCATAAAGTAAAAAAAAAATAAAAAAATAGGAAAAGGGAAAAACTTCTATTAAAAAGGAAAGCATGGTGTCACAATCACATGAATACACATAATGGAGTCAGGATTTTTAATTTGAAGTTTTCAATTATATAAAATTTTATGGAACATATATTATTTTAAAATTTCTTCGGAGTGAATTGATAATTATTATATATAAAAATGAAAATATAAAAAATTTTGAGAAGTCAGGACCTTTGCTTGTCCTCCTGTACCGCTTCTATTATTGGTTCAGAAACCTAGTGGCCCGGTCTTTACCTCAGCGATGGTGCAACCATGATGAGAAGAACGTGGGCCTTTTAAAAATAGGTTCTAAGAAACCAAATAAGTCATTTAATATGTATTTTGTACCTAATAAGAGGAGAAATAAATCTGTTGATAAATTACGAGCACTGCATATGGTGGTTTAGGATTAAAATTCAATTAATAGATAGTTAACATTTTACCTTTTTACCTGCACTCTAGGTAGATAGATGGTAAATTTCTAAAATTCAAGGATGCAATTTATCATTCATTGTAGAGTTCAAATATTTGAAGAGTAATTTTCTTTCATCAAGTTTAAAGATATAAACAAGTTAAAGTTGAATTATTCATGAGTAACACAAAATTGATTTGTAAAAAGTTCAATTTGAATTCGATTTTAAATGAATCGACTCTAAACAAATTAAACTTGAGCTAATATCACTTATTTTAAATTATTTATGGCAAAAACGAATCTTATAATAAAAAATATATTTTTATTTTTATATTATATATGAATAATATAATGTATAAAAAATTCAATAAAATTAGTAATTGTTAAGATTCTATAAAGAAATATGATGTATTAGTTGAAGCAATTAGCTTACTAGTATATATTACTTTTTGCTAAGTATAATTGTTAGTTTTATATGACAATTGTGTTGATTTTTTTAATAGATTTAATAGTTACCAAAAAATTATATTAATAAGTAAAATGAGATAAAATATGGTGTTTGACTTATTTGTAAAAAATAAAATTTTATATGTTCAAATATAAATGAAATAATAAACTATTCAAGTAAAATTATGTAAACTTGAACTAAAATTTAAATATTTCAACTTTGATTAGAAATGAAAATCTAATAATTATTACTAGAAAAAACCTATCTAAATTTATTTAAGTTAATATTCGAGTGTGATCAATTTTTAACTCATTTATTTTTGACAAGTTTAAATTTGAACATATAAATATTTAACTTGACTTAATTTGTTTGCACTCTTCATCAAGTTTGACCAAATTTGAGTTGACACCTCAATAGTACAATGACAATATTATCTTAAAGACTTTAACTTCCATTATATTAGGAGATTAAACCTAAAATGTCCTTGTGTATGTATATTAGATAAATTACCACTTTTTCTTGCATAAAAAATAAGTTTGAGCAAAATTTAGGTAACATTTAAATCATGATCTCACCTTTACTTGCCGCATATATGGTTCCGGTACCTATGCTTACATGGCCAGCAACAGAAGAAATGAACACAATGCTTCCATCTCCAGATGCTTTGAGCAAGGAATGTGCAAGTTGACAAAAATGAAATGCAGATTCTAGATTGGTAGCCATCACTCTTGAATATTCTTCAGCAGTATACTCAATTGTTGGTTTCCTCGCATGTGTAATTCCAGCGGATAAAATACCATTTTAACATTTTTTTATGAAACTTATTTCTGTTTTACCGTTCTTTTGAAACTTATTACTAAAATACGCACGGAGGGGGGAGGCGCCATTGGGGGGAGGGCACCATCCAGGATGGCGCCTCTAGGAAGCTTTGAGGGCGCCATTCAAGGTGGCGCCCTCGGTCCTATTTTTTATAATTTTTCCTTTCAAAAAAAATTAATTTTGATATCATTTGACAATAAAAATTTTAAAAATAAATAATATATGATTGTGACTCAAAATAAATTTTTGAAAATAAATTACTCATTTTATAATTATATTTGATGTCATATAAAAATATGTTAACTCCACTTTGATATCTAATACATAAATTTATTATAGGAATTAAATAAGAAAGTAGTTAATGATAATAATATAATGAATAAAAGTAATAAATATTTAATAAATACTTAAATATTATTTAAAAAATATAGGATCAATAAAGAATAATTACGTAATTTATATTAATGTCTCTCAAAATTTGATCCAATGACACTTAATATTTATCAAATTTTGAAATTATAAACTTCCAACGTTTAGAATTATATATTACAAGTAATTATTTAATATGTTATTATACATAAGTAAATTTATTGAATTATTCAATAATATTCTTTATATACGAAGTTGAAGATTGTTAAAAATGAAAAGAAATATAACGAAATAAATATATTTTTCTTATTTTGTATTTATTCCAATAATATTCTTGTCACTTTGTATTTATCTCAATAAAATTATTTTTATTTTGTAACAAAGTAAATGCAAAATGACGAGGTTGAAGATAGCTGAAAATTTAAAAAAATGTGATTATTTCGTTACAATAATCTTTTCATTTTGTAATGAAATCAAAATTGTAACATGAATTAGTTATTTTTTATTTCGTCACAATGATAAAATATTTTGGCAATGAGAGGGAAAAGTACCAATTAACTATTTTTTAAGAAACTATTATTCGTTTTATCGTTCCTTCGAAACATTTTATCGAAATAAGCACAGAAGATACGCACAGCGATGGAGAGATGCCAAATGGCATGCAGAGTTACGCTAGACGAAATGGCGTCGTTGGCGCTGAAGGGAAGGGACGGCAAGCGATATGACACCTTTGACCTACGACATCATCAGTTTTCATAGTTCTAAGTTAATTAGCCGGTGACCGTATTGACTGTGAACCCAAGAGACTTAAATTTTGGTACTGTACATGGGCAGCATCCCCATCTACGTTGACAATTGTGCTACGTATTTTTATTCTTAAATATTTGGTGAACTCGACTCATAACGTATTGAATAAACACAGCATTTAATGTCATTTACAACGATGATGATTATTCATCCTTCAAATATTATAATTAATATTATTAATTTTTTGATATTTAAATATATAATGAGAAAAAAATTTAATTAAAAAATAAATATATATTTCACATTATGAATATAAAATTTATTAAATTAATTTAATATTATTTATTTACTTTCACATGATAAATAAAAAAAGAGTAGATAATTATAACAGTTGTGAAAGTATGATAATTAATAATGTTAGTTATTATACTTGGGAGATGTCCTTATCATCATTTTTTTAAAAAAATTAAATATTGCAATGATTTTGAAGTTCATTATTATTTATAATTGTTCCTACGCAAGCAATTAAAAATGTTGTAGTAATTAAAATCATCATAAATGTTGATGTTTGGCAATAAAGTAGTAAAATCATCCTAAATGTTGATGTTTGACAATAAAGTAGTAAAATTATCCTAAATATTGATGTTTGGCAATAAAGTAGTAAGATAAATGTACATAAATATACAATAAATATAGAAAAGAAATCTAATGTCTACGTAAGTGATGTCCAGTCCCACATCCAGGATCGGTAATGTGGCGGCCATATCTACTAACCCTCTGCATAGGCTCAGGAGTCATACCTCCGGTGTCTGTGTCTCCTCTACCTCCAGCTCCCGCTCTACCTCCACCTCTACCTCTATCTACAAGCTCTGAGTCATATGTCATCATGCCACCATGTGCTAATCCCTGATCTTGAGTATGCCAATCAAATGCTGGACGATATGGTTGCAATGGACCAGCATCATCGGAAGGAAAGGCATAGAATGAAGATGAAACTCCTGGTATGTGTGGAAATACCTGGAATGAGGATGGAACACCAGGAGGAAACTGGTACATCTGGGATGACGACGGCCCATATAGTGCAGCCGGGAACATGGTGGAGGATGAAGGATCATCAGGTGCAGTAGGGTACACATGAGATGAGGCAGTAACATCAGGCATCATCGTCACGGTCTCCTGGGCAGTCGAAGGTGAAATCTGCTGCACTGTCGAAGTGGACGGAACATCAACCTGCGACGTATGTTGTGGAGCAGTGCAACATCGTTGGCGAGAACGAGGCTGATCATGGTCACCCTTCGTAGGGTCTGGGATATGATGGGCCTGAGGAGCTGGCTCCGCATGTGAGTCAATAATCACATGATCAACCTCCTGAATGGCATGAAGGATGGATTCTGTCACTGATCTAAGCGCATCAAAGGTGAACATAGCTTGCCCCTTAGGGGTAGTGAAGTCCTGTAGTGTGGAAACCTCATCTACCTATGTAAATTTTTGACATTAAAGTTAGTTATAATACTAATGCATTTAAAGAAAATCAGATATAAAAAACTAGCATGCAATATTACCACAAGGTCTAGCGCTCCCCCAACGAGTGTAATACATCGTCTGGTAACCCGTCTGTACCATGTCATGTAATCAGATCATGGTCCCAGAACTAGGCGTGTCGTCGGCTCGGCGATAGCGCACAAGTCTCGCCGGATATCCCAGAGTGCAATATACGGCTGATGCCGGATATGCCACTCCTCATCATGCCGACCGGATAAGTGAAGGTAATGGACCTCCGCCACCTGCTTCGGTGGCTCTGGAATAGCCTGGCATAGTCCAAACTGCTGCAAAACCCTATTAGGCTGGTGCCACTCGACAATTTGAAAGTGAATGAGCGGCACGACTGCTATCTGCGTGTCACTCCCGTCAAAGCAGTACTGAGGCAGTGATACGGTGACCTCCTCAGTGTACGAGATCCAGGCGATCTGAAGTTAAAAATTTAGGTTGTCATTTAAATACGATAATGGAATGGACAAAGCCCTGAAATAAAGAAATCCATTATCCCCTACATACCTGGTCAAGTCGAAGACGGTCCAGCACGTATCTGTAATGGGGTAGGCTGTGTGTCGGACTATCCTAGAACATCTTCTGATAGTGCCACTTGCCAAGTACAATAACAAAGTTAAACAACTTTGTAGTAAACTTAATTATAAGTGAAAGTTGAAAAATTCTCTAACCTACGTGCTAAGGGGCCAATCCCTGCATCCCCCTCTGGTATGTCTAAAACAGCTATCGCGGGGGCGATAGTGGGAAATCTATCACATGCCCAGAGCTGCAGTAGTAGGCAACACCTTCCTATCTCCCTGTAATTCGGAGCGGTGGCCTTGCAGAGCTCTCTGTATAGATAGGCCAGGCAAGCAGATCCCCAATTGTACGTCCCAGCCTCGTGTAAGTGTCTGATCAAGGGTAGGTGCATGAGGTGGACATATGTGCCGGAATGGTCTGGAAATAACGTCCCACCAATGAGACGTAAAATGTAAGCCCGGGCGAATCTCTGTACTGTCACCTCATCCGCATCATCTGGAAGATGAGTGAAATGCCTTTACAATGTTAGTCATCATATGACCATATTTTCTGCCTTCATCATAAGCAAGCGTCCACTTTTCCATCGGAATAACGGTTAACTTCTTGTTGATCTCCTCGTTGACTTTGCTAAGGTCCTCCAATCCCTTTATGGCCTTTTCCCAACTAGGTTCATATGCTGAACAGAAGAAGACAAATAGGTTAATCGGGTTGAACTATCAGCTATACAAATTTATAAATGTAAGGTTCAACAAAGATATTATGCTATATGACATACCAATCTTGAGGACAGCTTTCCTCACATTGTCATCCCTGCACTTCTTGCGAACGTTGCTAGCAATATGTCTTATACAGTACCGGTGAAAAGCATGAGAAGGCTGCCATCCCAGACCTTTAGTGGCCACAACATCCTTTATAGCTCGGTGTCGATCAGATATCAAGCATATTCCTCGCTGGTTCGTAACATTTACTCACAGTAATGCCAAAAACTAACTCCAGTTTTCATAGTTCTCCCTATCAACAATGGCAAAGGCAAGAGGAATGGGACATTTGTTACCGTCCTGGGTCACAGCAATCAGTAGCACGCCTCTGTACTTGCCATACAGATGCGTTCCATCAACTTGTATGAATTGCTTGCAGTAGGGAAATGCAGCAATATATGGCTTGAAAGCCCAGAAAACTCAGTTGAAAACATGTTTTTGTGAGTTAACACGGTTGTCAGCTGTGACGAATTTTTGTGACTCTAACTTGAACAGAGCCTGGTCACAGTAGCCTAAAATGTCCAACCATTATGGAAGCACTTCATACGATTTATCCCAATCACCGTACACCTTGACAATTGCCTTTTGTTTCGCCTTCCATGCTTTTCTGTACGAAATCTTATACCCGTACATGCCTTCCACCCTCTCTTGTATAAGCGAGATTGGAACATCTTGCTTCACTTTAATCATCTCCAGTATCAAGGAACTGATATACTCGGAGTCTAGAGACTTGTGATCCTGTGTCAAACTGGCATTAACACATGTGCGAGGCCTTGAAAATCTAGTTATTGTCCAAGTGTTACAATTCTTCAGTTTGGTCGCTTTGAGGTGGAAATTGCACTGGTCCCCATAATTATCACATTTCACGCTTAATCTTCTGGTATTCGACTCCTCCACGTAATAACTGTGGTACCTTCTGATGTGGTAATGCTTGGTTGCAGCAATTAAAGCCTCCTTGCAATCGAACTCTTACCCAACCTGTAAGTCCTCCATGTCGTAATCATAGCTTGGTTTCATTATTTCCGGAAATTCATTAGTATTCCGTATGTCATCCCAATTAATGTGAGAGAAGACAGCAGCTTGAGGGACACCACATGATGTCTGTGCAGCATTGTCATTCCTCACTTGTTGTATTGCAACACTGTCTCCATGTGTAGTGGTGCGTTCTTTGTCATTAGTGTCACAATCATCATTGCTACTGCAAGACACCTCATCATCCTCAAAACCAGACTCGAGGTGGGCATCCATCAATATAGGATCAACGGATTCTTCCTCCACGACCGGTAAAGCACTTGTTGAATCCATCATGGTATGTGATATATTTCACGGGAAAACACAAGCAACTGATGAGTCCAATGCAAGAGTATAACTATCAGAAATGTGGAACTCGATTTCACCCGTGTACGGAAGCCCTTCCTGCACCATCGAACAACTAGTGCTGACATTAGCCGTTGAAACCATAGGTGATCTACTTGTTGGAATTGTGAACCCAGGTTGGCCGCGTGCAATTCGGATGTGATGACCTCCGTGTACAACTCCATTGCTGTCATCGTTGGATGCTGTTCGTAGCTTGCAATGGCACATGCCAAGTCTTCATCGTCGTCCAATTCGTATGCCATGTATTGAGCCTCTGTTTGATGCTGTGGAAACCTATAAACAATTTTCCCCATAGCTTGATCTTCGTGAAGCTTCAGACGGGCATGAATTCTCTCCCACAAAACATTCATAGTGCTGCATCCTCTTAACTTCAATGCCTTTAAGGGAGGTCCATCGTACATTACCCCCATTGATCCCTCAATAATTGTACCATTTGAATATATAAAAGCAATTAAACTTTTCTTCATCTTTTTACTTTTAGCTGCAAAATGCTCACTGCACCCCCACAACTGACAAGTAGTCTCATATGTAAATTTTATTCTCATAAACGAGTGTACTAATATTAAATACTATAATTAAAAATGAACGGGATGTATTACTATTTTGCAAGGTATTCTATTAATATTACGTAATAATAGGATTATTTTTCCGGCCAAAGAAATGTTATTTCTTTTCCAAAAGTAATATAATATTTGGCTATATAATCTTATTTATGGTTTAGTTTATCTCTTTCAATTATCACTTCTCTTAGTTATTTTGCACAAATTATACTAATTAAATTAGTTAACATTTTTAATACACTATATTTTTTATTTTTACGACTTTTTTCTCCGTTTACACCTACTACCAAATAGCAACCAAAATTATGTACACATTATTATTTGAATTTTTTTAATATAATACAGTCATGAATTCTTTTTTACATTCACCGACTTCGTCTAATACTTATTTTGCAATACCTCCATATATATTTTAATGCCTCCTGGATAAACCTATGTATAGTAAAATTTTTTCAAGTACGTTTATTATTCTTGTATTTATAATATCTACTATATTAAGATTTTACATGAAAAAATCCTCTAAATATAACTTTCACCTAGGTCCTAAGACCTATATTAGGACACCTTTCTTTATCTCGTTTGTTGTTCTTTTAATAGCACAACCTATCACAGTACATATAAATTCCTACAAAATTTTCATAAATCATAATTTCACAGCTTAAATCATAATTCCACATCATAAATCATAACAATCAATATAAAATAAAAAAATTTATATTATTTATATCATAACATTCTAAACAAATTCCTCTACCAATATAAAAAATACTTTCATTGTGACTAATAAAAATTATAATATAAGCATAAAATTTATAAAAATACTAACCGGTAAGTATTCGGAGAAGCAAACAAAAAAAAACCTCTGCATGAAAGAAAAATATGTTAGATAATTTAATAACTTTAATCTCTAAGTAAAAGTTATTAGATATTATTGTATCAAAAAAAATTGTGCAAAAATCACGCTAAATTAAATATATTTTATAAAATAATATATTAAACGAATAAAATAATAATATATATAAAATTTTATTGATGTATATTCAATTTAAAATATAGTGTTTGAACTTTTATATCAAGAAAATATTAATAAATTTTAAAAGATAATTAATTTTTATTCTTAACTACTTTTATTAAAACTAAAATATATAGTTAGTTATTTCAATTAGTGTTTTCCATAACATGAATTTTTAAAAAAAAGATATTTGATCATTAAAAATAATTTTATGTCAAAAATATGAAATTATATTATATTAATATTATTCAATATATTGCATTTCAACTTTTAATAGAATGATTGAAGAAATAAAGAAGAAAAAATTCAGCAAAGTACATGAAATGAAGAATAAATTATGTACGAACTGTAAACCCTTTGAGAACTCTTATTTGATGTATTTTAAATTTAAAATATAATATTTAAAAATTATCATAAAAAAATTTAAAAATATTTATATAAATAATATTTAATTTAATCACTAACTTTTTTTCTATAAAATATAATATGAAATTAATTATTTTTGTTAATAAAATGTATATTAAAGCTTCAATTTACTTAAAATATTGTAATAAATTAAAAAATATAATTAATGATTGTAATAAAATATTGTTAATAACATGTTAATTTTTCTAAAAAATAAAATATGTTAAAGTTTCAATTTTTCCTAAATCCTAGATCATCATTTCACATTATAAATCATAATAATGAACATAAAATAAAAATTATAATATAAATATAAAAAATATACAAATACTACCTAATAAAAATTACAAATTATCACAGATCACATAAATTTATATAAATTTTTTCTAAATCCTAGATTATAATTTCCCATCATAAATCAAAATAATCAACATGAAATACATAATATACATACAGAAATTATAAAAATACTAACCAGTAAAAATTATAAACTATCACATATCACATAAATTTGTACAAATCTTTTCTAAATCCTAGATTATCATTTCCCATCATAAATCAAAATAATCAACATGAAATACATAATATACATACAAAAATTATAAAAATACTAACCAGTAAAAATTATAAACTATCACATATCACATAAATTTGTACAAATCTTTTCTAAATCCTAAATCATCATTTCACATCGTAAATCATAATAATCAACATAAAATAAATATTACAATATAAATACAAAAATTATCAAAATATTAACCAGTAAAAATTATAAATTATTACAGATCATATAAATTTGTATAAATTTTTTCTAAATCCTAGATCATCATTTCATATCATAAATTATAATAATTAATTTTAAAAAAATATAATATAAATACAGAAATTATAAAAATACTAATCAAGGAAAAGTTGAAAGAAGATCAGATCTGCTCCAAAGAAGAAAATGTTTCTGAATAAAATGCACAAAGGAAAGATCAGCTGATGATTGGTGAATGAAAAAAATATAAAATAGTGGGAATGAGAGGAACTGCGGGGAGTTGCTGCAAGATTTACGAAGAAAGAAGGGAAGAACAACGGCTTGGGAGGGTTTCTGAGATGATGGAGTGCGGAGGGAGGGGGTGGCCGTATATAAAGAAGTGAGGAGGCGCCATTTCATTAGGCGCCTCCTAATTCAAAATTTGAAAATGGTGCCCCTAGGAGGGCGCCACTTTGAATGGCGCCTGCAATGGGAGGACGCCACTTTGAATGGCGCCTCCCAGCCTTGTGGGCGCCATTCGGAATGGCGCTCTGCGTATTCTGGTAATTAGTTTCGGAACTACAGTAAAATGATAAATTGTTTGTAAAATAAACGTAATCCGGTATTTTAACCAATTCCAGCATTGTTTAGCTAAGCCCACAACATGGAACAATTTTTAACTTGCACGAATCAATTTCCATTGAAGAAAAACATTCTAGTTTAACCTTAGCATGAATGTGAGCTTATAATTAGTGAAACAAGCCTAGAAATAATAAATCAAACCATAGAGTCACTCCTTAAGATACGCTTTCAAAATATATTATTATATTCCCTCATATGAAGTGGGTCCCAATAAAATAGAGAACCCATTTTATCTAAATAGAAGCGTCTTAAAAATATGTTTTAATAAAATTGGGATGAAATTAATAAGTTTATTCTTAAATTTGCAAGATGTTGTTAAGATAGTCCATGGATTAGTGAATTATAAAGTTACAAATTTATCTTTAAATAATAGTTTGCATATACAATTTTATTTTTTTAATAGATAAATTTATTCCTAAATAATATAATAAAAAGATAAAATTATATGTACGAATAATTATTTAGAAATGAAATTATGATTTATATGATTCAAAGATTACTCTATTAATATTTACAAGGTTGAATTTATTACTTTTATTATAAAATTAGTAATAACTTTAGGAAAAAGTGTAGAAGCATTAAAGAAAATCTAAAAAAACTAAAGTATCATTTAATTAAGTTATACATTTATATATTAAAAATGATCTCTTAATAAGAATTATTTAAATAATTATAAAATATCTTAATATATATGATTGATAATGGAAAAACTTTTTTTTTCCGATCTGCAATATTCATCAGTCACATTGAATTAGATTAACTTGATTAACCTAGAATTGAGGTAATTATACTCCAATGAGAGGGAAAGCTCTCTTGATACTTATTTTCTCCATATATAAGATTCGAAACTAACACATTGTTTAAAGATATCAAACTCTAATAATTCAAATTAACAAATATCGGAATGAAATAAAAAAAATTATAAACTTCAGAAATAAATTCCATATTAGTCATAAATACGAACATTTTATATTTACTAATTTAAAGCACTCATACTCTCTAAATATAGCAACATTTATAATTATAATGAAAGAATCCATCAATTTCTGACAAAAAAGGGAGATCTTACGAGTATATTCAGCTTTCCTTTGGTGGCTGAGGCCACTTCTGCAATAAGTTTCTCCCTTTGATCTCGAGAAGAGACATCACAAACCCACCCGGAAACCAGAAATCCCTTGTCCTTCCACTCTTTCAAGCACTTGTTGAGCTCTGCTTCGTTCCAAGAGCATGTATACACAGCGGCGCCGAACTCCGCCAGTTCCTCCACCACGGCGTACCTGAACACCGCATCAAGGAAAACCAAAAATTCAATCAAAAATAAAAAATAAAATATTTGAGTGACCAGCCTTTAGCACAAGTAATATTTAATAATGATCGGAAGATTTAGTACTGGGTTGATCACTAGATTTTAGTTCGAGTGATATATAATGATGATCGAAAGATTTAGTTTTCTTTCTATCTTATATTCAATTCAGAATCATATATGAGTGTATTTAGTGTTTCATACTATTAAAAAAATTGAAATGCAGAAT
The DNA here is from genome assembly GCA_020226215.1 of Sindora glabra. NCBI lineage: Eukaryota > Viridiplantae > Streptophyta > Magnoliopsida > Fabales > Fabaceae > Sindora > Sindora glabra. Next base: position 98,766,162 of record CM035227.1, on the reverse strand, counting down.
TTACTTGTTAAAGTATGTAAACTGATAAATTATCTTCTTAAAATTTAAACCGAAACATCTCACCCCATAAATTATTCTAGAAGATGAGACGATCAATTAATCTTAAGTGGGACTAAATTGTTCCAGAAGCACACAAACTACAAGGGATCAAATGTATTTTATTTTATTTTTCTTTAAATTTTCCATCATCTTATACACATAAATTTTGTGATTCCTCGCCAGTGAAATCCTCCTCTTGAAAACCCCTATTGACTTGATAGAAAGTTTGAATGGAAGCATCATCCCTTGTCTTACTTTTATAATTTTTTTTCAATAAAAGGATTATCTTTTACTTAAAAACTTTTAAAACAATTTTTTCATTAATATTGATGGGTAGAATTATAAATTTCAATATTAACTATATATAATTTCATAAAAATAAATATAATATTTAATCTTTTATTCATAAAACTAGTGACTATTATATCTCTTAAATTTTATAATTAACATTATTGATATCTTATTTTTACTTTTATGAGAATAAATACAATCTTTAATCTCTCGTATATTTAACATTGTTAGGAGGTAAGATTTAACTATTAATATCAATATTTTTTATTTATTTTAACAATACAAGTAAATAAATTGATGAATAATTATAATGAAAATAAAAATAAATAATCAATAATGTCAGTTATAAAATTTAAGAGAATAAAGGATTAAATATTATATTTATTAAATTTTATAAATATAAAAAACTTGCAAAAAATAAAATTTCAATAAAAACATCACTCTAATTGGCAATCATTAATATCAGTTTGAGTCAAATAATTTAATTTGAAACATCTACATTTACTATAAAAAAATACATTATTTCTAATTTTTTTAGAAGAAATTATAATTTATCTATTTATAATTTTATCAATTTTCACTTAATCTACTATGTTCTAAAATATTGAAATTTTCCATTTGTGATTTTTACCATTAATATATGTTCACCTAAACATTTTTTTCCATTTAGTTTTTAATGAAAAATTTCATGATATGTGAGTTTAGTGAAATAAGGCAAAATCACAGGCAGATAAAATGTATTTTTTCTATATTTATATAAATATAACAATATATAGTTTATAGAATTAAAATAAGGGGATAAGGTTAATATACTTTTTAGTTTCTATTGAGAATTGTGAACATTAATTCATATAGATATGAAAAGAAATATATTTTGCTCCCTTGCGATTTTATTTGAATTCACTTAACTTATTTTCTATCAAATATTTTGCTAAAAATTGAAAAAAAAAATTTAGATGGATAAAGTAATAAAATTAAAAAGTGCAAGTGAAAAAATTATAACACCTAAAAAAATAGTTAGATTAAGTAAAAATTAACAAAATCATATGTGAGTAAATTGGAAAAAATTAACTTATTTGCTATGGAATATATTGCTAAAAATTGAAAGAAATTAGATGGATGAAATATTAAATTTAAAAAGTGCAAGTAAAAAAATTATAATATCTGAAAATACAATTAGATTAAGTAAAAATCAACAAAATCATACGTGAATAAATTATATATTTTTTTGATAAAAGGGTAATAAACTTTATCCACAAAGTAGGGAACACGTATTAAGGTATGGGATTCAAAAGTCATTAACATGATTCTAGAAGAACAATAAAAATTTGATAGAAAACTGACAAAGTACGCTTTATTCCTCTAAATTTTGTTTGTTACAAATTATTTTCCTTTTCGATGAACTGAATCTATAACTCATCTATCCCACTTTTCCAACATCTCTCGAGATAAATGTCCAATCCCTTAAATTTAACAAAGTAATTTATTTCAAATACCAATTTTTTTAAAAAAAATAAGGTGTATTTTCTCCAAAATAACCCCCGAATCTGGGTATCAAAGTTTGAATTCGAGAAAGAAAAAGTAGATGTAGATAGAAAAGTACCCAATTCCTCGAGTGCCACCAGTGACGAGTAGTGAATCCGTCGAGGGACCATCTTCTTCTAATTGACTCTCCGATGCTGCTCTTACTTTCATCTGCCATTAGTTCTGACTTCTGAGGGACGGGCGCAGCATCGTGGCGCTCGGGTTCATATAAAAATGGTGAATTTGTTGGTATCCAAGTCTTAAAAATGGGGGATAACGTAATAATCTTAAAAAAATATTAAATAAAAATTATTTAATTTTATTTACTGAAAAATATACAATTATGATTGAAATTGTAGCCTTGAAGTTCATATATAATGTATTTTTAGTGCAATAAATGAATTTATAATTTATTAATTAAATTAATAAATTATGACTTAATTTTTAAAAATGTTTCATACAATAAAAACTAATATTCTATTAATTTTTATTCGATAGGTTTTACAAAATAATTTACTACTAATATGTTAGTAATTTTTTAAATTTATCCTTCTTTTTTAAATTAAATAATAATTTATAATAAATATTTGATGTATACTCATTGATTCAATACAAATAAATAAAAATAAGTAAGTAAATAAATATATAATATTATAAAATATAATTAATTTTAAATAATTATATTCTTACTTTAAATATTTTAATTATATTAATATATAATTTTAAAATAAATTTAATTTAATTGATATATCTATCTCAATTAATATATTTTTATATCATTATATATTTTTAAATTAGCTCATCAATCAATTTTATAAAGTATTTCTAATACAGTTATATAATAATAAATTATTAATTATAAAATTTTAATTATTAATTAGTTTATTAATTATTATAATTTATAAATGATAAATTTATTTATTAATTAATTGCATCAAAGATACCTATATTCCAAAAAGGGGTAAAGTACTGTTTTACCATTTTTTCGTAAACTTATTTTCGTTTTACCGTAGTTTGGAAATATATTACCAAAATACGCAAGGCGCCAAGTGGGTTAGCCCTCTCAGGGTGGGAGGCGCCACCCAGGATGGCGCCTTTAGTGGCTTTGAGGGCGCCACTTTGAATGGCGCCCTCGCCCTCTGTATTCCTTTTTTTTTTCTTGTTTTTTCTTAAAAAATAATTCCTCTTTGCTTATTCCTTTTTTTTTCTTGTTTTTCCTTAAAAAATAATTAATTTTGATATCAATTCAAAAAGAATTTTTATAAATAAATAATATATGATTGTGACTAAAAATAAATTACTTATTTCATAGTTATATTTGATGTCATAAAAAGATATGTTAACTCCACTTTAATATTTAATACATAAATTTACTATAAGAATTAAATAAGAAAGTAGTTAATGATAATAATATAAATAATAAAAATAATAAATATTTAGTAAATAATTAAAATTTATTAAAAAAATATAGTATCAATAAAGAATAATTGCTTAAATAGTGTGAATGTCTCTCAAAATTTGATCCAATGACACTTAATATTTATCAATTTCCAGAATTATAAACTTCCAATGTTCAAAATTATATTATTACAAGTAATTATTTAATACGTTATTACACATAAGCAAATTTATTGAATTATTCAATAATATTCTTTATATACGAAGTTGAAGAATGTTAAAAATGAAAAGAAATATAATGAAATAAATATATTTTTTTATTTTATATTTATTCTCATAATATTCTTGCTGCTTTGTATTTATTTCAATAAAATTATTTTTATTTTGTAACAAAGTAAATATGAAGTGAAGAGGTTGAAGATAGTTGAAAATTAAAAAAAATATGGTTATTTAGTTGCAATAATCTTTTAATTTCGTAATGAAACTAAAATTGTAACATGAATTAATTCTTTTTTATTTCGTGACAATGGTAAAATATTTTGGCAATGAGAGGCAGAAATATCGATTAACTATCTGTTAAGAAACTTTTACTCGTTTTATCGTTCGTTCGAATCATTTTTTCAAAATATGCACAGAAGTTATGGACAACGGTGGAGAGACGCAAGATGAAATGGCGTCATTGGCGCTCAAGGAAACGGACGCCAGATGAAATGGCATCGCACTCAAGGGAAGGGATGCCAGTTGGAATGACGTCGTTGGCGCGCAAGGGGTGAGACGCCAGGCGATATAGCACCTTTGGCCTACTGCAGCTCGCTCCTCATTTCTAAGTTAATTAGCCGCTGACCGTGTCTATTGTGAATCCAAAAGACTTGAATTTTGGTATTGTATATGGCCAGCATTCCCATCTACATTAATAATGGTGCTATGTATTTTTATTCTTAAACACAGCATTTAGTGTCATTTACAAGAATGATGATTATTTATCCTTCAAATATTATAATTAATATTATTATTTTTTTAATGTTTATTATAACTATTTATTCCTTTCTTCACTAATGATATTAAAATAAAAAATGAGAGAAAAATTTAATTTAAAAAATATATATTTTATATTATGAAGAAAAAATTGTATGATTTATTTTGATGGGGTTTATTTATTTTAACACAGTAAATAAATAAAAGAGTAGATAATTATAAGAGTTGTGAAAGTAAAAAATTAATAATGTTAGTTATTATATTTCGGAGATGTCATCATCATCATTTTTTAAAAAAAATAAATATTGTAATAATTTTAAAGTTTATTATTAAAGATATAAGTACTTAGGCAAGCAAATAAAAATGTCGTAATAATTAAAAGCATCCTAAATGTTGATGTTTGACAATAAAGTAGTAAGATAGATGTACATAAATGTACAATAAATATGGAAAAGAAAGCTAATGTCTACGTAAGTGATGTCCAGTCCCACATCCAGGATCGGTAATGTGGCGGCCATATCTACTGACCCTCTGCGCAGGCTCGGGAGTCACATCCCCGGTGTGTGTGTCTTCTCTACCTCTAGCTCCCGCTCTGCCTCCAGCTCCAGCTCCACCTCTATCTACAAGCTCTGAGTCATCTGCCATCATGCCAGGAAGTGCTGATCCCTGATCCTGAGTCTGAAAATCAAGTGTAGGACGATACGGCTGTGATGGACCAACATCACCGGAAGGAAAGGTACGGAATGAAGATGAAACTCCTGGTATGTATGGAAATGCTTGGAATGAGGATGGAACACTAGAAGTAAACGGGTACACCTGGGATGGTGGCGGACCATATAGTACAGCCGGGAACATGAGGGAGGATGAAGGATCATGAGGTGCAGTAGGGTACATATGAGATGAAGCAGTAATATCAGGCATCGTCATCGTGGTCTCCTAGGCAGTCGATGGTGGAATCTGCTGCACTGTCGAAGCGGACGGAACATCAGCCTATGACGTATGTCGTGGAGCAGTGCGACGCCGTCGATGAGAGCGAGGCTGGTCATGGTCACCCTCTGCAGGATCTGGGATATGATCGGCATGGGGTGCTGACTCCGCATGTGAGTCAATAATCACATGATCAACCTCCTGAATGGCGTGAAGGATGGACTCCGTCGCTGATCTAAGCGCTTCGAAGGTGAACCTAACCTGCCCCTCAGGTGTAGTGTAGTTCTGTAGCGTGGACACCTCATCTACCTGTGCAAATTATTAACATTAAAGTTAGTTACAATACTAATGCATTTAAAGAAAGTCAGATACAGAAAACTAGCATGCAATATTAACACAAGGTCTAGCGCTCCCCCAACAGGTGTAATACACCGCCTGGTAACCCGTCTGTACCATGACATGTAATCGGATCATGGGCTAGAACTAGTCGTGCGGTCGGCTCGGCGATAGCGCACAAGTCTCGCCGGATATCCCACTGTGCAATATATGGCTGATGGCGGATGTGCCACTCCTCATCATGCCGACCGGACAAGTGAAGGCAATAGACCTCCGCGACCTGCTTCGGTGGCTCAGGAATAGCCTGGCGTAGTCCGAACTGTCGCAAAACCCTATCCGGCTGGTGCCACTCGACAATCTGGAAGTGAATGAGCGGCACCACTGCTGTCCACATGTCACTCCTGTCAAAGCAGTACTGAGGCAGTGATGCGGTGACCTCATCAGTGTATAGGATCCAGGCGATCTGAAATTATACATTTATTTTATCAATTACATGACACACTGAAATGGGCAAAACCCTGGAATAAAAATATGCATTATCCCCTACATACCTCGTCGAGTCAAAGACGGTCCAGCGCGTATCTGTAATAGGGAAGGCTGTGTGCCGGACTATCTTGGAATGTCTTCTGAAAGTGCCACCTACCAAGTACAATAACTAAGTTAAACAACTTCAAAGTCAACTTAATTATAAGTGCAAGTAGAGAAAATTTCTAACTTGCGGGCTAGGGGGCCAATCCCTACATCCCCCTCTGGTATGTCTGGGACAGTGATCGCGGGGGCGATGGTGGGAAATCTATCCCATGCCCACAGCTGCAGCAGTAGACAACACCCTCCTATCTCCCTGTAATCCGGAGCAGTGGCATTGCAAAGCTCTCTGTAAAGATAGGCCAGGCAAGCAGATCCCCAACTGTACCTCCCAGCTTCATGCAAGTGTCCGATCAAGGGTAAGTGCATGAGGTGGACATATGTGCCGGAGTGGTCCGGAAATAACGTCCCACCGATGAGACGCAAGATGTACGCTTGGGTGAATCTCTGCATTGTCACCTCATTCGCATCATCTGGAAGATGAGTGAAATGCCTCTCCAACCAACTCATCCTCAGTCGCCCCCCTCTGAGGACATTCTCGTCCTCCGGTAACTGGAGTCCCAAATACTCCTCTATCAGGGCTCCCCATCCCCAGACAGTGGGTCCCGTCATGGCTCGACCGTCAATGGGTAGGCCGAACTGAAAAGCAACATCCTGCAATGTAATAGTCGTCTCTCCCTGTGGCATGTGAAAGGTGTGTGTCTCCGGCCTCCATCTCTCTACCAAGGCACTAATCAACTGATGGTCGATCGGTACATACTCGCACATCGCCAGGCCGTAAAAACCTGCCTCTCGTAAAAAAGGGACAATCAACTCCGGTGGCTGCTGGTGATGGTGGTGATGAGCCCGTTGGATCCTAAGTACACGGTCAGGCTGCAAAAGGGAAAAAAAGTATTAGTAATGGGGTCTGATAATTCAGTAACTGTTCAACCAACTTTATTAAGTTCTAACTATTTCCATACATGGCCTGCCCAAATGGACTAGGATATATGCGAGGTCTGGGCCATCAGTAGTGAATAATCCCGTGGACTAGGATCAACACGTCGTGATGTGGATGCCATCTGCCATGAGAAAAGATACATGTGCATTAGGATGGAATCTAAACATATGGTTCTATAAGGTTAAAATACCAAAATACGCGAATTTCATAAACTATTTTCTGCTTTACTGCGATTTCGAAAGTATTTACCGAAATACGTAGGGCGCCATATTGAATGGCGTCATTGAGCGGGCATTGAAGGCGCCTTTCAACATGGCGCCTTCGCTGCGCCTGCTAATTTTCATCGCTGCGAATTTGGTAAAACGTGTGGGGTTGGGAGGCGCCATTTCACTTGGCGCCTCCCAGCCACCTTGCTTTCATTAAGTGAATGAAACTTATGATTGACGCCTCCCAGCCACCTTGCTTTCATTAAGTGAATGAAACTTATGGGGCTGGGAGGCGCCAAGTGAAATGGCGCCTCCCCAGCCCCATTATAAATTAATAAAATTTTATAAATTTATATATTTATTTATATATTTTTTATTTTATTATTATTCATAATAAAATTATTATTTTTAAAATATAATTAATTATATCTTAATTTTAAATTATAATATATATAAATAATATCATAAAATATAATTAATTATATTTTAAAATTTATAATTTTATTATAAATAATAATAAGATAAAAATCACATTTAAATAAATATATAAATTTATAAAATTTTATTAATTTATAATGGGGCTGGGGAGGCGCCATTTCACTTGGCGCCTCCCAGCCCCATTTCATTCCCTTAATGAAAGCTAAGGTGGTTGGGAGGCGCCAAGTGAAATGGCGCCTCCCCACCCAGCGAAGGCGCCATGTTGAAAGGCGCCTTTAGCGCCTGCTGCGCCCTGCGTATTTTGGTAAATACTTTTGAAACCGCAGTAAAGCGGAAAATAGTTTATGAAATTTGCGTATTTTGGTATTTTAACCGTTCTATAACATACATGTGCAAATTATCTACAAAGATACACATAAGAGTATATAGCACTTGATATTTTTAAGTATCTTGTTAACATTACTAGTAATGAGGTCACGTATATATACATAATGGCTTGCAGTTTTACAACAATCAAACAAAATACACCATGCGGTTGTGACATTTATGACATTGCGTAATATATTTCATAACGTACGCCTACATAAGTAAAAACCAGGACCGGTGTCAAGGTGGGCTGTGCTCTCCATGTAGCAGTGGGCAGCGCCTACGGTTATGACCTTCCGCCTTACAAAGACCATATTTTTTCTTCACACCACTCTCCTAAGGCTAATCCATCTCATTTCTGATCCGGGTCGACTTCGGTCGTCCCTTTGCATGCAATCTTCCATAATTTGGAACCAGCACCGGAAACGGTGGTAAGTTATTCCATTGCGACCACTCCCCGATCGGCTACCACTCAGATTTATAGCAATTGACTAGTGTGTCAAGTCTGTATACAGGATCAACATATGGTTCCCACGATATGTTAACTGATGCACAAGCAGCAATAATATGAGCGCAGGGATACTTATATGCTTGGAATTGTCCACATTCACATTGCTTTTTATCTAATAACACTTGAACGACCTTTCCACATGATCCCCTGGCCATATCAGGGCCCTCCACCACCTCAAACCTAGTTCCTTGTCTATTATAAGCACGAACGTGGTAAGAAGAAGCACGTGACTAGTTAGTCGCAAGCTCCTGTCTAAATCTGCTTACGTATATGTGACCTTGTTGTAGTTCAGTATGTGCTTCTTTTGCCCTCTCCACAAAGTACATGACACATCTATAGTATGTTTGTTGAACAAGGCCTGTGATTGGTAGCTTCCTTAGTCCTTTGAAGAGGCCATTGATGCACTCTACTATGTTAGTCGTCATATGACCATATTTTCTGCCTTCGTCATAAGCAAGCGTCCACTTCTCCATCGGAATAGCCGCCAACTTCTTGTGGATCTCCTCATTGACTTTGCCAAGGTTCTCCAATCTCTCCATGGCCTTTTCCCAACTGGGCTCATATGCTGAACAGAAGGAGACAAGTAGATCAATCGGGTTGAATTACTAGATACACAAATTTACATATGAAAAGGATCAACAAAGAAGTTGCGTTGTAATATTTACCAATCTTAAGGATAGCTTTCTTGACATTATCATCCCTGCACTTCTTGCGAACGTTGCTGGCAATATGTTTGATACAGTACCGGTGAAATGCATGAGGAGGCTGCCATCCGAGGGCTTCGTTGGCTACAGCATCTTTTATAGCTCGATGCTGGTCTGATATCAGGCATATTCCTTGCTGGTTCATAACATTCACCGTAGCAAAGCCAAAAACTAACTCCAGTTTTCGTAGTTCTCCTTGTCAACAATGGCAAAGGCAAGAGGAACGGGACATTTGTTACCGTCCTGGGTCGCAGCAATCAGTAGCACACCTCTGTACTTGCCGTACAAGTGCGTTCCATTAACTTGTATGAATTGCTTGCAGTAGGGAAACGCGGCAATGCACGGCTTGAAAGCCCAAAAAACTCGGTTGAAAACATGTTTTTATGGATCAACACGGTTATCAACAGTAACAAATTCTCCTGACTCCATCTTGAACAGAGCTTGGTCACAGTACCCTAAGATGTCCAACCATTTGGGCAGCACTTCGTATGATTTCTCCCAATCACCGTACACCTTAACAATTGCTTTTTGTTTTGCCTTCCATGCTTTTCTGTACAAAATTTTATACCCGTACATGCCTTCCACCCTCTCTTGTATAAGCGACGCTGGGACATCTTGCTTCACTTTAACCATCTCCAGTATCAAGGAACTGATATACTCGGAGTCAAGAGACTTGTGATCCTGTGTCAAACTCACATTAACACATGTGTGAGGCCCTGAAAATCTAGTTATTGTCCAACTGTTACAATTCTTCAGAGTGCTCGCCCTGAGACGGAATCTGCATTCGTCCCCGTAATTATCATACTTCACGCTCAATCTTCTGGTATCCGACTCCTCTACGTAATAACTGTGGTGCCTTTTGATATGGTAATGCTTGATTGCAGCAATTAATGCCTCCTTGCAATCAAACTCCTGTCCAACCTGTAAGTCATCCATGTCATAATCATAACTCGGTTTCATTATTTCCAGAAATTCATTAGGATTCCTTATGGCATCCCAATCAATGTGAGAGAAGACAGCAGCCTGAGGGACACCACATGATGTCTGTGTAGCATTGTCACTCCTTCGCTGCCGGGTTGCAGCACTGTCTCCATGTGTAGTTGCTCGTTCTTCGTCATTGGTGTCATGATCATCATCGCTACTGCAAGACACCTCATCGTCCTCAAAACCAGACTCAAGGTGAGCATCCATGAACACAGGATCAGTGGATTCTTCCTCTACGACTGGCAAGATACTTGTTGAACCCATCATGGTAGGTGATATATTTCTTGGGAAAACACCGGCAACAGACGAGTCCAATACAGGAGTATAACTATCAGAAATGTGGAACTCGATTCCACCCGTGTAAGGAAGGCCTTCCCGCACCATCGAGCAACTAGTACTAACATTAGGCATTGGAACGACAGGTGATCTAGCAGTTGGAACTCTTTCTTGTGAACCCAGGTTGGCAGCGTGCAGTTCGTATGTGATCACCTCCGTGTACAACTCCATTGTTGTCATCGTCGGATGTTGTTCGTAGCTGGCTATGGCACATGCCAAGTCTTCATCGTCGTCCAATTCGTATGCCATATACTGCGCCTCTGTTTGATGTTGTGGAAACCGGTAAATAATTTTCCCCACGGCTTGATCTTGACGAAGCTTCAGTCGAGCATGAATTCTCTCGCGCAAAACATCCATACTGCTGCATCCTCTCAATTTCAATGCCTTTGGGGGGGGTCCATCGTACATTATGCCCATCGATCCCTCAATCATTGTACCATTCGAATATATAAAAGCAATTAAACTTTTCTTCATCTCGTTACTTTTAACTGCAAAATATTCACTGTACCCTCACAACTGACAAATATTACCATATACAATTTCTATTCTTATGAATGAATGAACTACTATTTGAAATTAACCGTAGAAATAAACAGAAAGTATTATAATTTTTTCGAATATGTAGGTTGATCATGCATTCATAATATCTACTATTTCAATAGAAAAATATTCATTTTTACAATCATCTCCAATATTTTTTAAAGCTTCTGCTTATATTTACACATCCTAAGATTTTATTTTTATTACCTCTCTTATGCCATATTAAAATTTCACATTAAAAAATTCTCCAAATATGACTCTCACCTAGGCCCTAAAACTTATTTTAGAAAGTATTTTATCTCATTTTTTCTTCTTTTAATACCACTACTTATCACAGTACATATAAATTTTTACGAATCTTTTATAAATTATGATTTCACATCTTAAATTATACTTTCACACCCTAGACCATAACAATCAATATAAAATTAAAAACTCATATTATTTACATCATAATATTTTAAACAAATTTTTGTACCACTATCAAAGATATTTTCATGATGACTAGTAAAAATTATAATATAAGCACAAAATTTATAAATATACTAACCGGTAAGTATTAGGAAAGGCAAACAGAAAAAAAACCTTTGCATGAACAAAAAATTTGTTAGATATTTTAATAACTTTTATCTCTAAGTAAAAATTGTTACATATTACTGTATCAATAAAAAAATTATGCAAAAAATGCACTAAAATAAATATACTCTACAAGACTATATATAGAAAGGAACAAATATAATAATCAATAAAAAATTTAATTAATGTATATTTAATTTTAAATATAGTGATTGAATTTTATTATCACCAAAGATATTATAACATGTATATAAATAAAAATTAATTTAATTACTAAGTATTTTTTCTTACATTTAATATAATATTTTTCATTTTTAACAATAAAATGCATATTAAAGCTTTAATCTATTTAAAATATTATAATAAGCTAAAAATACATAACTTATTATATTTATATTAATTAATGATGTCGATGTTTTAAATCATAAATAATATGGGTGGATATAAAAAATAATACAATAGAGTAAATAACAAGAAAACAATACGTACGGTATAAAATAATAAAAAATTTATTGTATAATAAATTAATTAATTAAATTAATTACATAATTTATATAAAATACATCTATAATAAAAAAAAATAATATATCTTACTGTTAAAAAATAGAATCTTTACAAAATATCCTCAGTTGATAGTTACTTATTTTGACATATATTACTCTAAAATTATCCCAACAATATTGATTAATAGGGTAATATATCCTCGTAATAATTAACATATAATAAAAAAATTCTTATTTCTATCATATCCTATATCCTAAAATATTTTATACTTTAAAAATATCTAAATATAATTTTTACCTACTTTGTAAATTTTATTTTAAGATACTTTCTTTTATCCCCTTTGTTCTTCTTTTAAAATCACAAACCATCACAAATTATACAAATTTGTTCAATTTTTTCCTTAAATTCTATATCATAATTTCACAGCATTAATCATAATAATAAATATAAAATAAATAAATTTTTTCATTGTGAAATCTATTCTTGTAATAACTAATACACATTAGAATATAAATACACAAATTATAGAAATATTAACTAGTAAAAATCATCAACTATCACAGATCATATAAAACACCACAAATTTTTTCTGGATCCTAAGTCATAATTTTAAAATATAAATAATAATAATTAACAAAAAAAAATCATCTCCTACTGTAAAATATATTCTCATAATAACTAATAAAAATTACCCTATATATATGAAAATTATAAAAAAATTAACCAGTACAGATCACATACTAATTACAAATAATATAAAGTTTAGCAAACTTTTCCAATGCCTAATATCATTTTTTCATATTATAAATCATAATAATTAACAAATAACATAAATTTTCCTATCAGTATAAATATAAAAATTATAAAAATACTAACCACGGAGAACAGCAAGGAAAGAGGATTGGATCTGCTCCTAAGAATAAAATGTTGCTGAAAAATATTGTCAACAAGAAGAATGCTTGCAGAAAAAATTCAACAACCAGCGTGCGAAGAGGTTATGAATCAGGATTGGGTTTGAGGGGGGAGAGTGGCTGCGCTGCGCTGAAGAAGAATGAAGGTTTGATGTCGCGAAATGAGGGGTCGGGTATTTAAAGGCGTCTAAGCAAATTTCAAAATTTGAAACATGCTTGAAGGCGCCAGTCAACATGGCGCCTTCCAGCATGTTTCAAATTTGAAACTTGCTTGGAGGCGCCATGTTGACTGGCGCCCTCCAGCATGTTTCAAAATTTGAACTTGCTTGGAGGCGCCAGGTTGACTGGCGCCCTCCAGCATGTATCTGTCCCTAGTGACGCCAACCAACCTGGCGCCCTGCGTATTTTGGTAAATTATTTCGAAACAGCAGTAAAACGGAAATAAGTTTATAAATTCTCCGTATTACAGTATTTTACCCTTCCAAAAAGCCTCTATTTGCCATGTGACCCATAACAGAGTGGAAGTATTTTGATTGGTGCTTCTTCACCTAAAAATAGATAATTTCAATGTCACCTTCTGGCTTTTTTATTATGAAAATGATAATGAGGTTGGTGCGGAGTGAATATGCAGGGGAACGGGCGCGGGGTGAGTAGGCATCCTCTCGTTTTGACCATGGGCGGCTTCTTATTTCCTTCCAAAAGAGCACTGGCTGGAAAGATGACTTTAGCCTTTAACTTTCATTCTTAAATCTAAATATGGCTTTAGCGTTAAAAGTTTTATGGGTTTTTTCTGATTACATGGGCCTAAGCTCAAATAAAATAAAATAAATAAAGAAATAAAATAATTGTAAATTTAACGTACATTAATTAAAGCATAGTGTGTTAATTAGTTGTCCCTTCCTAAAGTGGGCCCGTTATTTACACGTGTTAAAATAGTGTAATCCTATGAGATTAATTTAATAAGCATAAATTTTACATTAGGTCTGTTATAAATCAAACTATTTTTTTACTACGTTAATGTAGGTATGATTGATATACTACCAATTCTTAGTAATAAATTAACATTTATTAAACAATCTCAATTAGTTTTTTACAACTTATTACATTTTATTAATTTATTATTGATTTTACATTATTAATTAATTAAAATCAAAAGGTTATTTGTATCATTACTTGTCCTAAGGCATATGTTACATTCCTTTGAATTTAAAATATTTTATAAAAAATTAATTATCATAATGGGTTATGAAATAAAAAATTTTATATTGTAGAATGGATAAGAAAAGTATGAAGTTGAGGAATTTGAAAGTTAAATAAGATTAAGGTTGAATATGTGAGTATGAAAGAATTCTGAGAATTTATTTTCTAAATTGCCCTTTGAGCTTTTACCTATATTTCCTACATCAGCCCATTCTCCTTATCCCTCCTCCTTTAAAACCCTAATCTCCTTTCTTCTTGCTAATAGGGGAAAAAACCCTTTTGTTAATCTACCTTTCTTCTTCATCTTTCATTCAAATTCAAGTAAATAAAGTAATGAATTTTATTCATCAATTTTCATAAAAATCTTTTTCTACTCTTCTCTTTAGCTTGGGGATGATTTAGATATATTTTTTAAGAGAAATTTTGAATCTAGAAACAAGATATATTTCTCGTTTGTATCATAATTTATCCTAAGGCACATGTCACATCCCATAATAAAAAAATTAATTATCATAATGGGTTATGAAATAAAAAATTTTATATTGTAGAATAGCTAAGAAAAGTATAAAGTTTAAGTATTTGAAAGCTAACTAAGATTAAAGTTAAGTATATCAGTGTGAAAGAGATTTGAAATTTAATCTCTAAATTGCCCCTTGGGCTTTTACCCTTAATATATTTTCCAAATAAGCCCATTCACCTCATTCCTTTTCCTCAAAAATCTTAATCTCTCTTCTTCTTTGCTAATAGAGTAAGAACCCTTTTGTCAATCTACCTTCCTTTTTCATCTTTCATTCAATTAAGGTAATGAATTTTATTCATCCATCTTTATAAGAACCTTCTTCTACTCTTCTCTTTAGTTTTAGGATGATTCACCTCATTCCTTTTCCTCAAAAATCTTAATCTCTCTTCTTCTTTGCTAATAGAGTAAGAACCCTTTTGTCAATCTACCTTCCTTTTTCATCTTTCATTCAATTAAGGTAATGAATTTTATTCATCCATCTTTATAAGAACTTTCTTCTACTCTTCTCTTTAGTTTTAGGATGATTTAGATATATTGGTTCAAGCGAAATTTTGAAACTATAACTTCAAATCTTTAGTGTTTGAGTGATTTGGAGCAAATAATCCATAATATCATCCATTTAGTAACTTTTTAATACAAGATGACTATCATCCCTCTAAAATCTTCATCTAAATTCCTTATTTTGTCTAAAATTGGTTGCTATAAAATTTTTAAAGGATTATACATGAAATATTTATTTAAACATGAGATTGGGTTATTTTTAGGTGAATCTTGCTATGTGAAAGTAGTTATTGTGAGTTTTGATGGGTTATAAGTAAGATAGAATAATGAATATAAGATTTGGTTGGACAACAATAGTTTCATAGAAAATTATACAGATCATGATGTGATAATTGACTATTTTTAATAGAGTTACCTTACGGATTGATATAATCAATTATTCTTGATTCAAGTTGCTTTCTAGATAGTAATTAACTATAGGTGTCAAAGTTGCTCTTTGGACATTTTGACACTTAAATTTTTATTATTAAATATTTTTTCCTAATTTATGATTAAGTTTTAATTACTCAATACTTTTATTATTTATATTTTTATATTATCATTACTTTAACTAAAGAAATTTATGTCTTTTTATTATTTAATATTTTCTTGTTCTTTGCATATTGTATTAATTGTTATATTTACCTATAACTCTAATTATCATATCATATATCCAACAATTTTATATATTAGATCTACAAATTTTATGTTGAGTCCAAACCTAACATTACTATCAGTATATTAAATCATATAATTTGTCCAAATATATTACCACGACAAATGTATCAAGCACAATATACTCATTTCATAACATTAGTACTTATGTTGCAAGTCTATACTAATAACATTTTTTTGATCGTTGGTATAAGCAAATTTCTAGTCATTGATATAAAGTCCCTCAAAAATTGGCTCTAGCTTGTGGTACTCATAGTGATGATTGTGTCATTGATACATGTAAAAATTTAATTTTAAAATTTTGTAAAATAAAATCTACGTTGGAGATTATGTTATTTCCATAAGGTCCTTGATTAAATTGGTGCTTCAATTTCCAAGACAGTTATAACAATGACATGGTCATCGATATTAATGCCTTTGATACATTGGTAAACATTCTAATTTGCATGGTTATTTGCTTACCTTCTATATTGATGACACATGTTAATAGAATACATAAATTTTTCTTATTTTTTTAAAAAATATACTAAAAATAATATCATTAGTACAAGTTAATGTATATATCTTTTAATTGTACATCAATGATATTTTCATTAGTATAAAGTTTTCAGAAAAAATTTTAGCATTAGGGTAACTTATCGAGAATAACTTAACGCTTTATATTGATGATTGAGAAATATCTTCAGTACAAAGTGTTTTTCTTGTAGTGTAATATGATTCTTACTTAACAAATTTATAAAAAATACATAATTTAATAACATAATTAATTAAATAATATATGTTACATCTAAAAATAGAAAAAAATCATTTAACAAATCTTTATGAGCATCAATTATGACTTATGACTAAATTCTAAATATATATGCTTGAGATTACTATAGATTTATCTTTTAATATTGCTCCATTTATGTCGGTTAAAGTAAAAATTGATATCTATAATAATGCAATGATATTTTTGAAAATAAGTGCAACTTATCACATTGTATTATAATAATAAGTTGATGTTATAAAATATTATTTTCCAATGAAAGATGGAGGATCTAACATATGAAATCTTAAGATGATGGCTATACATTAAATTAATGTTTAAAAGAATATTAATAATTAATTAATGTTTGTATTTACAATTTTATTGAAAACTATAAAAAATATTGGTATTTTAGACATTGGTTTCTTTTAGAAATCGATGTTGAAAGATTCTCTACAACTACTTAATATTTATATTTATACTATTATTGAAAATCATAAAAATTATTTATATTTCAACAATTTGCTTATTTAAAATGCACTATGACATTCATAAGGTGAAGCAACATCAAGTTTTGCAAATAATTGACATCTAAAGGATATATCAATGGTCTTAGGACATCATTTATCTATTATTAATTAATGTAGAATGTTTTGTTTTATATATAAATTGTCCTTATAGTTTCTTTTCTTTTTCATTTCATTTTTCTTTAGGTTTTGACTCCATAATTTATTTTTTATTTTATTTTTTATTTAGGTGGTATAAAAGGACAATACACAATCAATGCTTCTTAATTATCAATTACCAAGATGCAAATTACTACTCTTAGGCTGTCATCCTCTCTTGATCATAATTTGTGTCAAGTTACTATTTTGAAATAGACAAATCTATTTCTTTTGTATTGCCAATTTAATAAAATAAATCTGAGAGTACTGATAGAAAGAAAGAATAGGTATTTTTATAAATGTTTGCTAATAATGACCTTAAGAATCAAAATGGTTATTATGGATATGAAAGTGAGGAACTTCTTCAAGGATATCATAAAGACAATCACTATTACTTTTTTAGGAGAAAAATTTCTAGATATTGTTTATTGATGGATCAAGAAATTGCTATCAATATCCTAGTCCTTATAACTTGATCTATTATTAAATAAAGTCAATCATCACTTCTCTTTAATAAGTATTTAAAGTGATTGTGGTTAGAGGTGCAAATGGGTTGGGCCGAGTTAGGCCTTGCCTTAAATAGGCCAGGCTTATATTTCAAAACATTGGCCCGAGCTTGGCCTATTAGCCTATATAAGGCTTTATTTCAGGCCTAAGCCTAGCTTGTTTTAAAACCTTGACCTCATCTGTTAGCCTATTTTAAATACAAGCTTTTAAATAGGCTAACAACTTAAGACTTAAAAGGCCTATTATAAAAAGGCTTTAAATAAGCTAATAATTTATATAAACTTATATCAATATATTCTTAAAATGCTCCTAATAATACTAAAATTAATACAAAGTTTTATATAAGAATTAATTAACAAAGAAATAAATCCATATACTCATAACATAAAATTACTAATTTAAATATTTAATATTTAATTAAAAGTAAAATAACATTAAGTTATCATAATATCAAAGGTTAACAATAAAGGCAAATTAGTTTACCATAAATTATACAACAAACATTCAAAATATTTAATCTATATAATAGACTTGAAAAAAAAAGCCTATATGTCATTACCTTTGTAGTAAATAAATTTAAATAAAAAATATTAAATAGGCCGACCCGATAGGCTTGTAGGCTAGGCTTAAAATAAAAAAGCCTAGCTTGTTTAATTAAAAAGGCTTTTATACTAGCTTTAACCTGACTCATTTGATTAAATAGGCCGAGCCAAATTAGGCTTTAATTAGGCCGGGCCATAGGCCCCCGATAGGCCATCCGACCCATTTGCACCCCTAATTATGGTTATAAATATTATATCTTTTTAAGTGTTAATGATAAAATACTTATTTTTCAAGATAAGAATGTACAATATTGATGAGTGTATTAATGATTTAGTTTAGTTTTTGGTTAAAAATGTTCAAATGCAAATATTATACTTTTTTTTTAAAAAAGTTAAATAACATTAATTACTTATTAAAACTAATGTGATTTGGCAAAATTAGAATAGATACCTTGTTGATTTTTTTTTATCATAACCAATGTATAAAGATATATAAATAACAATTTAACATATAATGAATATTTACTAATACACCAATGATGACATTTTATGAAATATGTTATATTAGGAGATGAAAAAATAAATCATAAGTGTTAAGCATTTACCATTAACATGTATTGAAAAATCGCAAAAAATTATGATGTTTCAAGATATATAAACAATTTAGCTTTATCAAATAAAGCATATGTAATACATTAGTTTCAATTAATGATTGACATTTAAATCTTTGCATGATGCTAAAAAATTTTATTCCCATTCTTCATTTAAAACATCTAGATAATGCCTTATTAATGATGTACAAACTAATGAAAAATTATAGTGGAAAGAAGTAGCATAACTATTTTTACATTAAAAGGCTTGACCTTTTAAGTTTATTGCAATATTAGTTATATTGTTTCTTTTCACTAAAATTTATTATCAATTTACAACCATCACACTGTCCAAAATTGTCTTTATTGTTTAGTTTCATCTTAAGAAGTACAATTAAGGAGAAAATGCAAAAATAAGAAAAACTAATAAGAAATTGTTATAAAAAGAAGTAATATGACTATTTTTGCATTGGAAGGCTTGAGTTTATTGAAAAAATGATTACATTGCTTATTCTTACCATAATTTATCATCAATTTTAATGTCTATATCATCCAACTTAGAAACCCTCAAGCAATATAAATAAATTACAAAAAGAGATATCCCATGTTAAATTTTTTTATGCATTAATTTTTTTAAATAAAAATTTATAATTTATAGCTTTTGATCATTAGCTTCTTATTAACTTTAACTAAGATTTTTTGTTCATTATAAATTATAGTTTCTTGTCTTTTTGTTGAACAAATTATAGTTTCTCATTTGTTAAAATGTTCAATTTGTTGTAAAAAAATAATTTTAATGTTATTGAATTGTAAAATTATAAAATTTTTACTTAAAATATAATGGAAAACAAAAAGGATTTTAGTTTATAACATCATTTTTATTTAATAACTAACATTAAAAATTCTATAGTTGAACAATGTTATTTATTATACACATTGAATTTTTCTTTTTAGTAATCAAGTATAAACTTAAAACAATGCAAAAATTAAGGCACAAAATGAAAATTAAAAAAAGTAAAATTTTGGTGTTATTTGTAAATTTCATCATGATACTTTTCCAATTGTAAAATTATTCTATGCTTAACAAGGTATGTTCTTATTTTAACCCTAAGATGATTCTCTTTAGTTTATATTTATGCTCACTAATTATATTGTAAAATTAAAGCTCTATTAGCTTGTACCTAAATATATGAAGTTTAGCACTCACTAAAAAATGTAAAATATGATTTAAGGATTTGTTTTATATTTTGTGTTTATTCTTGAAATTTAGTTTCTAGTTTTATAATTAACCATATTTTATTACCTTTCATTTTGATGCAACTTTTATAGGTTTGTACAAATAAAAAAACTTAATTTTGTTTTTTTTTTGGCATTTGATGTAAGATCATACATGAAATTCTAATTAATATTGCTTATTGCATTTACAGGTATTGGATGTGCTTTTTTAAGGAATACTAATCTCGTATATTGAGCAACAGGTACTCATAGCAGATATCTGTCTTTAATTGAAGTAACTTTTCACTATTTTTAAACTTTTTTTACTTAAAATTGTTAAAATTGGATAAAAATGTTAGTTTGGGTAGGATATGGGATATACAGGGAATAGGGAGGATGTGAAGATGGGAGGGAGTTAAGGTTCATTAAGGTTTAGGATGGGCATTAAGGAAATGACATATTATATTAATTATTTTTATCAACCAAAGTGATATATAAAATATATTATTTGTTGCTTAAAAAAATCAACATTATCTTGTAATAATTTTTTTTTATATTATATTCCTATGAAGAAGCACAATAATTTTAAACATATAGAACTTGGCATTAATTTACTTTTCTATATCATTTAAAAAATTAATCTGAAATTATTTGATATACAATGATGCTTATATATATATTAGGTAAAAATTGACATTCAATTTGTTAAATGACTGATGTTAAAAAATATTTTTTGTAGTTGTGTGATAATCATCAATATTTTATAGGATAGCTTGCAATATTTCATTAAGAAGTTAAGAAATTTTTTTGATATAGTTACAATTTTAGTCCCTCTAATATTTAAAGTAATAACATTTGGACTTTTTTAAATAAAATACTCTATTTTAGTTTCCTTAATATGTATATTATGTATATATGAATAAATTAGGTATAAATTATATCTTTTGTCAAATTTAAAATAAAAATACTTAAATGACTATAGATCTTGAATATAATCTAAATTGATAATTACTAAAAGGAAAATATTAATAAACTGACTTTATTACATAAAAATATAGAATTACATGAAATTGGAACCCTTTTAGGGAGTTGGACAAATCAATAGGTGTTAAATGGATAGTTTTCTTTGCTTTTTCTTATTGGTTAATATGGTTGAATTGCAATAAGCTAGTTTTTTAGGGGAAAGGCAAAGAATGCCTATAACATTGCTTTTTTTTTGTAATATTGAAGTTAGAAGAAATGGATTTAGTTAATATGATGTAATTTGGTTTAACATTTCAGATCCATAAGGTTAGATGTTACATTGGATGACAATTCCTAGAGCATGATTAGATCAAATGCAATATAGATGGTTCAGTGAAGAACTTTTCTTTAGCCATATAAGGAGGAATCTTTTAAGACCCGTCAGGTAACTAGCTTTTAGATTTAGCAAACGCTTAGGCTCGACAATTTTGCTTATGGTTGAACTATAGGGTTTTTGTATGAATTTGATTATGGCTTAATCCTAAGAATGGAAGGTATAATTGAGGTTGATTCCTATATGGCTAGACAATTGGTGAAGAAAGGTTGCCATGGGGGTCATCTTTGCAAAACTTTGATTGCTTCAATTCATTTTCTTATGAGCCAACCTTGAACAGTAAAAATTATTCATTGTTAGTGGGAACCTAACAAAGTTGCTAATTATCTCATGAATATGGCTTATTCTTTTGGTACTATGAATGACTTGGGGTTTGAATTTTTGTATTCTCATTATTATGCTAGTTTAGTTCTTAATGATATGATGAGAATTATTCTACTCAAGTGTGTTACTTTGTTTTAGCTAAATTGTTAGCCTTTGGTTTACCCAAAAAAAAAATCATTAACATCACATAATTAAATAATTTAACTATTATGATCATATAGTAAAAATCTTTATTATTTCATCCATATACTTTTCCTTATATTTATTTTTGCCTCTTCTTGTAACCTTTCTATTTGTTTACTCTATAACACTACCTTGAGAATCATAACCACTTTGATGCCCCTATGGAAATTTTCAAATCTATAATTGAGAAATAATATTTATACAAGTAAAAAATTCATAAAGAAGAGTACAAAAATTGCATAAATAAGATAAGGAGTATTTGAATTACTTGACCTTCATATTTTATCCATTAAACCAGATTAGAAAAATTTATCAAAGAAGAAGGAAGAAGACAAAGGGATGGTTTACTGCCTACATGTCCTTTAGGTGAGTCTTTTAAAGAGAATTCTGGTAAAAAAATAAATCTACGATCTAATGGGAAACTGTAGCTCATCTTTTAAGGAGGTGTGTAGGGACCTAAACCCTGATTATAATCCAACTAGAGTTAACTACGCTATCATAATTAATCTAGAGTCAGGGTATCCACACACATGCCTTTTATATTTTATATTATACAACATAGTCTAGATATTATTATATTAGTGATATTGAATTATTTATTTAATCCAACTATATTAAAATGTGTTAGTCCATAAAAAAATATTTTCAACCTCTTCTTTTGCTAACCTATGTGGAAGTGATCGTAATTTATTTTAATAAAATGCTACAATCAATTATTGATATTGCAAAGAATGACATGAAATTTTGCGAATTAAAAAGTAATAAAACATTGAAAATATCATTTATGATTACATAATTTTAATATATAATTTTATAAGTTTTAGAGAGGTTAAGCAAAAAGCTTTTTACATTAAGTATATATTGTTGGAAACTTTCATAAAGTAAGCTATTTTAATTAGTAATTTTTAATTTAACAAAATTGACTGATTAAAGTTTAGCTCAATTGTAAAATATGCATGAGACTTGTTTTAAAAATTATGATCTTAAAGATATGGGTTTAGTATATTTATATAAGTTAGTATGGTTTGATAGTTGTATAGGCCAAAGGCTTGTTAAACCTTTTATAGGGAGGATTATTAGGATTTTATAAATAAGGATTATGGCTAAGTCCTATTTTTACTTCTCATAATACATAATTTCTACTAATTGAGAACTGCCACCAAAAAGAAAAGTGAAGGGGAAGATTTAGTTAATAAGAATTCATTAGCTTCCGTTGAATTTAACTATATCTGTAGATCTATTAGGTAAGTAAATACAAAATTTACATTCATGGTATTCTAATTATCATACATGAGATTTTCATAATTAAAAAAATTCTTACATGTGATATCAAAGCCTACATATATGATATTAGAACCTAAAATAATTAATTATATTTTGTATTATTTTGATTCAAGATTTATAATAAAATTATATATATATATATATATATGATTCTTAAAATAAAATCATATGATCAATTTATAATGTTTATTTTATAATTCTTTAATTCATCACTATGAATTTTTCATTCAAAAATTTATTGATTAATTTTCTCATCAGTAATAATATGAAATTGATATGTGGAATTTGACAAGTTATATTGCATATTGTGCCTTTTTTTATAAAGCATGAAAGATGTAATGAAATTATAGTATATTTTCTAATAATTTTAATGATGAAAGTTTTTAGTTTATATATGAGGATTGTTGAATTAAAAATCCTATTTTATCATGATTATTTTTGTACAAAATTGCTTAAGAATCGTCAGAATAGGATTATTGAATTAGAAATCCTAATTTATCATTTTTTTTGGCATGAAATTGTTTAGTGATAGTTAGAATATTATCCTTTTTATTTTGAATCATAAAATTCATATGAAATATACATCGATGGTTTGCTCGTTTGGTTACAAAATTTATCCTTCTTTTTATTACGAAACTATCATCCACAGTAAATACACTCTTCTTTCCTTGGTCATTTAAACCCATGTGTAGTTATAAGAAGCTAATAGTTTTGGAATGGGTTTCTCTTTGTCTCCACACCAATCATCAAACATAAGTCCACAATGGTCAAGAAAGTAGCCACTTGGATTGAGTGAAGAATGGTAAAAGCTTTGGCATAGGTTATAAACCTATATATTTAGGGAATATAGCATGAAAGGGTTTTCATGCATATTAGCATGGACTAATTATATATACTAATATTTATTATATATTAATTATGTCTTAATATTTCACACAATGAAGGTGGGAAATGATTTAAAATATTTATTATTAATTATATTTTAAATTAATTAAATAATATTTTTTTGAATTATAAAATTATGAAATCTTTTGGAAAAATAGAGTGATATGCTTGTAATCCATTGATGATATTCACTCTTCCTAATTTTTTTGTGAAATGAACATAATTAGATATCATAATTATGTTAATTTTAAATTTTATTCAAGATTTTGCTATGTAACACTATTTGATGGTTCATTGAGATGTATTAAATTTTGGTATTACATCAGGAATGACCTATTGGATACATATGGTTAAGCAAATATTGAATAATTTATTTTATCTCAAGTCAAGAAAAAATTTCATTAGTAGCCATAAGTGCTTAGCTACTAAAATGACTCGCTTATAGTGATTAGTGAAATATTTTCTTATTCAAAAGTTATGAGATAATACTAGAATTACCTTATATAATCACTTGCTTACAAGGGGCTATCATGTAAGATAATTTTGGTATGGAGTATAAGACATCATGATTAGAAATATGTTAGTTTAAAAAGTTTATTTGCCCAAAAGGGATGAATTTTTTAAAAATTAGATATTTTTATATTAACCTTATGAGGAAAGTACTTACTAGTATGTCATATTCTTCACTTAAAAGGGAGAATATAATGATACACTTAGACTCTTTAGTTATTGTAACATATCAGGAATGGTTGCTCTCTATATCTTCTCTTTTAAATTATCCATGAGTTAATTATTGTATTCTTGTCTTGAACAGTGACTTTTGTTGTAAATGGTGATCAAGCTTCTATTGAGATCTTCCATGGATCTAACTATAAGAGATAGAATGAAGACTTGAATTTCACCTTAGTCATGAATGACATTAACATAGCCTTATGCATCGATTAATCGACAACCATAACTACTCAAAGTACTATTGAACAAAAGGAGTTGTTTGCCAAATGAGATAGAATGAATTGTATGTGCCTACATGCCATTAAGAGATTTGTTTTTAAGCATCTTTTGAGTAGGTTGGATGAGATTGAAAATGCTAAAAAACTTCATGATACTGTTAATCAAATATATTAAAAATCTAACAAGTTTAAGGATGGGAACCTTATAAGCAAGCTAGTGAGTATGAGGTATGATTTTGTTGGAAATGTTAAATACTTCATCATGAAAATGGTCCACGTAAAAAACTAATTAGCTTCCCACCTTACTTGACAAATTCATTGTTCACCATGCTATCAATTTTCTCCCTCATAAATTCATCCAAATTAAAACTACCTATAACATCATGAATGAAGTTTGGAGTATCAATAATCTTATATCTAAATGTGTTTATGAGGAGGAAAAACTTAAAAAAGAGAAAAATGAGAGTGCCTTACTTACTATTAACTCTAAATTTAGTTACTAAAAAAAGTCCAAATAACTTAGGAAATTTAGGTGAAAAGCTTTTAATAAGTTTTAGGGTAACAAGAGCCACGACAGTAGTTAGATAAAAAGAGTAAGTGGTCCTAAAGTTATCATTAAGAAAAATGATAAATATTTTTTTTTGCAAAAAGAAAGTCATAAGAAATTTGAGTGCTAGAAATAAAAATTTTGGTTAGTGAAAAAGGATAAGCAAGAAGGTAAATTACTAGCTTTCATTTGTTTTGAATCTTATTTTGTTAGTGCCCCATTGAACTCATAGTGGCTTGATAATAGTGCAACTGTTTACATTGCTGCTACTTTGTTGGGGTTTAAAAATAAATGGAAGCTAAGTGAGAAAGAGGCCAAACTTAGAGTTAGAAATAATGTTGAAGTGGAAGTTAGTTTTATAGGGACAATATGTTTAAATTTAGAATTTGGTTTTGAACTTATTTTGAAATTTTTTTTCTATGTCCCCTTATTTAAGAGAAATTTGATTTTAGTTTCTGTTTTGGATAAACATGGTTATCATTTTATTATTAAAGATAGAAAAGTTTATTTATTTTTAAATTCTAAAGTTGTCAGTGAATTTAAGCTGATTGATAATTTGTATAGATTTTGCTTGGCCCAAAATATGAATACTGTAGTATGAATATTGAAAAACTTAGTGTCTAAAAGAATCTTAGTTAGTGAAAAGTCTTTCTTGTTATGACATTAAAGATTGTGTCACATATCAAATGAGAGAATTAATAGATTGATAAAAGATCGTTCTTTATCTTCTTTTAATTTTGAAAATTTGGATGTATGTATTGATTGTATAAGAGGTAAACTAACTAAGAATAAAAGCAAAAAGGCAACTTTGAGTTCTAACCTTTTAAAAATTATGTATACTATTATTAGTGGACCACTCACTCCTACTTTATGTAGTAATAAATATTTTGTTACTTTCATTAATGACTTTTCTCATTATGGTTATCTCCACCTAATTAAGGAGAAATCTGACACTTTTGAAAATTTTAAAATTTTTAAAATAGAGGTAGAGAAACAATTGAGAAAAGTTATTAAAATTGTTATGTTTAATCGAGGTGGTAAGTATTATAGTAGATATGGTATAATTAGACAACATATGGGACTGTTTGCCAAATGCTTACAAGAAAATGAGATAATTGTCCAATATACTATACTTGGTAGTCCTGAACAAAATAGTGTGGCTGAAAAGTGGAATTGCACTCTTAAGGATATGGTAAGGAGCATGATGAGTGAAACCAATCTTCCTGAATCTCTTTGAGGTGAAGCCATGAAATGTGCATTATATATATTAAATAGAGTACTTAGCAAATTTGTACAAAAAATACCTTTTAAACTGTGAACCAGTAGGAAACCTAACTTAAACCATTTTTGAGTTTGGGGATGTCCTATAGAAGTCTGAATTTATAATCCTTTTGAAAAGAAAACTAAACCTTAATTTACTCATTACTATTTCATTGGGTACCCAGGCTATTCTAAAGGAAACAAATTCAATTATCATGAACCTAGAGCCAAAATTATAGAGTTGTAGGTGGCAAAATTTTTGCAATAAGATATTGTAGATAGAAGCATCATGGAAGTTGTCAATAATAATAAGCCCGTAAGATATGTCACTTTCCCTTTGCCAAATTTATAAAGTCTTACAGTACCAATAAATAATGAAAGATAAGATAATGTGCAACAAAATACAAATCCTCTCCATCTTGATCATCCTCCCAATCTAATTCCTGATCCTACTGATGTAACTCAAGTTCAGGAGAATGAATTGAGATACCCTTGAGAAGATCTACTAGACAAAGAAAATATGCAATCTTTAATGATTCCTTAGTTTTTCTTGGAGAGAGTGATTATGATATTAGTCATGTTATTGATCCTGTAACTTTCAGAGATGTAATAACTAGTCCATAATCTAATATATGGATGGATACAATGAAAGATGAAATAAATTTTATAGCTCACAATGGTGTTTGGGAGCTTGTTAAGTTTCCAAAATGATGTAAACCTATTAATTGTAAATGGGTGTACAAAATCAAGAAAGACTCTAAGGAAAATGTTGAAAGGCTTAAAGTTAGATTAGTGATAAAAGGATTTACTTAGAAAGAAGGAGTAAACTACAATGAGACCTTTTCATTTGTGTCATCTAAATATTCTTTTAGAATTATTATGACCTTAGTAGCATACTATGGCATAGAGCTTCATCAGGTCGATGTCTTCATCAGGTCGATGTGATGATAGCCTTTTTGAATGGAAATTTAAGAGAAAAAGTTTATATAGTACAACCAAAAGGTTTTCAAGAATATAGAAAAGAACACTTAGTGTATCGGCTTAAAAAGTCCATTTATGGGCTTAAACAAGCTTCTAGACAATGATATTTTAAATGTGATGAGGTAATCACTTCCATAGACTTTTAGAAAAAGTAAAGTTGATCAGTACATATATGTTAAAATCAAATGGAGTAAGTACATTTTTCTTGTCCTTTATGTAGATGATATTTTATTAGCTAATAATAATAATAGATTACTGCATGAGACTAAATGATCATTGTCCAAGATTTTTAATATGAAAGATCTTGGAGATACTTCATTTGTTCTTAGGATAGAGATTTATAAAGATCAATCTAAAGGTTTGTTAAGACTTTCACAAAGGTTTTACATTAATCCTGTACTTACTAGATTTAACATACAAAATTATCAAGGTAGGGATGCATTTATTATAAAAGGTGATAAACTTATTCTTAGGCAATATCCGAAGAATGATTTGGAAAGAGAATCAATGAAAATCATATCTTATTCTAGTGCAGTGGGGAGTCTTATGTATGCAAAGGTCTGCACTAAGCCAGACATTGCATTTGCAATAAGAGTTTTTGGTAGGTATCTTTCTAACCTTGGTATGGATTATTAGGTTGTTGTCAAGAAAGTGTTAAGATACTTAGAAAAGATGAAATATTATATGTTGGTTTACATAAAACTTAACAATCTTGAGATTGTTGGGTATACAGATTTTGACTTTGTCGACTGTTAAGATGATATGAAATCTATCATAGGATATATTTTTATGTTAACTAAAGGAGTTGTATCTTAGAAGAGTGTGACACAAATACTGTTGGCTTCTTCTACTATATAAGTTGAGTTTATTGCATGTCATGGAGTAGTTATGCTAGCTATTTAGTTAAAGAATCTTATCTTTAATCTTTACATTGTTGATTCCATCTCTAATCCACTAAGGATTTACTGTGATAATAAACTTACTATGTTGTTTTCCAAAAACAACAAACTACATATGGGTCTAAGCATTTGGAAATAAAGTATCTTAAGGTTAGAGATTTTGTGAAAAAATGGTGACATTACCATAGAGTATATTGATACAAACAACATGATTACTGATCTTCTAATTAAAGAACTAAAACCTGTAGTCTTTAGCAAATGTGTTAAGAGTATGGGTGTTTTAAGGTCTTTTGATGTATTTAATTAGTGGAAGTATATTTCCTATATTTAATACTTTCATATTATAATTTGTTATGTTAGACCTTTTTTTTTATGAGATATTTAATTTTATTGATGATCATTATAAAGTGGATATTCTATGCTATTATATACTTTTACTTGTACATGTATTTATAGGTATTGAAATTTTGTTTCTTAAGATTAGTGTTTATCTTAAGTATGATTTTAATATTAAGAAAGTATGTCTCATAAAATGACACCATTGAGTGATTTCAAGAATATGGATGAGACTTACATACAACATATGAATTTCTCATCAAGTTTAGAGAAATCATGGAAGATCAATAATGAAAACGTTTAATCACATTTGGTATTATTTTCTTGCTATACAACCACACTAAAATCTATTGTCAATAAAACCACTAACACTTGTAACCATGGATTGGTCTTATGTCAATGAAGGGCATAAAGGCTGTTATAATTCAATGTTAGTTTGCTATATTAGATAAGATTGTTGAGATATTGTCTTAAAGGGCTAAACTTTTTTTTAATTAATTATGGCTACATAAAAGTTTTTAATTAATCAATTTAGAGTCTTATTTTAAAATGCATTTTATTAAAACTTATATAAAACTCAATTAATATTGTTGAAGTGGGAAAATGTTAGAATTTTTCAGAAAGTGAGTTGCTATTAATTTGTAATTTTTAATTTAATAAAACTGATTAAATAAAGTTTAGTCTAATTGTGAGAATGCATAGACTTATTTTAAAAATTGTGATATTAAAGATATAGGTTTAGCACATTCATAAAGATTAGTATAATTTGGTGGTTGTGTAAGCTAAAGGCTCAGTAAATTTTTTATAAGGAGGATTACTAAGGTTTTGTAAATAAAGATTATGGGTAGGTCCCCTCTTTACTTCTCACATATACATGATTTATACTTATTGAGAGTCGATACTAAAGAGAAGAGCGAAGGTGAAGATCTAATTGATAAAAATTTATTAGTTTCCATTGAATTCAATTATAGTTGTAGATCTATTAGGTAAGTAAATACAAATTTTACATTCATGGTGTTTTAATTATCATACATAAGATCTTAATAATAAAAAAAAATTCTTATGTACATCATGTGCTAGTTTCCACAACAAGCCATATCCTTTGCTATAAAATCTGATTTCTTTAATGATAAAAAAAGGAAAAACCGAGCTGTTATTCAAATATCACCAAATAGATTTCACTCTATGAGTTTAAACATAACCAGGATGAATAGCGCACATACATAGTGCACATAGTATACATATAACTAGTAAACCAATGCAGCTACACACTTCATGACACAAGAAAACTTGTGTTTGTTTTATTGTCGGAAAAGAGTGACAAATTTGTTTAGGTTAATTTCATGGTGGGCTGAAAACTATTCACTGTTATTCCTCCATCAACAAAGATAACTTGACCTGTGATGTAGGAGGCGGCGGGCATGCAAAGGAAGGCCACCAAGGATGAGACTTCTTGTGGTTTTGCAATGTGGTCAAGAGGCGTGCGGGACAATAGCTGCTCCACAAACTCTTCATCGCTTAAGAGCTGTAAAGTCAAGTTTATCAAACAGGTAGATCGAATCATGAGTTGAAAAATTAACTTTAAAATAAATATATTGGAGCAATAAAGTATATAATAAATAATATTAGGATTTAAATGTGTTGCACTGTTAGTATAAACTAGAAAATTGTTTAGCTTATATGGGAAATAACTTTTTATAAAAAAATTAAATTTCTCGAGAAATAATTTTCTATATAAACTTCTTGAAAAGTGTCCAAAGTTATTTTGTTGACACTAAGGAAGTAACATTTCCTAGGAAGTAATTTTTTATATTTTTTTAATTTAACTTTGAACTTATTAAAAGGTATTAATAAAGTGACTGCTATATTCTCAATATTATTATAATATAAATTAATAAAATTTAATTATTATTAATTACATTTTATGAAAATAATTTTATTTTTGTATCCATAAATAACATAAGAAGTAGAATTTACCCAGAGAGAAAGTGAGTAAGCAACTTCCTATACTCCATAAGAAGTAGAACTTGTTAATAAGTTTTATTTTTTGTAATTTATTAGATAATGATGAATCAAATAACACATCTTTTTTCTATTTTTCTAGAAATAGAACTTTTTATGCTATTATCACGAACCAAATGACTTCTAGTTTTATAGTATCACTCACTTATACGTGGTATATCATGAAAAAATTATTAAAATTTTTTTGCTATCAATAAATTTTTTTAATTAATATTAGTTTTTTAATAAGGCCTTATCTTTTTATTTATCAATATTATAAAAAATTTCACACTCATGGTGGATTAAATGTAAACTCATGATATTAAGTAATGTTTCCTAATCATATAATAATATTATTATAACAGATAAAGGGAAAATTAAAGTTTTTAAAGTTGAATTTTGTAAAATTTAATTTGATCATGATACAACTTGATTAGAAAATCAAAAGTCATAATCAACAGACTAGATTTGGCTTGACTCGTGTGAATTGGATCCATGTGGGTCATGAGTCAACCTGTGGATCAAACTTATTTATAAGGCAAAGTTCGTGAACTTTGCAAGTTTTTATGTGGGTTTTAGCAGACTAAATCTAAACGGATCCAGCTTGTATGGGCCAGCCAATTAAGCACTCTTAATGAATAATTCTAATTCTAATTTAGATTATATGTCATATTAAATACATATGAATGAATCAAGTTATTGGATGTTTGATTGGAATCGAATTGTAAGTAATAAGAATTTAATAATTATAGTTAGAGATGTAAATGTGTTTAGGCTAATCTTCATGCATAGGTTATCTAAAAAAAAGACAAGCAACTGAAATTCGACAATTTAAATAACAAAGGAACTTACATGGTCCACAAGTGGGGTTTTTGTATACGAGGGTGCCACGCAATTGCTCCGTATATTGTCTTTTGCCCATTCACAAGCAAGATTCTTAGTAAGCTGATTCATTGCGGCTGAAAATAGCATCAGGTTTAATCTTTTTAGGTCTCACACATATTAGAATAATTTGCGTCAATTTTCGTTTATCATTGAGAAAATATATTATGCACCATTGAATTTTAAAAGTTAGAAATAACCCAAGTGAAGTTTAGATTAACGGGAAAATGTTAACCAACGGATGATTTTGACCATGCACTGGCGGAGTTTCACAGGGGTATAGGGAAACCTTGAACTCCCAAAAGTTTAGATAGATGGTAAATTT
The DNA here is from genome assembly GCA_020226215.1 of Sindora glabra. Taxonomy (NCBI): domain Eukaryota; kingdom Viridiplantae; phylum Streptophyta; class Magnoliopsida; order Fabales; family Fabaceae; genus Sindora; species Sindora glabra. The sequence goes on along the minus strand of CM035227.1, from coordinate 98,733,655 downwards.
CTAAAATTCAAGGATGCAATTTATCATTCATTGTAAAGTTCAAATATTTGAAGAGCATTTTTCTTTCGTCAAGTTTAGGGGTATAAACAAATTAAATTATTCATGAATAATATAAATTTGATTTGTAAAAAGTTCAATTTGTATTCGATTTTAAACGAATCAACTTTAAACAAACTAAAGTTGAACTAATATTTTTATTTTTAGATTATATATAAATAATATAATGAATAAAAAATTCAATAACATTAGTGATTGTTGAGGTTGTATAAAGAAATATGATGTTTTAATTGAAGCAATTAGCTTTCTAGTGTGTATTACTTTTTACTAAATATAATTGTTAGCCTTATATGACAATTGTGTTGAGATTTTTAATAGATTTAATAGTTATAAAAAATTATATTAATAAGTAAAATGAGACAAAAAATATGGTGTTTAACTTATTTGTTAAAAAAATAAAATTTTATATGCTCAAATTTAGATGAAATAATAAACTATTCAAGTAAAATTATATAAATTTGAACTAAAATTTAAATACTTCAATTTTGATAAAAAATAGAAACCTGATAAATATTACTAAAAAAAACCTATGTAAATTCATTCAAGTCCATGTTTGAGTCTGATTCAAATTTTAACTTGTTTATTTTTGATGGATTTAAAGTTGAGCATATAGATATTCAGCTCGATTTAATTTGCTTGCATCCTTTATCAAGTTTGAGTAAAATTGACCTGATACCTTAATAGTGCAATATCACTGGATGTTATTTTAAAGACTTTATCTTCCATTATATTTGGAGATTAAACCTAAAATATCCTTGTGTGTGAATATTAGGTAAATTACCACTTTTCGTTGCATAATAAGTAAGTTTGGGCAAAATCTAGGTAACATTTAAATCATGATCTCACCTTTACTTGCCGCATATATGGTTCCGGAACCTATGCTTACATGGCCAGCAATGGAAGAAATGAACACAATGCTTCCATCTCCAGAAGCTTTGAGCAAGGAATGTGCAAGTTGGCAAAAATGAAATGCAGATTCTAGATTGGTAGCCATCACTCTTGAATAATCTTCAGCTGTACACTCAATTGTTGGTTTCTTCGCATGTGAAATTCCAGCATTGTTTACCTAAGCCCACAAAATGGTACAGTTTTTAACTTACACGAATCAATTTCCATTGAAGAAGAAAAACATTCTAGTTTAACCTTACCATGAATGTGAGCTTATAATTAGTGAAACAATTAAGCCTAGAAATAATAAATCAAACCATGGAGTCACTCCTTAAGATACGCTTTCAAAATATATTATTATATTCCCTCATACGAAGTTGGTCACAATAAAATAGAGAACTCATTTTTTATAAATAGAAGGGTCTTAAAAATATGTTTTAATAAAATTGGGATGAGATTAATAATTTTGTTCTTAAAATTGCAAAGATGTTGTTAAGATAGTCCATGTATTAGTGAATTATAAAGTTGCAAATTCATTTTTAAATAATAGTTTGTATATATAATTTTATCTTTTTATAGATAAATTTATTCCTAAATAATATAAGAGAGGAACGGAATTGTAAGTATGAATAACTATTTAAAAATGAAATTATGATTTATATGATTCAAAGATTATTTTTTAATACCTTACAAGGTTGAATTTATTATTTTTGTTATAAAATTATTAACAACTTCAGGAAAAAGTGTAGAAGAATTAGAGATAATCTAAAAAAAAATTAAAATGTCATTTAATTAAGTTAATATATTTCTGTATTGAAAATGATATCTTAATAAGAATAATTTAAAGAATTATAAAAATATTGATGTATATGATTGAAAATGGAAAAATCTTTTTCTTTTATTTTTTTGGAACTTCAAAATTTATCGGTCACATTGGATCCAATTAATTTGATTAATCTAGAATTGAGTTGATTATAGGTGGAAAAGCTCTTTCGAAACTATTTTTTCTATATATAAAATTCGAATCTAACATTTTGTTTAAAGATACTAAACTCTAACAATTTGAATTAATAAGTATTGGGGTGAAATAAGAAAATTATAAAGAAGTAAATTCCATATTTCCTGTAAATATGAACATTTTATATTTACTAATTTAGAGCACTCATACTCCCTAAATATATCAACAATTATAATTATAAGGAAGAATTCATCAATTTCTGATAAAAAAGGGAAGATCTTACGAGTATATTCAGCTTTCCTTTGGTAGCTGAGGCCACTTCTGCAATAAGTTTCTCCCTTTGATCTCGAGAAGAGACATCACAAACCCACCCGGAAACCAGAAATCCCTTGTCCTTCCACTCTCTCAAGCACTTGTTAAGCTGTTCTTCTTTCCGAGAGCAAGTATACACAGCGGCGCCGAATGCCGCCAGTTCCTCCACCACGGCGTACCTGAACACCGCATCAAGGAAAACCAAAAATTCAACCAAAAATAAAATATTAGAGTGACCAGCAAGTGATATATAATGATGATCGGAAGATTTAGCATTGGAGTGACTAATTTTTAAATCCAGTGATATGTAATGATGATCGAAAGATTTAGTTTCCTTTCTATCTTATGTTCAATTCAGAATCATATATGAGTGTATTTAATGTTTTAATTATTCATACTATTGAAAAAAATTGAAAGGCACAATTTAGTTGTTAAAGTATGTAAACTCACAAATTATCTCCTTAAAATTTAAACCGAAACATCTCACCCATAAATTATTCTAGAAGATGAGACGATCAATTGAATCTTAAGTTGGGATTAAATTGTTCCAGAAGCAAACAAACTTCAAGGGATCAAATGTATTTTATTTTATTTTATTTTCTTTAAATTTTCTATCATCTTACACATAATTTTTGTGATCCCTCACCAGCGAAATCCTCCTGTTGGAAACCCCTCTTGACTTGATAGAAAGTTAGAATGGAAGTGTCACCCCTTATCTTACTTTTATAATTTTTTTTTTTCAATAAAAGGATTATCTTTTATCTAAAAACTTTTAGAACAATTCTTCCATTAATATTGATAGGCAGAATTATAATTTTTAATATTAATTATACAATTTCATAAAAATAAACATAATATTTAATTTCTCATTTATAAAGGTGATGACTATTACATCCATCAAATTTTATAATTAATATTATTAATTTTTTATTTTAACTCTTATGAGAATAAATACAATCTTTAATCTCTCATATATTTAACATCACTAGGAGGTAAGATTTAACAATTAATATCAATATTTTTTATTTATTTTAAGAATACAAGTAAATAGAATGATGAATAATTATAATAAAAATAAAAATAAATGATCAATGATATTAGTTATAAAATTTAAGAGAATGAAGAATTAAATATTATATTTATTAAATTTTATAAATATAAAAAACCGGTAAAAATAAAATTTCAATAAAAACATCACCTTAATTAGTAATCATTATTATCAGTTTGAGTCGAATAATTTTATTTGAAACATCTATATTTACTATAAAAAACTACATTTTTCCTAATTTTTTTAAAAGACATTATAATTTTATCAATTTTCACTTAATCTACTTATGTTCTAAAATATTGAAATTTACCCATTTGTGATTTCTACTATTAATATTTGTCCACCTAAACTTTTTTTCCATTTAATTTTTAATGAAAAATTTCATAACATGTGAGTTCAGTGAAATATGGCAAAATCACATGTAAATAAAATGTAATTTTTCTATATTTATATAAATATAATAATATATAGTTTATAGAATTAAAATAAGGGGGCAAGGTTAATATATTTTTTAGTTTGTATTGATAATTGTGAACATTAATTCATATAGATATGAAAAGAATTATATTTTTCTCCCTTGCAATTTTATTTGAATTCATTTAATTTATTTACTATAGAATATTTTACTAAAAATTGAAAAAAAAGTTTAGATGGATAAAATATTAAAATTTAAAAGTGCATGCAAGTGAAAAAATCAAAACACCTAAAAATACCGTTAGACTAAGTAAAAATTAATAAAATCATATGTGAGTAAATTGGAAAAAATTAACTTATTTGCTATGGGATATATTGCTAAAAATTGAAAAAAAATTAGATGGATAAAATATTAAAATTCAAAAGTGCAAGCAAAAAGATTGTAACATCTGAAAATATATTAATAAACTTTATCCCCAAAGTAGGGAACAATATTAAGGTATGGGACTCAAAAGTCATTAAATGATTCTAGACGAACAATAACAATTTGATAGAAAATTGACAAAGTAAGCTTCGTTCTCCTAAATTTTGTTTGTTACAAATTATTTTCCTTTTCGATGAACTGAATCTATAACTCATCTGTCTCACTTTTTCAACATCTCTCGAGATAAATGTATAATTTTAAATTTAACCAAGTAATTTATTTCAAACATCAATTTTTTTTTTTAAATAAGGTGTATTTTCTCCAAAATAACCCCCGAATCTCTATATCAAAGTTTGAATTCGAGAAAGAAAAAGTGGACGTAAATAGAAAAAGTACCCAATTCCTCGAGTGCCACCGGTGACAAGAGCAGTGAATCCGTCGAGGGACCATCTTCTTCTAATTGACTCTCTGATGCTGCTCTTCCTTTCCTCTGCCATTAGTTCCGACTTCTGAGGGACGGCTGGAGCGTCGTGGTCATCGGGTTCATATAAAATGGTTAATTTGATGGTATCTAAGTCTTAAGATTGGCGGCGTGGTGATTAGGTATCCTCTTATCTTGATCGGTGCTTCTTCACCTTAAAATAAAGATAAGTTCAATGTCACCTTCTGACTTTTTTATTGTGAAAATGAGGCTGGTGCGGAGTAGGTATCTTGTTTTGCCCATAGGGCGTCTTCTTGTTTCCTTCCAAAAGAGCATTGGCTGGAAAGACGACCTTAACCTTCAGCTTTCATTTTTAAATTTACATATGGCTTTAGGGTCAAAAGTTTTATGGGTTTTTTTCTGATTACATGGGCCTAAGCTCAAATCAAATAAAATAAATAAAGAAATAAAATAATTGTAAATTTAACGTACATTAATTTAAGCATAGCGTGTTAATTAGTTGTCCCTTCCTAAAGTAGGTCTGTTATTTACATGTGTTAAAATAGTGTAATCCTATGAGATTAATTTAATAAGCATAAATTGTACATCAAGTTTGTTATAAATCAAACTATTTTTTTACTAAATTGATGTAAGTATGATTGATATAATAGCAATTCTTAGTAACAAATTAACATTTATTAAACAATCTCAATTAGGTTTTTACAACTCATTATGTTTTATTATTAATTTCACATCATCAATTAATTAAAGTCAAAAGATTGTTTGTATCATTACTTGTCCTAAGGCATATGTTACATTCCTTTGAATTTAAAATATTTTATAAAAAATTAATTACCATAATGTGTTATGAAATAAAAAATTTTATATTGTAGAATGGATAAGAAAAGTATGAAGTTGAGGAATTTGAAAGTTAAATAAGATTGAAGTTAAGTATGTGAGTATGAAAGAAATTTGAGAATTTATTTTCTAAATTACCCTTTGGGCCTTTACCCATATTTCGCAGATCAACCCGTTCTCCTTATTCCTCCTTCTTTAAAACCCTAATCTCCTTTCTTCTTTGCTAATAAGGCAAAACACCCTTCGTCAATCTACCTTCCTTCTTCATCTTTCATTCAAATTCAAGTAAACAAAGTAATGAATTTTATTCATCAATTACCATAAAAATCTTCTTCTATTCTTCTCTTTAGCTTCGGGATAATTTAGATATATTTGTTTAAGAGAAATTTTGAATCTAGAAATGAGATATATTTCTTGTTTGTATCATAACTTATCCTAAGGCACATGTCACATCCTATAAAATTTAAAATATTCTATAAGAAATTAATTATAATAATGGGTTATGAAATAAAAAATTTTATATTGTAAAATAGCTAAGAAAAGTATAAAGTTGAAGTATTTGAAAGCTAAATAAGATTAAAGTTAAGTATATAAGTGTGAAAGAGATTTGAGACTTATTTTCTAAATTGCCCCTTGGGTTTTTACTCTTAATATATTTTTCAAATTAGCCCATTCACCTCATTCCTTCTCCTCCAAAACCTTAATCACTCTTCTTCTTTGCTAATAGGGTGAGAACCCTTTTGTCAATCTACCTTCTTCATCTTTCATTCAATTAAGGTAATGAATTTTATTCATCCTGAACTTTCTTCTACTCTTCTCTTTAGTTTTAGGATGATTTAGATATATTGGTTCAAGAGAAATTTTGAAACCATAATTTCAAATCTTTAGTTTTTGAGTGATTAGGAGCAAATAATCTATGATATCATCCATCTAGCAACTTCTTAATACAAGGTGACTATCATCCCCTTAAAATCTTCATCTAAATTCCTTATTTTGTCTAAAATTAGTGGCTATAAAATTTTTAAAGGATTATACATGAAATATTCATTTAAGCATGAGATTGAGTTATTTTTAGGTGAATCTTGTTGTGTGAAAGTAGTTACTGTGAGTTTTGATGGGTTAGAAGTAAGATAGAATGATGAATATAAGATTTAGCTGGACGATCATAGAAAAGTATATAGATCATGATGTGATAGTTGACTATTTTTAACAAAGTTACCTTATGGATCTACATAATTAACTATTCTTGATTAAAGTTGCTCTCTGGATAGTAGTTAACTATAGGTGTCAGAGTTGCTCTTTGGATATTCTAACACTTATAGTTGATTATAACCTTATTTTGATACATTATTGTAAATTTTATTAACTAAAGGATATTATACCCACCCATTCATATGAAATGAACTTAGATAGCAATAAATATGAGTAATAGGGATGAAAAGGGTGCGCAATGTGATCATAATTATATAAGAAAGGAAGTTATAAAATGCCTTAGTGTGTTATAGAGCCTTGAAGTTTAAATCTTAAATCTTGTTTGAATAGACAAGCGGCTTATAGCTTTGCGTATGAACACATGTATGAGCATACTTATGGCTATATAAGAAGAATATTTGATATGACATGACATTGGGTGCTACTTTTATACAATATGTAAATTTAAACAGTGCATCTAGATCAATATGCTATTTGAGACCTTGTTTGTATTTGAACATGTGAATAATATTCTTATTATTGTGATAAAGTGATTAAAATGCTAGTTAAGGCACTTGTACTATTATGATAAGTTACATGTTGAATGAACTTTAATAATGCTAAGGGAGATGATATACATATTATGGATTATTGCACTGGATCCATGTGCTTGTTCATGAGGAAATAAAGTTAACTTTAAAGGAACAAAATTGAGATTGTGAGGGAAAAGGCTAAAAAGAGTCACACACACACACACACACACACACACACATATATATATATATACTTTCTTCTTTAATTTTTATCGATTGACATTGTTACTGTGTTATGATTGCAATGTGAAACCATAAAACATGTAAATAATTGCCATATGATAATACTTCCCCTTATGAATGGGATTGAGGTTGAACAAAAGAAAGAGTAATGAACAAATAAGTGATATATGCTTAACTATGATTCAATGTCATGTGGGTTTATTTCTATTCTTCTAACAAATAGGTTATTTTTCAAGGATTTCATCTCTCCCTCCTTGGTAAAGGTGTGAAAATGTAGATATTCATTAATGTTGAACTCGATCAATTTTTTTAATATATTTAATTATTTTCAAATTCTAAATGATTATTTATTAAATTTCAAAGAAACTCACTTTCTTTCTTTTTTCTTCTTTTCTTCAAGGATTTTTCCTCTTAGGTACTAATATTGTTGGATAGATGGAATTGAGCCCACTCGAGAATTTTGTCACCAAGGTAGACATTAAGGCAATTGAAATAATCCTACATTACCATATACTAATGCATTTTATACTTGATTTTGAAAAGCATAAACTTTTTTCAAAAGTGTGGAATGATTGCATATAATACTTTGTATTAGATGTATTTAGGAAAGACTAGTTGGTTGTCATGCTTAACGACTCCTTACACTAGTCATGACAACACATGATTGGCTTAAGGAGTCATTTTGGACAACAACCTATTAGCTTTTTCTAAATGCATTTGATTTTGTGTTTCAAATGCTGCTATGCTTTTCATGAAGAAAAGTATGCAAATTCTAAAAAAATCTATTATGGAATGTGTAAATGATTATCGTGCATGATTGTTTCAAATGTTCTAAGACTTATCTTGATACCATAATTCTCAAGTAGGCCCACTTTTAATCCATCTGAGATCAATTGGGCATTGAAAGGGAAAAGTTCCCAAAGAAAAGAATAAAAAGAAAGTGTGAGTTTCTATGAAACTTAGTGAGTAAACAACAATCAAAATAAGAATTTGTTTAAAATATGCCTACATCATAACAAATTTAATCCTTTAAGAGAAGATTCTAAATTTTTATCCAAGAAAAATAATGACATTTATATACCTTCACCATGGAAGGGGGAAAGTTTCCAAAGGACTAACTTGTCTGTTAAAAGTCAACTACAAACATACACAATAATAAATTCTAAACAGGGTCATAGCACATATTTGCACATCAATGTGGTCATAAAGAAAATTCAATTCTTTGCATTAATACCATCATTTCCAAAAGTTTACAATTCATTCATAATAATTTGTTGGCACTGAAGTATTTATATATTAAGTGTATATATATTGCAATCGTATATCTTGTAAAAAAGGGTGATTGGTTGATTGATGGCAATATTGTTGGAACTTATAAGTAATTGGTGGTTAAAAGTGGTTATAACATAATCAAGTGTTTCTTATAGGTATGGACACTTGTTGCAATTTGGGAAAATTACTATTGATAGGAACTGGTCACTGCCCCTAATTAATTTCAGTTATAGATTTTATTTAATCTTTTAATATTTATAGAAGCACCTTACAAATTTTAATTATTGCAGAAACATTTCAAATTTTTTATTTTCATAACAAACCAATTGTATCATCTCAACTAACAATAATTAATGAAAATTTTCTAATCTTTTTATTTGGATATTTAGGGAGAGCTATCCTTATTTTAAGAGATTTTTTTATCAAGGCACCCACTATTATCAATAGAAGAATATGTAATCAGAGAAAGGAGAGAGGGAATAAGAGAAAGAAGATTCAAATTCTTACCCTCATACTTATCAATTAATAAACATACCAACAAAATGCCACCTTTTATCAAAATTCCCTAACTCTTAAAATAAAGAATTTGAAGAAAGAACATGAACAATTGGATTCACCATAAAGACTCCATTAAAGAGTAAAACAAGAAGAACCAAAATGAGTTTTCCTTCTAATGGTGTTTGAGAGTGGGGATTAAAGACACATGAGCCGCGGAACATGTTAAAGTTGCATGCTTTGAGGATGGTAAGTGATGGCGGGGGCAGAACGGAGGGATTGTCGAATTTTTGAAGTCAGAACCTATATTTTTTGAAGATTTATGTGTCAATCCGAACTAGATCTGAAACACCATGGACGAGCTTTACTAGATTGCAAGGAAAGGACGAATCGGAAGTGAAAAGCCAATATTGAATAATCAGTTTCTCGGGAGAGTTGACAACCGAAGTGAGAAAAAGGGGGGGGGGGAATGCTATAAATATTACCCGAATTTAAGTTCCAAAATTTTTTATACTCATTAAATTAAATTAAATTTTACAAATTTATCCATCTTGTATGACAATTCTTGATTTTCATTCAAAACTTGAATTCAATTCCTATTTTCAATGCATATAATATTATATGAAAAGGGAAAAAAAAGCCAACATCTATCATTGAAATAAAAAATGCTTCAGCTCCCAAAGATGCGCAAAAATTGAATTTTAAATTTTTTAGATTCATTAGATTAGATTATACTTTACAAATTTGTAACACTAACTGAATTTAATAATAATTTTTAATTTTTATTCAAATTTTAATTTAGATCATATTCTTTGTGCATATAGTATAATGACATTGAAATCGTAAAACCCTCTCCCGTCATTGTTCTTATTCTTAGTCACTAAACACGCAATTGCATTCCGGCGATCATTAAAAATTAACATAAATATAAGGAGAAGTTGCTAAAAAAAAAACTATTAAAAAACTTTTATATTTATCTTATTGCTCATATTTATTTTAATTTTTATTAGTGGTAAACATACAAATTCTATGCTTACTACCTAACTATCAAGGGCTTATTTGATATAATGATTAAGATAAGTAATTATTAGAATAATTGATTGTAATAATTAATTTTTGAATAATGAATTATATATAATTTACTTTATATCTGATAACATTAACTTATACATAATAATTTTTTTTGTAATATGAATGGCATCGTATCAAGAAAACTATTTCAAAATTAGAAAATATATTATTAATAATTATTCATCAATTGAGTATCTATTCGATTGTGCAATGAATTCTATATTAGATTCGTAACTTAAAAAAGTTCTTTTCACCATTGTAGCTGCGATGAGTAAAAGTAAATTCACTAACCGTTTCGTAAAATTATTTATTCCTTCCAATTTACAAAACTGCTTATCAAATCACATGTCAGAAATATAATTTTAAAGTTAATTGATTTTCAAGAGTATCATATATAAAAATTTATTTCGATAAATTTGTACTTCGTAAAAAGTTCTTATTTGATAGAGTGAGTAAAGAAAAAGTGAGATCAAAATCTTTTATTGTGAGGTGTCGGCATATATTACACGATACATAATTATAAGAAATTCTTCACAATTTAGAGGGTTAGTTGACCCCACTATATTATATATCCCTCTGTTTCTAATTTTAATATGATAATTTTAAATATTGTTTTTTAATTATAAATAAAAATAATATACTATTTATTTATCAATACACATGTAAGTAATATTTTTTTATAAAAAATATTTTTTAATAAAATAAATGGAGCTTTAATCATTTTTCTAGTGATAAAGAAAGATTATGTTTGCTAATGATTTGGTAACCTAAATAACGTAGAGCCTCGATGGAGTGACGAGGGGAATGATAGCATCAACGTCTGTCTTCATTATTTTTAGCAAAAACCTATATTATGGTATGTTTCTCTAAGCTGCTTCAGTTGACTCTTTTGTTACTCGATATGTCTCCTAGGTCAATTTGAATACTTTCAGAACTCGTTTCCATGGAAAAAGAGGACAAGATTCTTTTGCAGCAACAAAACGCCCATGAAAATTGAGATGATCTATAACAAAATGCAGAAGACAAGAAGTTGGATGTGGATTCAGCATGATGAGTTTTGGGGGTTAAAATGAGATTTCTATAACTTAATGAGCTTTTTACCTTCAAACTCTTTCTATGATTTTCTGAAATAATTTTTTGGACTGTGTTTCAGATCTAGTCTGGGATGTAGAATGGATAGTTAGATTGAGAGATAAGGAAAGGTGGGGAATATTTGTAATTTTGTAAAAGTATATTAGATTTAAATAAAAATAAATTATTTATTTATTGAATTGATCTTTAATAATCGTTCACAATCATTAAATTTATTTAATACATGAAAAAATATTTAATTTAATGACTCAAAATTTATTAATAAAATCAATTCGTACATTCCTGGAATTGGCTTTTTGAAAAGTATGAAAGATTTTTAAAATAGAAAGATAAAAATAAACTGATTATTTCAAATTTGTCAACATTATGTAAATCTTTCACTCGACTCTTAAGAACCTACATATTATCCCATTTTATCAGCATTCCATTCTGAATCTTCTACGCGAATGTCGATTTTTTTTTTTAAAAGAGATTTTAAGCCATTCTTGATTTCACTTAGCTAGACTGGGATGGGACATCTCTTAATTCCATATTTCCTCCTTTTTTTTTTAATTTTACATGTGCTAGTTATATTTATTTTTAGGTGCTGTCTACAGCATCTTTAAGGCATCTTGGGTTTAGTAACCTGTGAAATTTGAACTGCGCCACATGTCAAATATCCAATCCAAAAAACATATTTTAATGGTTACTAATTTAGGGAAATTTTGAAAAATGGCCTAACTTTTCAACATTAGAAAACCTTGGCATAAGATTGAGAAATTTAAGGTATTTTCAACATGAGTCAAGTGCTCCATGTAAGGGTTAAAACAGGGGGGTTGAAACTGGATGAAACATTAGGATCGGAAAATGACAAGAGCAGCAGCAATTGCTTCAATCTCTTGCTACATTTTCTATCAAATAGCTGTTAAACCCATTTTTACTATTCCGCTCGACACCGATAAGAAACATTAGGATCGGAAACGACAAGAGCAACACCAGCTACTTCAATCTCTTCCTGCATTTTCTATCAAATAGCTGCTAAACCCATTTTTACTATTCCGTTCGACACCGATGAGAAGATTGTTGCTTTCCAAGACATCAATCCATCCACTTTAAGGAGGGAACGAAACAGGATTTGATCAAAAAGGATTGGTTGTTCCGATCAGTAAGAGATTATATTGTGTGCTGTACTTGTTGCCGTCGGATCAAATTGAGGGAAGGAAATTTCGATATTAGCACTATTTGTTGTTTAGGTAATTGATAGTTGGATCAGGGGGGTCACATTAATTTTCATTACTTTCTATCCTCATTTCGTAAATTTTCACAATCTTTTAAAACAAAATTTTTAAAGGAAGGCTGAGATCACAACAGAGCAATTGGACGGATAAAATAAGGCCATGTTACCTTAGATTCCTAAACCCTAAGGGTGCCATAAAATCTCCTTTATTTTTAATATTTTTCTTATCACAAATTCTTTATTTTTGTCTAATCCTTACCCGGGGTCATAACATTACAAGCTTGTTTTTCACTTTTTCTTCCTTGGTTAAGTGGGATTGATATATAATTTTAATATTTACACTTTGCCTTTAAATTTTTAATATTTAAATTTTTATTTCTATACTATTTAGATTTACATTTTGACCCTTCAACTTAAAATTTGCAACTTCATCCTTCATCTTTCAAAACTACATTTTTAGCCCAATATTTTTCAAAAATTATGATTTTACCCTTAATATTACAACATTACAAATTAGTAAGAGAAATTTTAAGATAAAGAATAAATATAATAATAATGCAAAGTTTTAGGTGATAGTAATAATAAAATATAATTACATTTTATAATAATAACAATAATATAATATAAGTTTCTTGTAACAACAACAATAACTGGGGTTGAGGGTGAAATAATTTTGAAGGGCCTACAAAGACTAATCATTTTTTTTTGGGGGGGTGGATAAGGTGGAAATTAAGACAGCAAGGAGCTAAGTCGATTTGATTAGTAATTCAAGCTTGAATTTAGCTTTCACACGAACTTAATCAATTTTAAATGAGTTCTGATATATTTAATATATATTTTCATCAAATAACAACAAAAAACACAAGAGTTAGTTTTATTTTCATTTATCTCTCTTTTCTTTACTTTTCTGAACTGATTTCTTTATGCATTTCTTTTTTTCAAAAGCAAGAAAACACAGAGATACTTAAACGTGTTTGATAATATTAAGATATTTAGCGGTGAAATTTAATTGCTAAATATATTAAGTATTGAATATAATAATTGAATAGTCTTTTTATTGTAAGTACAGAATTTAACCAATAGTTTGAAATTATTATTACTAAATATTATAATCCTATAAAATTTCAAAATCATCCATAGTTATGATTTTAAAAATTCTATCAAATCCTTAAACAATATGATATATATTCAATATTCAATTATTATTCTTAAAATAGAGATAACTTTATATATATTTATCCAAAATATCATCAAAATGAAATAAAGTGCTGAATGGGGAATTTTCATTTAATTTAATACTCATTTTTAACAAATAAAATGAATAATAATTAATTTTAAATCTGAATCCATTCAGTTAAATAATAAAATAAAATTTTCAAACATATTCTTATTCATTGTACTATCTCTCACATTCGTTTTAGTTTTTTTAGAGGGAGCCAAATTAATTATTTTTTCACAAATTTTTTTTACATATACATATTTTATAAAAATTTTAAAATTTAAGGTGTCATGCCCCTTGACTCCCTAAAACATAGGGACCTTTTATCCTTGAATAAAAATAACAACAATAATAGTAATGAGACTAAAATCTTATTTTAATTTTTGAAGTATTATATTTCTATCAATTTCATCCTTAAAGTAAGGTTTGTATCAATTTGACTTTTGAAGATTTAAACGTAAATCAAATTTTAGTTCCTGTCTTAGATAGTTATTATTTACTAAAGAGACTAGAATTTTACTTAGGCTTAAATTTTAACAAACTAAATTAATTCAAACCTTACCTTAGGGATAAAATTAGTAAAAAATATAATATTTTGATGATCCAAATAGGATTTTGGTGTAATAATAATGTTGATGATACTTGAGAATTATTTAATTTACATAAAAAGTAAGTTCTTATGAAAAATTAAACTTTATATGAAGTAATTTCCCTTGTAAACTTTTTGAGAAGTGTTTAAAGTTATTTAACTGATATTAAAGAATTGAAACTTCTTAAGAATTAACTTCTTTTTTTCTGTTTAATTATGAATTCTCTATATAGTATTGTCAAAATAACAAATATATCTTTTCTTTTTTTAATGAAGTACTAAGTAGGAAAACCACATTGGAAATTAGAGCATTACGATTTCTTCCCTACAAATAAAAGTTATTTTTGAGATTTAAACCCTCATTTATTGATAAGTAAAATCTATTCAGGGTTAGCAAGTTTTCTATTGAACTAACATTTTATGGGTAATATGCCTTTCAAATTTTTGATATAAAAAGTAAAAAATATGAATAAATTTGTATTATCTCTAGTGGCCTTTTTATCAAAATTATATTTCTAATCTCACTTTCAATCATAACTTTTATAAGTTTGTAATTTCTTATTTTTTTAATTTACTATAAAAATGTAAAATAGACTTATATAAAAAAATTAAGATATCTTTTATATTTATATGTATATACATAATTTTATATATACAATCAATATAATAAATAATTAATTATATTAAATTTATATAAAATAAATAAGAAATACATAATTTTTATTTCATAATTAAAGATTAAAATGATAAATATAAGAAATATAAAATATTAAATAATATATACACAATAAATATATAACTCTACTTAGAATTGAATTTCCATTATAATTATATTTTCAATGTATATTTAAGATATAATATTTAATATTTATTTTTTACAATTTTATGCGATACTAATTCTAGTTATTATATAATTAATAAAATAAGTATATTTATTATTATATTTATAAATTATATTTATTATAATTTTCAAATTTATAGAAAGGATAAAAGATTCAAGTGGTCATTATATAAATTGAGTAAAAATAATTCTGTACTTCTAATAATGAATGATATAGGAAGTTAAAGGATGTGGCTAAATAATTTCCCAAAATTTATTTAGGTAAAACTTCTTAAGAAGTAAAGAGTTTTACTTCCTTTATTGGCAGTTAGTGGCTAAAAAAAATAAATCAAGGTTTCCCACTTATTAGATGTTGCATTTCTCATACTACTTTTGCTAAACAAACTGTGACAACCTTTGAAAAAATTTAAGATGTTCCAATATGAGAATAATAAACTTGTTTAAATAAATGTGGGTTAAAACTTTGTTAGGAAATAATTAATTATTTGAGTGCTTTGGAAATAAGAAATTGGAATGAAATAGTTTAGAAAAAGTGGATAAGCTAAAACGTTTAAATATTAAATGTGATTTGAGTTAAATATATTATTATGAGGGAAATTAAGGGCATTTTTTCTATTTCCCCCTAACCTTATCACTCTTTATTTTTCAAATTTTCAATCACCAACCTTTCAATTTTTACCAAAAATAACAACTCCTCATCTCTTCCTTCTTCTTCAACTTCTTCTCCATTCCTAACAAGCAAAGGAGTAGAAACATTTATTTACCTTCCAACTTCTTCAAATCAAGTAAGGTAAAGTTTCTTAGACTTGTATTCTTGCAAGAGTTTCCCTTATTTTTCCTTAGATTTGAAGAGATCAAGGTAGGGGTGGGAATTAGTCGGTTTGGGTCGGTTAGCATACTTAATTCCAACCGACTACCCCTAATTATTTAAGTTTAAAAGTCACCCAAAATCGACCACCTGAAATTTTTAATCTGACATAAACCGACCAAGTCGGATTGGGACGATTTCAAGCAAGTTCGGCCAATTTAAATGACTAAAACAATTTTTTTTTGAAAACATGATTATGGAATTATTTTGAAGATCGAACCAAAATAAAAAAAATTTCCCAAAGTCCTGATTTGAAGGTAATAATTTGCAAATTCAAAACAAAAGGAAGCAACATGGAAAAGGGTAGATACACAAAGTAAAGCTTGTATTATAAAGTCTTTGCACAGTTAATATTCAATAAATCACAAAAACCCCTACTATGTCTCTGAAACCTAACACCCAGCACCAACCCATCCAAAGCTAATTGAATATTAAAACCAATTAAGTCAACTAGAACAATCCTTTCCATTTAATAGAAAAAAAAATTAAACAACTTGTATAGCTTACCCCAAAAGCAGAGATTCTCCACTTCTAAACCATCGTAACCTTCAAACACAATTTTAATAGACCTTTACTAATGTTGCATTTCTTTATGAAGAGACAAATTTAAAGAATTTACTGGCAAGGTGGTATAGATGATAGCGACAAATGGCTGGAGTTGATGAGAGCTACTCTGTTAGGGCAAAGCTTATTAGGATTTTGGGGTAATTGTGTGCTTTGTGTGAAAGTGAGGCTACTTGGCTTAGGATGGAATAACCCATGGCCACCCATGCGACATCGTTTTGATGTCTTGAACGATCAGATAAGACTTCTTTTAGATAGGATCTTGGAAATTCGAATATGACCAAAATCATTATTTTTGTTAATTATTTCTTTGAACATGTCCAAAAATTAAATTCAACTTGCACCCACCCGTTAAATTTCAGTTCGGGTCAGTCAGATTAGATCGAATCAAATATTTTCTCCCATCCCTAGATCAAGGGCTTGATTAAAGAAAAAGGGATTTTGAAGCCTTAACTTTAAAGTTAGATTTTGAGATGAATAGGAGCTGTCAAACCATAAATTTCTCTAACTAGTTTCTCTTCTAAGCTAGGTGTTCTAGCTCAACTTTAAAGATTTTGATTGAAATTATTTTCATTAAAAGTTAGGTTTTTATTAATTTTGTGTTTTCTTGAGATTTATGTTGATCGAAGAGTATAGGCCTAAAATCTTTAATGAATGTAGTATGAATAATGTGGTAGATGAGATATATGATGATTTCATTATGAATTTTACCTTGTAGAATATAATCTTGATGAAAGGATTGCAAATGAATATTATTTTTCAAAGGAAATTCTATTAAAACATCAAGTTATAATCAACTATGCCTTAGAATATGTTGTTTGGACAAGCATAGTTGACTATATCATTAAAATATGCTTTTTGGAAGCTTATGCTTGACTATGCACTTGAAGGTAGAGTTACTTCTAGGGACTACTTTGTTGATTACATAGTCGACTATGAGCTAATAGGAATTGACTTTAGACCCCTATAATTGACTATGAGCCCACAAATTTGCTTTTTAGAATTCTATATTGATCGCAACTGTCGAACTGGCCAAATTAAAATTACTAATTCCAAAGAATTTTTATAGGAAAATAGTGGGAATCAGGTCCAACCTCTAAAGATCTTTTTCAATAATTCTCGATGATTATTTACTAATTGAGTTTATGATGTAAACAGAATGAATTCTATCTAATTATGCAATTTATCAAACACAGAATGTGCAGACCTAAAACTAGTATAGAATGCTAAATATGCAGAATTGAGACTTCAAAACTAAATGTAGATATGCAAAATAGAATTAAAATTAGGGGGGGTTTGAAATTAAAGCAGGAAGATATCAATAGTAAAAGATCAATAATGGAATCAATAAAATAGTAGCAACAAAAATAAAAATATCAATGAATTAACACAGCTAATCCAAGGAATTTAAGGTTTTTTCAAAAAATTAATCATAGATAATTATAAATTGGATTTTGCAATTAATTATTTAACCTTGAATTATCTGGAATCCCTGCAATAATTCATGAACCCTATGCTAGACAATCGCCTAGAATCTGATTGATTAGGATTAGCAAAGTTAGATAATCGCTATAACCCCTAAGCTAGATCAAAACTAATTTAAAAATAGAATTCAGCTAAATTAAATAAATTAATTCAGAATCCTAAACCATCCATTCATCCCCTTTTTTCTCATGAAAAATTTTAATTAATTAATCAAAATTTACTACCAATTCAGATTTAAAACACAACTTATAGAATTGAACAAGGATTATATCAAATCAACATTAAATTCAAGTAGATCATGTAAATTAGAGGAGATAAATAAAGAAAAAGGGAAATTAATTATAGTTACCACCATACGAATTAAGATCTCATAATTTCAGAGGAGAAGAGCCTCAAATTTCCTTGAATTAACTCAAAGAATTAGCCTTCCATTAGAGAGAAAAATCAAAGAAAATTTAGAAGACTATCAAGCTATCTCTAACCCTTCTCACATTCTGATTCTACCCTTTATTTATTTAAAATGCTAGAAGTATAATTAAGGCTGGACCTAGACTACAAACTTGTAGCCTAATATCCTAGAAAGCTCCCACAAAATTTCAACCCAATTAGACATTCCTAGCTCAAGTTATAACTAAAATACTATAAGTAGTTTAATCTAGTTCGAGATGAAATAATGAGCCATTAATCCGTCTTCCTTAGCCTTCAAAATGATTCAATTTCTTCAAAAAGGCTTTAGGATTGATTAGATATGGGTTTTAGGGAGTAATTAGACTTAGCCTTGCATCAATTAGACACTTGGAGCTTGAGATATGAATTAATCATTACAACTGGGTCGGGTCTGGGCCTCGACAACAACTCTACTTCTAATTTCAGCTAATCTTTGACCTTGAAGATGACAGAATTAGGTTCTCTGATCAATATGAGAATTGTATATCTTTTTCTTATCTTTCCAACGGTGTATAGATTGTCCAAATCCAACATCCGAAACTCAAGTTATGATCAAAATACTAAAATAGTATAAAAAATTCAACATTAAGCCCGAAATTCAATTAAGCTCAAATTAATGCAATTAGTCTCAAATTAATATAAAATTAAACCAATTAGTATCATCACCTCCCAAAGGACTTAAATATAAGGAAAAATATTATAGAATATTGTTCACATCATATATTCAATCACATAGTTGACTACAGCTTTTGAAGTTCCACCTATCATGATAAACAAAGTGCAATCAAGCATCTCACAGCATTGAAATTAATTGTTATGCATTAGATAAGGTTGTAAATATGATGTAAGGCTACGAAGGAAGGCATGATGCTATTATGTTGTGCGCATGCTTAAAATTTTAACATTATAAAAGTTGTAGTTAACTTATATTCTTGATATTTATTGCTTATAGATTGTTCATATATGATAGTGCATGTTATGGCTATGAAATGGCAGTGTTTGTGATGTACTTGATATTATTTTAATTATTGTGTAATTAATAAGATGGATGATGTTGGAAGAAATGATCTTATTAGTATGGCTATACATATCGGATCCAAGTGCCTTGTTTATGAAAGAATAAAGCAGCCGTAGAAAGGTAATGTTAGATTTGTGAAGGGATAAGAATGATTAGAAATTATAAGGAGATTTACATGTTTTCTTTTAATAGAATTTATAATTTCCGTCATGCATCTGAGTTCTATTTTTTCTTATAGAAACTTTACTGCCTAAACTATAGAAGAGTTATTGATGCTCCTACTCCAATTAGCTAATTTCTTGTATGAGGTTTTGAGTTGAGATTAAGAATTAATCCTAAAGATCATATATTGGCAAGAATTTATTTCAAATATGTAACATAAAAAAGCAAAGTCCATATTCCATAAATGAAAATATATACCCTCTTAATTTTTTATTTGTCAATATTTTCAATTTCTAAATATGAGATACCATTTTTTATTTTAATACATATTATTTTTTTCTTACTAGAGCCTAACATTCTAATATAAAAAAATAATTATATTTATTTCTTTTTTAAATTTGTAAACTTAATTTCTTAAAAAAGCTAAAGGATAAATTATTATGAATATCAATAGGCAGGTTTTTCAATGAGGGCCTATAATTCTAAATAGGTGGGAATCGATCGGTTTGGGCCGATTAACAAACCTAACACCAACCAATTATCACTAATCTATTGTATCTGAATCCCACCTACAACTAATTGCATAGAATTCTTAATTCATTATAAACCGATCAAATTATTTTGAAGTGATTCCAAGTGGGTACGAGCAATTTAAAAAGCAAATTCAATCCTACATATTTTTGAGTTAGCAGATGGCAATTTTTGCTTCCTTATTTGATCAATTGAGGCCAAATTTAGGCAAAAAACACTACCAAAACCTATTCATAACACACATTTATTCTACATACATTTTACCTCACATTCATGCTAACAAAAATAGTATTTAGTATATTTTAACAACATAAAAAATACATAGAATTAATTAATTAATTTCATTAAAGAGCTAATACAAAGGAGAACCTTAGAAGAGTTTCAAATTGCTAGTTAGGTCACTCAAAACAACTACCAACTTAGTCATTACACCTACTAATAAGTATTGTACTAAAAAATCATCAGTGTTATGTACAACTAAGAATAAGCCATTTTTACTATACAAGTGGCTGTGTGCTACTATGTGCCATGATTTTCTAATTAGGCTGGCAACATTCTAAAAAATAATGCTAGCCTTAAGCACTAATATTCACAAAAGTCTAAGGTACTATCTATTAAAAAATTGGAAGTTGATGGTGCCTTAAATTATCAACAAAAGAAGGCATTTTTGGTTTCATGAAACCTGCACAATATGAAAAAAGTGAGTATAATAAAAAAATTTAACCTCATAAGTAAGTGAGTAGGCATTCAAAGAGTTATTATTAATCTACCCATTTGCAAGTTAGATTTCAGAGTCCCCTAGTCAATGTATTCAAACATTGTAAAAATGACATCAATATATAGTCTAAAATTTGAACATACTTCACCGTAAGGTATTTTGTGCTTAACAAGTTCAATAAAATACCAAAGAATGACATCCTTATTCATTATAATGCATATGACCTATTATTCATGCAGCAAATAAAAAAAAAATCAAGTTCTCTGTCAGTCATTGCTCGTTACTTTCCATCAAGGTCAATTGACTAGAAGGATGATCGGGAGCATTGCTCTTCTCTCTCTTTTGTTCTTTCTTCCTTTTACTTGGAACTAAAGTCTGTAATAGAGCTATAGAGAATACATACAAATTATGAAGCCATATGACTAGATTGGGGTTCAATATTTATATATATTAAACTAAGGTAGATTTACAAAGTAATTCATAATAATTAAAACACCTTATAAATAATTAAAGTTTATTGGAACATCAAATTGATGGAACTAACCAGTAGAAGTTATTTTGTCATTAGTCTATAGCCCTAGTTCCTACTATATGAAAAGCATCATAATAAGATGAGTAAATCAAAAGCCAAGATTACTGTGGTCTAGCAAAAGACAGGGTAAATTTGGGTTTAGTGGTAAGATCTATGAATGAAATTGTAAAATATTATAAAAAGTTATGAATTTTATATTAATAGTTTCATCCTATATAATTTATATTATATGAAAAAAGTTATTTGCAACTATTTACATAAAATTTGTAATTTTTTTTATAAGATCTTATAATTTTATTCATAAATCTTATAATTAGGGTAGAATTGTTCCCATTTTCACCATGGGATCATAAACTTGGCATAAATCTAAAGGCCTTTCAACTAAACATCTCTTATAACTTAGAATTATTCCAATATTGCCAGTAAGTTTAAAGTAAACATGTGATTCAACTTAGCATTCTCTCAAAATTAACTTCATAACTCAGCTAGACATTAGAGGTTTGGTGAATTTAGATATTTATGAATAGTCAATGATTCTTTACTAAATTACAACAATAAAAATTTCAACTTATGGTAAAAAATACTTTTCTAGCTTCTATTAAACATCAATCCCAAGAAAATACTTCAATAAGTTTTGATAGAGACTTTCATTTTATCCAAGTAGACAAAAAATACTGATTTTCTTTTACTACAATAACATTGAACATAAATTAAAATTTTCTACAAGTTATTTGTTACTGTTAGGTTAAAAGCTTTATCTAATTTATTGCTACCTATTGCAAATACACTATTATTATCATTCAATGATTTATCCTACATTTCTATTACTATCTACAATAGGTATATACATCTAGTTTAAAAATCTCAATTATTAAACAAAACAAAACACAAACTGGAAATACCTTGCATATGTCACATTAAACAAACTAAACTAGACATAAACTAGAAATACCTTGTAGATTTCTAGTCCATAGCCATATAGTGTGGTTTTTGCTTGTTTTTTTTACCTTCTTTTGCATTACTTGTTTTAGGGCCATTACTTCTGCCACATTTAAGAGAAGCTACTACTTCTAAAACAACAATGGGAAATAATCAGTAATTGTAAAAATATAGAGGAAACACATTAAAAATTAGTATTGATAAATATATTGGTAGTCTAATTATCAATTACTTTTCTTTACATCTTTTTATGCATTATCAATAAACTTAAAGTCTTAGGGTTAGAATTGGGAAGGTTTCAACTAGTTTTAAGCATAAATGAGAGCTTTATCTTTAGGTGAAGGAAACTTCTAAACACATTAAGCACATACCCACTTGTGCTAAATGCAAATTTTGAAGCTACTATTGAAATAAGGATAGCCAAGACATCCTTGGCCATCTTAGAAAGTACTTTAAACCTTTATGCATTCAATTTCTACTAACCTAACACATCATAATGCTCACCTTTATCATTAATACATGACTCATGAAGATATGTTTCCAATTGATTCTTTGCCTCTATGGTGTCATTCTTTCTCAAATATGATCTAAATGCAACTATTTTTGCTTTATGAGCATGTCTTTGAATTGATGGCTCCTTTTGGCTTGAAGAATCACCTTCTGATGCCTTTATTTATTGTCACTTATAGTGGACTTCCCATATTCACTTGCATACCATTCATACATCCTAGTTAAGGATGCTTTAACTTTGCTCACTATAGTTTTAAGAAGTATTTGTCCATAGACCTCTTCAAATGACCATGCAATGTAGGCTAATTTGAACCTTAGATAAATTATATTTGCAATAAAGGTAATGGGATTGATGGATTCAATCAAACTATAATACTTTTCAAACTTCATTTTCATTTTAGTTGCCATAAAACACAACACAAAATTTACATTCTTAGTTAAGGTCCATTCATTGCACAACAAGTATATGTGTGTAAAGAGAATTAGAAATCACATGCAATGAAGTTGATAAAGCTAAGGTAATATCATAAAAAAAATCTTTAAGAACTTAGTTAAATGCCATAGCATTATCCTAATTATTATTGTTTGGAGGATCTCCTCTCTTTTTAGAATCTCTAATGTACAGCTAGTAATCATTATCATTCTTTTCAAACCAATCAAATGCCTTTTGGAACTTCTTAGCTGATTCAAGCATTGTGTAGGTTGAGTTCTATTTAGTAGGGGCATCTAGGCATACCAAGGCATTAAAATTTATGTTTTCTACTTTAATAGCCTCTTTAAACTTGGCTAACATGGAAAGTGATGATCTAACATAATGGATAGCATTCCTTATGGTAGCAATGGACTTGTGATAATTTTTCATCCTTTCACTCACCACTAGGTTAATAATATGTGCACAGCACCGTATGTGCATCATATCCTTATTTAACATAAACCATTCCAATTCTTAAGTTTCCTTTTAAAGTATGTTATAGTAGTTTCATTGGAACTAGCATTATCAACTGAAATGGTGAACACCTACTTCAAACCCTATTTATTTAAACAAACTTCAATGATTTTCCTAATTGTTTCCCTTTTTTGATTTAGAATTAAACAAAATTTAAGAATTCATTTTTGGTAGTTCGATTCATTATAAATGAAATGAGTAGTTAAAGATAAATAATTTAGATTTTGAACTAATGTGCAACAATTTATAGTTAAACACACTCTTATGCAATCAATCTTTAACAAACTTTTAAGCCTCTATATAGATCTTATAGTAATCATTTGTTATGGTCTTCTTAGTAGGCATATCCAATATTAGATATAGCCTTTTACACATGTATCTAAACCCAAACCTTTCAACAATATCACAAAGAAAGTTATGCTCTTCCTACATTCCTTGAGGTCAAATGCATTTGATACAGAACCAACCAATTGTTTACCATTAGACATATTTGTAAAGTCTAGTATTTTCTTATTTAAGGTCAGTGTCAAGTGTGTGTATGCATATTTTGGACACTTCTTTATATAAGCTAATAGGTTTGATATGACATGCTCCTTGCTACTAGTTAAAAACTTATACCCACAATGAACATACTTTACAGTGGGTTCACTTACCTCCTTCTTTGATACTTTTATAAAGTGATCCCATGCTATAAACCTTTTCCTTATTTGTATCCCAATTACTTTATTTGCATATGGCTTTCTTGATGCAATCTTTCTTTTCTTACACTAGAGGTAAGGGGTTTTACTTTGGAGTTTTTGGTGGATAGAGCAGGAGCCTTACTTTGTCACTTGAACCATTAGAAGCTTTGCTTTTGTTAATTGACTAGTAGGAGCTTTGTCAAATGAACTAAGATGAAGTTTTGCACTTAAAGAGAAATATTAGATTAGAGTTAAGGTCGGAAGAGGAGTTAATTTTAGATTTCCATCAAGAGGTTGATAAGATATTAGAGTTACTACTTTACCAGCTAATGGAGGCTCAGGCTCTATTTAGAAGGAAAGAACCTGTAAATTTAAGGATAAAATACACATCTTGCAAGTTTTGAACATTGGATTTTGCACTAATCTAATTTTGCATCTCATTTATTCATTATTTATAACTTCTTCAAATGTTTCTTATTATAACAGAACTAAAATGGCAACAATTTTTCTTGTTTCAATTAGTAACTTCTTCAAATGTTATGACAGAATAAGGAAACAAATGATCATTTTTTCAGCAGATTAAATTTTATCTTCCAAACTGAAATTGCCTTAAAATGTTATATGAAAATAATTATTGTTTTCAAGCAAAACAACTTCTTTCAAGTAGATCCACATAAATCAAGTAAAGATACATAAGGTATGTAAAAATAAAGGAAATTTGACTATATCATGGAGTATGTTGGGATTTATGTATACCTAAATTAGTACACATGTTGCTTGATAACTGACATGATAATTGGTTTTGGATTGGCATTACACTATGATGTATATTTGTTTGTTGATACTTGTGTCACTATAATTCTCAAGTATTTTTAGGATTTCAATAATTGAAGAGACTTTCATTGTTAAGTGTTTTACAGAATTGTGAGATAGAAGTATATATAAACTATCATATATTATGTGAATGCAAGTTAAATAAAGTTCTATATAGTAATATGTTTATCAGGAAAAGGTCATTCCTTATTTCTTTCCATATTTGCAGTTTATCATGGCAATTTATTATAAGTTAATGTTTTTAATTTATAGCTTTCTAAATTTCTATAGTGTTCATAAATAAGATATATTAGATGTTAGGAAGGGATCTTCTATTGGAAATAATATGAAAAACAAGATAATGGTCTTTTATTGCTTCACATTTTTCTATTTGGATACTAATCTTTCATAGTAATTGATTATACTTTTCACTCATAATTTGGTGGCTAGTAAGATTATATATGTAACATGCAGGAGGAGTTCATAAATTTAAATTTTTGGACAAGATAGAGAATAAAAAGTTAAGAAGCAACCAATCAAGGAAGTGAAACACTTCTCATGTTCCATATAAATCCATGCGTGTAACATACAGTGGGAGTTCATAAATTTAAAACTAGTCATGAGTCAAGTTAGGAAAATAATATGCAATCTAATTTGCTTTTTGTTAGTAGTGAATAATCTCAATCCTTCGATCATATATTTATCAAGCCATAAATGGAATTTTTTAATGTCAAACAAGGATGATATTATGACACCTCTTCTTACCTATAACATAGCTACTATAGTTTGGGAATCCATCTCAAACATCACTCTTCTCCTTTTATCCCAAGCAACTTTCATATCTAGAAATAAAACCTAAAGCTCTACTATCACAAATGAAGCATAGCTTATATATTTGCTAAAACTAGTAGGCCTTATCCTTGCTACATATCTAAAAATACTGTTACAACTAGCAAAACCATTGTTTTTCACTAAACCATCCTTATTACATTTAACCTAATTTGCTTTTGGAAACTTCTAATCAATTTGGACTTCTATTTTCCTAATTTCACACCTTAGATTTTGCAAGAAGTGAAGAGTAGCATTCATTTCTTTTGTTCTTACAAATACTTTAAAAATAATACTATGTAAGAGTTCAACAATGTAGTGGAATATCATAGTATTGTGATTAAGCTATAACGACCTTCATACAAACCTAAACATGATAATCAAATTTGAGACATTCCACGGGCCTAAATTTTTTGATTGATTCTAAACTAACCAATCATGTGTGTTTAATAAAAAAAATTGCTATCAATATTCTGGTTTAATTAAAGATGACTAGAGGTTACTAACTTGGTGACAGTCTCTCAAAAGATGTATGATAAACTTGTCACTATTATTACAACAAGAATAAAAGCTGAAATAATTATTTTATGAGCTCTTCTTTAACTATATGTTAGAACCTTTTCCTTGCCATCTAACTAAAAGTAAAATCTAACACCCAAAATAACCCATCCAGATCTAATTAAACACAAATACTAGTCAAGTCAACTAGAACAATCTTTTCAAGTGAATAAAAAAAATTAAAGAACTTATGTGGCTTACCTTAAGTAAGGATTCTCCACTACTAATCCTTCATAGCCTTCAAACAGAGCTTCAACAAACCTTCATGAATGCTATATTTTTTTATAAAGGGATGAACTTGGGAAATCTATTGGTAAGGCAAGGCGACAAATGGTCAGAGTTGAAAGTTGCTCTGCTACTGCTAGGGCACTGGTTAAACAATGAAGGAAAGTAAATATGTGCAAAATTGTGAATGGCTTCCAAAAACCATAGTGAAGTTGGATTATGGTGGAGTTTGCATGTCAAACAACATCATTTCAGGCATTAATCAGTCAGCTCTGA
This sequence comes from Sindora glabra, assembly GCA_020226215.1. NCBI lineage: Eukaryota > Viridiplantae > Streptophyta > Magnoliopsida > Fabales > Fabaceae > Sindora > Sindora glabra. The sequence goes on along the minus strand of CM035227.1, from coordinate 98,706,413 downwards.
TCATAATTAGGAAGAATACTGGAGAACTAAATTTGACCAATAGCTTATTCTTGTCTTTTTTTTTATTTAGATTTGTCCGAATCTTCAATCTTACCCATACTTGCACGCTAATTTTTGATTTTGATCAAGCGGATTGGGTTAGTTTGGATATTTTTTCCCATCCCTAATTCTAAACCTGTTCGAAATTTGGACTTGTTAAAAATTCGATAAAATTCTATTTGAAGATTTGGCTACACCTATTTTAAGTCCTTTTTTAATAAAAATATAATTACAAAATTCTTTTTCTAATTTCAAAATAAAAATATAAAATTATTTTTTATAATAATTGACTATTAATAAAATAATGTTATACAAACAGATCTAATATAATACTAAGAAAAGACTCTAAATTCTTTAGATATTTAGGATCGATTTGATACATTGTATAAGAGAGACTTAATAGTATAAGTAAATATTATCATGTTTTATTAGATATATGATTCTTACACAATATAGTATAATATAATTTGATTAACTTATTTTATATGATTAACACATGATAAATTAATTTTTTCCCTCTCAATCCATTGTAATAGGATAAAAATCATTTCCAATTTAGCCTTAACTTATTATATTATCATTCTTCCCTCATTAATAATTATTTTTGTCGACTTTCTTATTAATAATTATTATTTAGATTAATTTGACCTTAAGCTATTTTATCCCTAAAAATATTAATTCATCATGATTCTAACTTCATCAATGCTATGTAGATCAAAAAAGAGATTTGAAATTAAATTTTAAATATAAATTAATGACTATTTTTAAATATAGAATGATGAGATAAATTTATAAAATTCAATCTAACAGATATAAAAGATTTGAAATTCAATTTGAAATTATTTTTTTAGTATATATAGAATTTTTATTCTAACTTATTTATCATTTCAAATTTAATCTTAACCTATTTTAACCTTATTTATTTGAAAGATGAAGACGATATAAGGACAACCTATCAGGGACTGAAAGAGGTATTTACTCCTTTTAAAATAAGGTTATTTTTGTTTGAACAAATTTTTTAATACACCATAATATATATATGTGTGTTTTAACAAATACATGATTTTATAAATTTATACTATCAAATAACTTATACAGTTGTTTATCAAACAAAGCAATTAATAGTATTATGTTTTATCATTTCATTATTTTATAAATTATTGTTATATTTATTTATCCTATTTTATCTTATACTGCCATGTTTTCTAAAGGCACTCTTAAAAGTTAAAACCAAATCTAAAATATTAATTAAATAATGAGTTTAATTTAAATGTATCTGTTAAATAAATATCCAACTGTTCCTCAGGTCGAGTTCGACCCATTTCATTGGAATATAATTGTTCATCCATATTCCAGAAATTTTACAACGGCAAATGGTCAAATATGACTCTAACCCAGAACGAAAGGAGGGATAAAAAGATGAATGAACAGAAAATCTAAGTTCAATTTTTTCCCTGTGCTGAAAAACATAGTGGACAACACTTGCCCACAACACAACCAATAAAACTTGACAACCAGAAGCCGAAATCAAAAGGGAGATTTATATGTTGTTGTATTTATTATGCATAAATATAAATATATATACATAGTCTGCATAATCTGCTCTGCTTAGTTGAATCTCATGCTTGGTTGAAGTCCATTTTGGGTCATTCCTCCATCGACGGAAATTACGTGGCCAGTTATGTAGGAAGCAGCCGGCATGCAAAGGAATGCCACTACTGACGACATTTCTTTTGGTTCTGCTATGCGGCGAAGAGGGGCTCGACATAGTATTTGTTCCACGTACTCCTTGTTTTCATGAGCCTATTACAAAGGTAAACAACTAGGTTTGCTGCAGAAATACATTGACAGATAGAAATGTATGGATACATATCATCAGTAACTAATGGGTCTGGATTTTCTTCTTTTTCTTTTGGTCATTTTTCTATTATATTGAAACGAGAAAAATACAGAATTTTTTGCAAGTCCCATTAGACATAAAAAATGGCATTCTGGATCCTACTGTGCCTTAGAATTCCATGGTTGTCTCTCTTTAATATGAAAGAAAAAATGACTATTCCCTAATGTGGAATAAAAATGAAATAAGAATTCTGTTCATTTGGAATTGGATTTATATATGAATTTGTTCATAAGTCCAATTTCAAATGAACTAAATTCAAACTTCTAGGTTTGAAATAAAAGATAAAAGGAAAATGAGAGGATAAAAAATTGTAATAAATAATACGTGAGATCAGTCGTCAGAGAATAGCATGTGGGCCTTCAGCATTGACAACACTACTGATTTTGATATGCACTCCATCAATTTATTAATCCTATCTTCCTTTTGCTTCCTGCAAATTTTTTATTTTGAGAACTCAATTGTGCTCTTAACCGTTTTTGATAGGCAAGAACAAACCGTCTAAAACAATTCCTGCCTATTCTAACAATTATCAATGTACCTTTCCTTAGCCCATATTTATACCAAGGTTTTGTTCACCAAAAGGATAGAAAGGGAAAAAGATTAGGCCCTGAAACAGGAGCTAAACCATATCTATAAAGAGCAAACAGGAAGTATAGAGCATTGCACGTTCTACAATTGAAGTTCTGGTTGCAACACAATTGCTCCTAATATTGTCCTTTGCCCATTCACAAGCCAGATTCTTTGTCAGCTGCTTCATTGCAGCTGAAAAATATTAAACACCATGTTATCTTTTTAGGCATATATATATATATATATATATATATATATATATATCACCCTAATTAATCTGATAAAAGATTGGGCACCTCATGATCATAACATAAACTAACCTTTACTGACTGCATAAATGGATCCAGAACCTACGTATGTAATGTGCTTGCGTTGCCAGAAGCTTTGAGAAGAGGATATGAAAGTTGGCACAGATGGTATGCTGACTCAAAGTTTGCAGTCATAATTTTTGAACAGTCTTCAGCAGTGTATTCAATTGTTGGCTTTCTCACGTTTGTTTCGACATTGTTTACCTAATTAAGCCACAGTATCACGAATCATATGTCGGGAAAAATGCTCCTTCTCTAGCATACAAGCATTAGTCAAATAATTCAATCAAAGTATTACAATAAATTACATAAATAATTTAATATGAAAAATTTCAAACTCAAACAAAAATTATAAATGAGAAAAAATTCGTTATATTGTTAAAAATTACAAAATAATATGCATAAAAATTTTCAATCCTAATTTCATAATATTCTAACCACTATCCCTATATTTTTTATAAGCATTTATGAGGGTTTCCACTTAATCTAATAATCACTTATTCACATCCTTCTCATATTACAAATTCTTAACTATTACAAATATTTATGATTCAAAAATTTGATAAAGAATCTAAATCCTATTCTAACACAAAAATCTAATTTAATTAGGAAGATGATATATAATAAAAAATAATTAATAATTGATAACAAGTAGAATTTTAGTCAAACTCAAAATGACATACAACTCATTCTATGTCCACCAAAAAAAAAAAATGGAATTAAAATCATCTGGAATTAATTTCTGAATAATTTTATACGTGAATATTACTGAAATCCAAAACGAGTGATAATTATCACCTTCCATATGAAATCGTGTTGACAACAAAAACTAGTCCATAAGTTGGACATTGCCATTCTTATCAATTTCCTCAAGAAAATTGTATACTGTTATCAAAACCACGCGGGCTATCACCGCATCACAATTTTATTATTATTTGGGTGAAATACTATAGCAAACCTTTGTACTTTGATTTGAGTTATGTGCAATTTTTCATCGAACTTTTGTGGATTCAATCTCTAAACCATCCTCAACTTTTAAAAATTTGCAATCGAACTTTTAAATTTCCCAAATTTTAAAACTATCATTGTAAAAGTTTACAATGAAGCAGAGCTATTTGCATCATTTGCGAAAAATATAAAACGGATTCCATAGTTTTAAAAGGTTAAAGAATAAATCACACATGATTCAAAATTCAAGAAATTTAGTGGGTTTCACCCACAATTTTGTCTTGGTAAAAAAATTGATAGAGGAAACTAACATGCTTTGCCTTGGAAAATGACTCACAAATATATTTAACTTGCCATTGAAGGCAGAAGTCACTTGTTGAATAAGTTTTACTCTTTGCTCTGGAGAAGAAAGGTCACAAACAGAACAGGAAACCAAAAAGGCCTTATCTTGCCACTGCTTTGAGCACTTATTGAGCTCTGCTTCATTTCTAGAGCAGGTGTACACTCTTGCACCAAATTCAGCCAGTTCCTCTACCATAGCTGCCTGAGTAAACACCATATTCAATAAACCCAAAAATCTAAAAACGAAGAGCAAAATGTAATTTTCCCCTGAATTATCATAACATGGCATGTGCAAAGAAATTTAGTGTATTTTCAAAACATAAATACTGTTTTAAAATAATTATTGATAATTAGAATTATTACCTTAGAAATGTAAATTGAGGAATAAGACTTTGCAACAAGAAGATGGGCAAGTAGAACATAAAGAATTAGAATTTTGATTTTAATAATTATTAACATTTACAAAAACTTACATTACTATTTTGGGTAAAGTCTGATTTCAATACTTATTGATAATTAGAAATAGAATTCTTTTATTATTAAAATATTTTATTATTGTGATACATGAAATTATTTTGAACAATTTTTAAATTTATTTTCAAAAAAAATATTTTTTTTAATTTTTAGAAATTATACAAATGAGGTTTATAAGATTATGTTTGGAAAAAATTTAGAATTTGATTTTTGTTTCAAAAACCTATAATTTCACAATATTTGTTTCTAATAAATTGATATATTAAAATATTTTGATGAATATCATATTCTATCAAAATAAAGGATTTGAATTTACAAATTTATATTTAAGTGTTTTAATCTATTAATTACTTCAAAAAATAATAACTTATTAAAAAGGATATTAATTTACTTTTTAATACTATATAACTATTCTAGTTTGTGTTGTGTTAAAATTTAAATCGCAAATTTTATTAAAAGGTTTTAAAGCCTTTAATATTTGAAAGTTATAATAGTGTAAATTAAAGTTATTTTTTTAAGGATTTAAATATAATCTACTATCAGTAAAAACTATCTTTATACTATTATTCATTGATGTACTCTTATATCAATAAAAAATTATTACAATTAAAATTTCTTAATTATTTATATTTTTAATGATGTATTTTTTTCATCTATTGATAATATAAAATATCTTACATTGTTATTAAATTAAATTTAAACCTTTTTTTAATGCTAAAAGATTTTATGAAGTATTCTCAAATTGTTACACAAGGATATTGTTAGTTAAATTATAGCATAGAATGTTAGAATGAGCATGTCACCACAGCATTACTGATTCCAGGAATTCTCTATCTCTTCATTTGTTATAAATATACACCTTTTACATTGAACTTGCAACTTTTAAAATGAGTTAGGACCTCGCGCCCTGCATCAGCCACTTTGGTGGTGCCAACTTTACTTACTTAACCACAACGATATGTATCATATACAACTCATTCCATGTTCACATGATAAACAGAAATTCACTAACCCCTTAAAAAAAGAATTCAATTCAACTAGAATTAATTCACAAATGATTTTATACGTAAATTCAATTACACATAAACTGATTTTTTTTTTTTTTAATTTCCAAGTGAGGGATAGGTATTACTTTCCGTATGCAATCGTGTCAACAAGAAAAACTAGTCTACAAGTTGAACATTGCCATTCTTAATCTTATCAATTTCGCAAGCATATTACTGATATCAAAACCATAATCTGGTCTACAAGTGGAACATTGTCATTCTTAATCTTATCAATTTCCTCAAGAATATTACTGATATCAAAACTGCTGGGGCTATCACCTATGGGCAATCATTGCATCACAATTTTATTACTATTTGGGTCAAATATTATAGCGGACCTCTAAACTTTGATTTGAATCAGCAATTTATCCTTAAACTTTTGTGGGATTCAATTTCTAAATGATCTGACTTCTGAAAGTTTGTACTTGAATGTCTGAACTTGGCAAATCTCACAACCAACCTCGTAAAAATCAGCAATTATCCAGAGCTATTGGTATTATTTGTGAAAGGAAGAGACTTTACAAGTAATGATATATTAATATATTATTAAGTCTGAATGCATATTAAATTTATTTTTTTCTAATGTTAATTTTCACACATTATACAATTATATATTAATAATCAAATTTAGTGATGTACCGGTATATACTATTGTGTTATTAATGTATTTAGAGCTATTGGTATTATTTGCGAAAGGGAGAGACTTTACAAGTAATGATTTACTGATATATTATTGAATCTAAATGCATATTATATTTTTTTTATTGTTAAATCTTAAATGTTATACAATTATATATTAATAATTAGATTTAGTAATATATTGATATACTATTATATCATTAATGTATTATAAAATTTTCTTCGGTGAAAAATTTAGATCTTACTACACACTTTAATTAAAAAAAATTAATGAATAGATCATACATGATTCAAATTCAAGAAATTTAGTGTACTTCACCTTAATTTTATTTTGGTAACTCTTAATCATCATATATGCACAAACAATAAATAAAAAATATAGAACATACAAAATCCTCTCCTCTTGTGGGAGTTGCAACAAAACAAAGTTTGCATTGAGAAAACAAGTGTTAAGGTTAAGGAGGACATCATATATGATGCTTTACTTAGCCGGAAAATGACTCACAAGTATATTTAACTTACCGTTGAAGGCAGCAGCCACTTCTCGAATAAGTTTTACCATTTCTTCTAGAGAAGCAACATCACAAAAAGAACCACAAACCATAAAGGCTTTAGCTTGCTACTGCTTTAAGCATTTGCTGAGCTCTGCTTGATTTCTTGTGCAGGTGTACACTCTTGCACCAAATTCAACTAACTCCTCTGCCACCGCATGCCTAAAACACCATATTCATTAAACTCAAAGAACAGAGAACAAAGGGTAAAATGTAATTTTTCCTGAATTATTAACCATGGCATGTGCAAAGAATTAAGGGTATATTTGTTTATTATTTTTAAAAAATAATTTTTTATTTTTAAAAACAAAAAATTTGTTTTCAAAATCTGTTTTTAAAAATGAAAACTCCAAATTTATAACTTAAAAATAGAAAAAAATTAATTTTAAATATATTCTTAACTTGATTTTTTTATTCTTAATGTCAATTTGTAATTAAATGAAATAGTTTAATTATATCTATTTTAAGAATAGTTTTTGGAAACACAAAAATAAAAATATATTCAAACATACTTAATTTTTTTTGTTAAATTTATACAATTGTTGAACAATGATTCAACATTTCAAAATCTGATAATCTATAATATTTCAGTCTTACTTTAGCACTAAAAATTTCAATACTACTACATTTTGATAAGTAACACAATTAACTTATTAGTTTTAGGATTCACCTGACATCGACCGTTAAATTCCACCGAAGTGCAATAATGAAATTTTAGTATTATAATTAGAAAAATGATGGAAAGATATCTCTAAAAATATTATAGAGTCACTCTCTACTTCATTATGATAAGCAACACAATTAACCATTAGTTTATGATTCACCATTTGACCTGTTAAAATGCATCAATGAAATTTCAGTGCTATAACAAGGAAAATAATGGAGACATAGCTCTGAAAACATTTCAAAATCATTCCATTTTTTTTTAAGAATAAGAGTTTATTTGTTTACTATTTTTAAAAATATTTTTTTTTAAAATAGATTAATTTATTTGGAAATTCCTATTCAAAATTTATTTTTAAAAATTGTAATTTCAAATTTGTAATTAAAAAAATAAAAATAACTTTTAGATTTTTTTAACTTATTTTCTTATTCTTGGTATTAGTTTTGCAATTAAATAAAATATTTTTCTATTTGCAGTATTGACCATTTTTTATTCTTTATCTTCTTTCAATTTGAAAATTGATTTTAAAAGTCATTTCTAAAAATATAAATATATCCAAACACACACTAAATTTCAATTTTTTATGCAAAACTCAGTTCTTTATATAAGAATATTTTGAAATTTTTATACATTAGATAGTAATAATAAATTTTCAATGTTATGAAAAGGAAAATGGAGGCTAAAAAACTCGAAGAAAAGGGGAGTAAATCTCAAATTTTAGGTGGAACCTACACTTTAAGAATGTTTTCCACCGTACTTCATACTAACTAATAGTAAAATGCGCAGTTGCGTAACAAATTCGATCTAAAACTTAATTTTGTATGGGTTTCAATCAACAATTACAATTCAAAGGAAATTTTTTCAAAACATGAATAGGTCAAATTCAAGGTCCTTCTAACAAAAAATAGAAGTAACAAATCAATAAAAGGAGAGAAAAAAGGGACCCAATTCCACCGAGGGACCGTCATCCTGATCTTCTCGATTCCGTCCTGTGGACTCCCCATCCCATCTCCTCTCTGCTGCCACTCTGAAAAACGCATACAATTTAACTTGTCCTGTAACGACGCCGTTTGGGGCAATGTGTGCACTGCATGGGTGCATGAATTCCATCTGGCAGCCAATGTATGCACGTTTTTCACACGCGAACATGCGTTTGATGCTGCTTCTTTAAGGTCGTCTGCGGGTATGTTTGGCGAGTTGATTGCACCGTCACTTTGAGAAATTTCATTTGCGTATATCTGACCATGATATATATATATATATATATATATATATATATATATATATATATATATATATATATATATATATATATAGGAAAATTTATTAAAATAAGTAGTTTACGTTAATATTAATTTATCCATTCTCTTTGGTGGAAAGAGAGGGAACATTAGAAGAAAAACTACAGGAAAAAACAATGTTTCCAATGTCCCAAAACGTTGGAAATTTGTCGCAAATTCTTAATTTTCGCTGGGTTTCCGATGTTCATCGAACATCGCTCTTTGCCTTGTCGGAAATATTCTCCAACGTCCTTTGCAGTCAGAAACGTCACTAGAAATCTTTGGCGTCTGTGGACATGGGAAATTACAAAATGACGTCGAAAAGCCCGTTGGAATGGCTGAGATTTTCTGATGGCTTTTCCAATGGCCTAAGATGTCGGAAATTTGAAAGGGCAATTGTCACGACTCAACTTTAATCATGATCAATGGAAAATACGCTATCCACGTTCCAACGGTCTCACCTATTTTCCCTATTATAATATTTAGCACATATAGTTTATTATTAGGGAAAATCGTGCAATGAGAGGGGAATATTGAATTCCATTAATCATTTAAACGTCAAACACAAAAAGAGTTAGCTTTGTTTATAACTCGACCTATTTGGAGGATAAGTCAGCCTATCTAACATAAAAAAGAATTATTTTGTTAAAACATATAACCATAACTTATATATGAGAAGGCCCCAAAATAACTACCCATACTAATATATCTTTTGCTACCCAGTCCTACTAAAGTATCCTCCATGAACTCAACTTTGAACCGGTAGAGGCAAGTTAACTTGAGAATTTATAAAAATAAAATATGGAAAGATAAGCTTGAGGATTAGTGTACTCTAATATAATCAAACATGGACATTAATTACCAATATTCTAACTAGAATTACCCTATTGTACTTAACACTTAAATCAAATATGTCAATACATGATTCTAATTAGTATCAGCACATTTATTCGTAACAAGCAAGCTCATCTATGTAAACATCCAAATTATGTATCTATTGTTGTCACAATGTTATTGCATAATGCATAAATAACAAACATTAAAAGTAATTAAACCTCCTTATAACTCCCAATTAGCCTTACGCCCTTATAAGCCATTTTTGTATTCGGCATTTGAGTATTATATCACCTTAATCGCATATCATATGATTTCAATGCCAATAATCTCATGCATGCATCATATTTTATAGCATAATATCACCCATGCCTTATTGCATGGTCACATAACTTAATTCATTCTATAAACAACATAACTTTATTCAAAACATATTTTATACATAACAACATTACCATGCCTCTTTGCATAGGCATACATCATGTACTTAATCTTTATTTATTGCATAATATCTTAGCTTAAAGTTAAAAAGCATTAAAACATATCTTGACCCCTTGTATATTATGATATCACCAATAAAACTAAGTATGATCAATTATATACTTGACTATACGAGCCTTGAGAGAAACTTTGGGAACCATAGTTGACCATACAATTAATTATTAGGGTATATAGAACAATTTTGGATATCTATAGTTGATTATGTAATTAACTACAAGAATCTAGAGAGTAATTCTAAATGCTTGTAGTTAACTATATAATCAACTACCAGCATCTAGGGAGCAACTCTTTTGGCTCTTAATTGACTATGTATTCAACCATGCTTGTTCAAAATGCATGTTTTGTGGTATAGTTGACCACAACCTAGGTTTCTACATATTTCTTTGTGATTTTAACTATTTGTCCACCAAAATTAAGCATTCAATGCATTTAATACACTATCAAACCATACATCATAAATGTACTCCTATAACATTTCATTAAAGTGAAATCCATCATTGAATTAAGGCAAATGTCACAAAGCAACACAAGTTCATACATTTTGCACATAACCAAGAAAAATTTAAAATTTGTAATCAAATTAATTAAAATTAATCTCTTAATTCGATCAACTAAGGCTAGAGTATTTATTTACTTAGTATGAAGGAGGTGGCTAGAAGGTGAATTTGATGCTACTTGGTTCCAATCAATCAAAAACCCTAAAAATTTCATATTAGGTTTCAAAATTCCCTTGAAACAAAACTTTTCAATTTAACATATTTCAAGCAAGGGATGAAAAAATACTTAATAAAGGTTATTACTTAAGAAATCTTAGGATTTGAAGATAAATGGCTTCTTTTAGCTTGATTTCAAAGAGAAGTGGTGAAGAGAGGAGAAAGAATTAATAAGAGTGAATGAAATATTAAGGATTAGGGATTGGTGTTCTGGGAGTTATAAGGTGGGCTAATTTTAGAAGGACAAAATAGGAAATGATGCAGGGGTAAAATCAAAAAATGCATTAAATCCCCTTTATATTTGCATACTAATATTTAATGACTTGATACTTTTTATCTTTTTATTCTATTAACTTTTTCTTATCTATTTCTCACTAAGTTTTCATGCCAAAACTCATTAAATCATTAAGTTTTATTTTACGCAATATCTCATTTACATTTCCTTATTACAATTTATTTGTTTTCTATACACATGTAACACCTAAATCTATTTAAGTCATTTCTTTAAAATTTAAAGTTCCAAAGTGTTTGTTGTAAATCAATTTGTATTATTGGATTTATCCATTATAGCATTTTTTAAAAAAATAAGACAATTATTTTATTTTTAATTGTTTAATCACTATTTTTTTTTACCATTTGTTAAAAATTAGATATTTAATTTTTTGCCTAATGATACTACAATTATATTTATTTGACTAATGCATTATCCAAAGTTATCTTGAATAATTTTTCTAATATCTCTTTTATAGAATTTGAAAATATAAAAAAATTTATAAATTAAGTGATTTATAAAAGTATTTGCATAAATTTTGGTAAATGGTTTTATTAAAAAATTTGAAAAATTTAGGGATACTTATTTTTTAACCCTTAAATTTATTAAATTACTATAGAATTATTGAAAAAGAGAAAGCAAAATGAAAATGATGAAATTGGGAATGAGTAATTGAGATTTAATAAGAAAAATAATTTTATGAAGGATGAGTGGTTTAGATTAAATTTTACTTTAAGTTCCTTTATGACTGTTTTACCATAATATTTCCTTTTAAATTTTATATCAAATAAATGACTAAGATCACCTTAAGTTTTAGTTCCTTTACACTCATTACATAGGATAATTTCCTATGGTTTCCTATTTTCCCTAAACAACTTCTCCCTTTCTCACTCATCACCTTTCTGTCTTCCCTTTCTTCCTTCTCATTTTTCTTTCTTACTCTCAACTCCTTATCTTTATGTTTTGGCTACCTTTGGGTAACCACTATTAGCCATCCTTTCTTCGGCTAGTAGAATAGAGGAAAAGGCTACAAAATATGGTTGAAAACAACCATGAATAAGGTTACTTTGCCCTTATTTTTTGCTAAAAATCCAACACATTCCAATCACTATTGAGCTCCAGTTAGCTTCCATGGGATAAGATAAACCTATCTAAAGTATAAAACTTTAATATTTTATGTGTTTTGAAGCTCAACCTAAGAACCCTAACTTAAATATAAATTTCATATCTTTTAAAAATAAGAATATGAATATAGTAAAGGATACTTTACAATCCTAAGATGAAAATGATGTTTAGAGGTGAGTATATACTATACTAAAGCTTAATATGTTTAAGTTTATATACTTATATGAATGTGAATGTGTATATAATTATATATGTGATGTATAACCTTATATAAATATGTATATTCATGTGCTCATAACTGCTTAAGAATATGAAATTGCTTTTATATTTTTATTGTGGTTTATGCTTAATGTAGCAAAGTTCTTTTATTTAATAATTGAAATAGATATATATATGTATATATGACTCATAATAATGGTTATTAAAAAAAGGCTTTGAGGCTGTACATTTAAGGCATGGAAATGTGGTAAGTTATCTTATGATGTAAAATTGTAACTGAGATGATAAGAATAATCATTGTTAATTAAATAGTTATGGCTATGTAATGAAGGCATGACAATATTGTTAATTTGTTCTAGAATACAATATTGTAATGTTTATACATATATATACTGTGGATAAATGACATTGAGTTAGTATTTATGGCCATGCAACAACAACATGATAGTCATGTTGTTTGATGATATTGTTATATTTGGAAATGAATTATTATGATATGGATTTATAATATATGATGCATGCATGCGATCATTGGGACTTATAAGGCATGTATCTAATGATGAAATGGTCACCTAATATGTGATGTATGCATATGATCTTTGGGCTTGTATTAGATGATGAGGGTATGTTGTGATATATGAAGACCAAATTTGGTAATAGTTTGTGAAATGATAAAGTTAACTCTAAAGGAATAAGAATAGGTTTGTGAAAGCAGTAAAAAAGAGATTTACTTGCATTTATATCTTTATTATCTATATTACTCATATGCTATGATTGTAAATGGAATATATTTGTGTGATAATGTAATTATGTTGATCAAATCGTGCTATTGAGATATTAAGGCTATTGAGAATTTGTGATATAGATTGGGAAGTATGAATTCATTTGGGAACCTCACTCTATTATGTTTTATGGGCATGTAATAACAAAATTTTACTAAATCTCAAGTGTGCTATTTATTTCCTTTATACATGATATGGAATGCTAGTTTAGCAAAATATTAGAACTCCTTCAGTATTGCTACCTTTAAAATAGAATGAGAATTTTAAGCTAAAAGTAAATAAAAATACAAGATAGATAAATTTACTTGCATAAATGTCGAAGTTCAAGTATTGAACTTGTTAATTTATTCATTCATTAATTAAATTGTATATTTCTGCATACGTTTAATTGATTCTATTTTTATATTTTAATAGATTTATACTCATTAAGTTCTTATAACTCACTTTTTTTTTCTAATATTTCCAAGACAAAGCGAGACTAGCTAACCCCACTACTTTTATAAAAATCAAAGATGCCATGGTGAGTGAATTTGATAGTTGGAATATGGTGAATGTTATCATGCCCCCATGGTGGTTGCGTAGATTTTATTTCTTTTCATATATAGTCTTTGATATTTCATCATTCAAGTCATAGGTTTGTGTGGCCTTTTAAGAGTGCCTAAAAATAGAGAAAATTATCAATTTCATTTTAAAATATTTGTAAATGTAAATTTTTATAGAAATAGAGAAATTTATGTTAAGTCAAGGTTTGCATTATCATAATGTAAGGTTGGTGGGAAGCCACTTATAGGTAATCTCCCACATCGATCACATTCCTAAATTTAGGATGTGATAACATGTTTTATTTTAATTATTACCATTAAGGTTATTTTAATTTCTTCCCTTATGAAATAAAATTTCTAAAATTTCAAAATTCTAAAGAGAGTGTAATAGCATTGATGATATAGTAGTGCCACATCATACTTTTATGATGCCTTAAAAAGATGGAAAGGATGATATAGTAGAATTATTAGTGGACTTGAACATGTTAAGTCAGCAACTATTGGTGATATGACACTTTTTTAATGCCTTAGAACATTAGAGATGATAACATGACAAAGCCATATTATACTTTCCAAGGTCCCTTTTCATCAGAAAAGATGTTGAAAATTATGATATGGCAAAATTTTCTTTCATTTTTATACCTGATTAAGCAACTTAAATATACACATTTTAATTTATGCATCTAAATCCAAATCCAAATTTAAATAAATTACAAATTAAAATTTACATAACAAAAGTCCATATAGTTCATCTAACACCTATCAATATTCAAAAGTTTCAAATATTTATACAATGTAAGCTAAAAATGGTTTCACAAAAATGGTCTTAAATCTTCCTTATCTTCTGCAAAGGCTTTTTTAGTTCAAAATGTTTAACAAAATTGCTTTCTTTATGCAAATTAACAATTCCCCCATCTCTATATAGTGGCAAATTTACCACTAGAAAGTAAGCAAGCTAATGAGCCCAACACTAATAGTAACTTTCATCATACAGTTTAAATGTAAATTAATATGCAATAGCAACCAATGTAGATCCAGCTCATATAAAGGAGACAATAAGCTATCCAAGCTACATTTTATCAAAACTTAATTTGTACCCATAAGATGAGATAGAGCTCCATTACAAAAATTAAAGAGCATCATATAAGTTCCAAGTCAAAAAAAGTATCAAGTACCTTTCCTTTTCCTTTAGATTTTAAAATAAATAAATTAATATAGAATATCTAATTGAGGAAAAACAAATTCTATTATTGAATTTTGTATAATTTAATTTTAAAATATATGCAAGGTTCATTATATTGTGACAATTTAACAACCACGGGCAGAAGCAGGGAGAAATGAAGCAAAAGTCAAAGACATGTATGACCAAAAGAAATAGACAGTTACTCTATTTTTTATAACTTAGATTTGATTTTTCTTCCTCACATGTGAATGGATAGCTATAGAAGCCACAACATTGTAAGTTAGACAAGAAAATTTTGAACATGATAGATACAACATAAAACTAACAAGAATAAAGTACTATTGTTTTGCACTTTAAAGCAAAATGAATGACTTTAAACTAGTGCACTAATAGATTTAACTATTAGATTTAAATTATTTATGCAATATTGCATAAGATGAATGAAATCCAATGATTAAATTTGTTGGATATTGTGTTAAATTTTAAAAGAATAAGTCCTACATAAGGTAAATTAGACTTTAAGAGAAGGTTTAAATATGAGATATCTTTTTTATATAAAGTGATAAGAAAAAAAATTGGCAAGCTCACACACATGAGATAGGCTAAAACTAGTGTAAAATGGTGGATTTGTCCCTGCATGGCAAATAATATGTGGGGCTAGACCTAAGCTTTTTTTTTTTTACAAAACTAGAATTAAAATAATTTTTATTTTCAAAATTTGATGCTTATCTATAAAACTAGATTTTAACTTTAGTAAAATTCAAAATATTCAGCAGATTTATTCTGAACATTTATTTCTTAACGATTATATTTTTAATAGCTATATTTTAATGACTATATTTCTAACGGCTATATTTCAATTGCTATATTTTTTAACTTATAAGTAGTATACATTTTCATTTCATTTTTTCATAACACACTTATCTACAATCACTTTCTCTCCATACAGTCTTCTTTTACTTGTTGGGTTTCATTTTCTTGTTGTTGCTTCTTATTCTATTTATGCAATTTTAGGATAAAAAAGTTTGTTGAATCCTAGGAGAATTGTCAGTTCAAGCTCTACATAAGAGGATCATATAGTTCTTTAAGGACAATGATCTGCATCATGCCTCTTACTGCACAATCATTTGGCTAACAATATCAAGCAATTATGTCTCAAATGTAGTTCTAAGGATAACAGATAAGTTTTCAAAAAAAGAATTCTGGTTTATTGTATTTACAATTTATATGATGTAATTTCTCTTATCATTTTTGTCATTGGTGTCTATTATTTGAGATGTAGAACATTATGATGTGTCATAGGATAGCTATGATTTAATTTTCTTAACTATTTATAAATAAGGGCACATAGATAAATTGAAAACTTTCAATGACCATGGGCACTCCTAACATAAGACTTATGGACTTAGGTAACTAAGTACTTTATTTAATTTTTACTCTAACATTAAGATTTTATCATTATTGCCAGTTAGTATATTGGTGTTATACATTTGCTATACTGTTGAACTGTAAATCATAGTTTAAAGGAAATGATAATTTAATTATTTATTTATATTTTAATTTTTTAAGAGTTATATTTTTTAAGAATTTATTCTCATGAGAAAATATTTTTGCTATATATGTGAACTTCACTATATAGGAACTTCATAACTTCCTATGTGAATAAGTGTGTTTGGTTTTTATTAATAATACACTATACAAATGTGGAAGGAAAAAAAGAATTTTAATCATTTCATGTTTAACTTAAATCCTTTATAAGAATTTATATTATACTCTTAAAGTTTGAAATAAATTTAAACTTTTTTTTATCTAATGTTAGTGAATTGTTTGAGAAGCTTTTATTAAGATCCTGAACAACATATTTGTAAGATCATAAACATTAATTAATTACTCTTTTTGTATTTAATGAATCTTATTTTTCTAATTTTGAAGGTGAAGATATTTATGCATTACACATAAGCTTATGTAAGTCCTATATCAATATATGTACTTATTATTTTGTTTACTTAGTGTGTTTAAATGGGCCTTATCTTAATACTATGCGTGTCATTAATAAACATGTTAGCTAATATTATTGATGTTTATAAATTCATTCTGTGTGTCCTTTACAAATAGGATACCTTATAAGAAAACACCTTATGAATTTTCAAAAGGTTATGCACCTAATTTACAATATTTAAAAGTGTAGAGATGTTTGTTATGCACCTAATTTATAATATTTGAAAACTAAAGTTTTATTACAAGAAAAGAAAATTTCTAAACCTAAAATTACTAATCCCAATTTTTTAAGAAAAAGATAGGAAATTGTTATGTTTATGGCAAGTCAGGACATTATGCACTCTAATATGGGAAAAGGGTGAGAAATGCTAATCCTCCAAAACTTAAAACAAATTTAGTTGGAGATGATAAAAATGACATAATTGTGGCAATCATTTCTTAAGTAAACATTGTGGCTAATGTGAAATATTGGATGGTAAACTTAGGTGCTATGGGGTACATCTGTGCTAATAGAAAAGCTTTCACCTCTTACTCATCAGTAGGAGATGTAGAAGATTTAATTTACCTTAGTGATTCAAGAATTACAAAGTTCTTTGAAAAGGTAAAATTCTTCTAAAACTCGCATCTAGCAAAACCTTAGCTTTTAGAGATATTCTACATTTGCCTAACATTAAAACAAATTTAATCTTTGTATCTTTATTGGGAAAAGTTAGGATAAAAAATCTTTGATTGTATGTTT
The DNA here is from genome assembly GCA_020226215.1 of Sindora glabra. Classification (NCBI taxonomy): domain Eukaryota; kingdom Viridiplantae; phylum Streptophyta; class Magnoliopsida; order Fabales; family Fabaceae; genus Sindora; species Sindora glabra. Next base: position 98,688,745 of record CM035227.1, on the reverse strand, counting down.
GTGGGATATACTAATAGTAGTGTAGCATATAGATTTCTTGTTTTGAAAAATGATATGGTTGATTGTAATATAATTATAAAAACAAATAATGCTAAAATTTTTTAGCACTTTTATCCATTTATGATAAAAATTTTCATGTGACAAAGACTCTAAATACTCCTTTCTTTTAAATGATGATCCTCAATCTTATTTTCAAGCAATTTCTTCTTTTAAGGTAAAATTTTGGAAAGGGGCAATAAAAATAAAACTTGAATCTATTTCAAAAAATCAAACTTGAAAGCTAATGGATTTAACACTTGGGGTAAAGCCAATATATTGTAAATAAATTTTTAAAAGGAAATATTTTCTTGATAGATTAATTGAAAATTTCAAAGTTTTTTTGTTTGCAAAAAGTTTTTCACAAAAAGAAAATATTGATTACTTTGATACTTTTGCACTAGTAACAAGGATTTCTTTAATTTGTATTTTGTTTGCTTTGACTTTTATTTTTAAATTAGTTGTACATCAAATGGATGTGAAAACTATCATTTTGAATAGAGATTTAAAGGAAGAAATTTATATGATACAACTTAAGGGTTGTGAGGTCCCAAGACAAGAACATAAGGTTTGTAAAAAAAAATCTTTGTATGACTTAAAGCAAGTATCTAAATAGTGGCATGCAAAGATTAAAGCTTAATAAATAGTGATTTTTCATGTGTTAAAGTGGATAAATATGTATACATAAAATGTAAAAATAATGAATGTGTGATCATTACCTTATATATGAATGATATTCTTAACTTTGGAACTAGTTTTCTTGTTGTATATGAAACTAAATCCTTCTTGGCTTCAAATTTTGACATAAAAGACATAGGTGAAGCTAATGTTATTTTGGGTATTAGAATCATAAGGAAGATAGTAGCATTATGTTAAATTAAGAACAATATGTATAAAAATTTCTTAGAAAGTCTGATTACTTAGAGGAAAAAACCTATTAGTACTTCTTATGATGCTAGTAGTTAACTAAAAAAAAAATCTGGGAACTTAGTAAATCAATCCCAATATGCCCAAATCATTAGGAATTTGATGGATTTAATGAATTTTTCTAAGCTTGACATAGCATATGTTACGTATAGGTTAAGTAGATACACCTATAATCCTAAACAAGATCATTGGATTGCTTTAACCAGAATTATGAAATATCTATAAGGAACCATAAACTATGGAATTCTATATAGTGGATTTCCTGCTATATTAGAAGGACATAGTGATACTAATTATATATCTGATTCAAATCTACTAATGGTTATGTTTTCACCCTTTGTAGTGGTGCAATAACCTGGAAATCATCCAAGCAAATAATTATAGTTAGATCTACTATAGAGTTAGAGTTTGTGGCTCTTAAGATGATTAAAAGTGAAACTGAGTGGATAAGAAATTTCTTATTTGATATATCATTAGGTACAAAATCAAAACTTTTAGTATCTATACATTATAATTGCCAATTGGTAATAGCCATTGCAAAGAATAAAGTTTTCAATGGCAAAAATTGATATATATTAAATTAAGACACAATATTATGAATTAATTGCTTAACAATAGAATAATTTTTATATATTATGTGAAGTTAGAAAGGAATTTGGTTGATTCTTTAATGAAACTCTTAGATAAAAAACAAATAATTTAAACATTAAGGGGAATGAGACTAAAGCCATTTTAAGAAATTAACATTGATGGTAACCTAATTTATGTGATTGGCGATCCCATGAAATATATTCATATGGCCGGTAAGGATGGGCTTGACTTTTAATGAATTCCATAGTCTTTATGGGTGGTGTATTTAATTATAATGTACACTTGATGAATTCACTTATATGAATGTGAAGTAGGGCTGCTCCTATAAGATACTGGCAAGATCTCTACAGCACTTATGAATTACAAAGCATGCTTATCACATATTAACATAAAATTGTATTGCATAGAAAAATGTTTACAAATGAAAATTGATTGGCGAGATCACTATTTTAAATAATGTACATGAAACCAAATGTTTCACAAGTAATTCAGTAAATAATGTCTCTTTCTTTCTAGGTTTGGTTTATAGTTCAAAAGACAACAAATCAATGATTTACATTTATTGAGGTAACTTAAGCCTTAACAGAAGGTTTAGATATATGACCTTTCTTTTATAGTTCAAAAGAGAGGTAACTCAGTAAATAATGTCTTTTTCTTTCTAGGTTTAATTCATAATTTAAAAGACACTAAATTGATTATTTATATTTATTTGGGCAACTTAAGTCTCAAGAGAAGATTTAGATATGAGACATCTCTTTTATGTAAAGTAATAAGAAAAGAAAATGACAACTCGTGCGCATGAGATGGGCCAAAGCTAGTGTAAAACAATAGATTTGCCCTTGCGCATGAATAACACATAAGGCTAGGCCCAAGTTTGTTTGCGCAAAACTAGAATTAAAGTAATTTTTATTTTCAAAATCTAATGCTTATTTGTAAAACAAGATTTTAGCTTTGGTAAAATTCAAAATACTCAATGAATTTATTTTGAACATTTATTTTCCAACAACTATATTTTTAATGGTTATATTTCTAATGGTCATATTTCAACAGCTATATCTCTAACAGCTATATTTCAATAGTTATATTTTAACCACTACATTTTCAACAGCCATATTTTTCAACCCATAAATAGTATATCATTTTCTCTCATTTTTTCACAACATACTCATCTACAATCACTTTGTCTACATATAGTCTTCTCCTACTTTTTGGGTTTCATTTTCTTACTGCTTGCTTCCTGTTTTGATCATGCAATTTTAGGATAGAAAAGTTTATTGAATCCTGGGGAAATTGTTAGTTTAAGCTCCGCACAAGAGGTTCCGATAATTCTTTAAGAATAGTGATATGTGTCATGCCCCATACTGCACAACTATTTTGCTAACAAAATTTAGCGGTGCATCGATACAATTGGTGCATTGAAATTTTTTTCCTAAAGCAAATTCTAAAGAAGTTAACTTAATGAGTGATAAAAATCACGTGAATTTCAAGCAAACAACTATGGTATATTACTAATACATTAGTGTATTGATGCATCACTAGATCTGATCATTAATATACTATCATGTAATGTGACAATTTAACTTAAAAAAAAAAGTAAATATGATGTGTGGTCAAATATAATGGTGTATTAGTACATTACTACATTGCTGGTATACTATAGTCTCCCGAATTTCAAAATCTTACTTGTAAACCTTCAAAAAATAATAATGAAATAATAGTTGGTGCATCACTAATATAGTGATGCATTAATACACCACCAAATTTCACCATTGATGTGGCATCATGTAGCGTGTCCTAAAAGATTGTCAACTTGATGTACATCAAATCTTATAATATACATGTGCACCACTATGGACTCTCTAAATAACAATATTTAAATGTAAACTCTTGAATTTCAAAATGTTAATTTCATCTTTTAAAGAGAGGTGACTGAAATATTCCTATTCTGGTGTCATCTTGTTGAGCCCAGATTTCTTTGTCCACATGACTTCTGCTTTAGTGGCTAGTAAGATAAGGTCCTTCACATTAAAAAAAATATCAATCTCTATTTACCCCTCCCCCCCCCCCCCAAAAAAAAAAAGCTACCAATCTCTCAATGCCGATAAATAATAATAGGATAAATAGGCCTGTGAGGATCAAACCAAATTAGAATGTATCATTCCCATATAAATCTAAACTAAGCTAGAAACAATATTTACTTTTCCATGTTTAAGTTTAGGGAGCAGAAAAGTAATTTTATTTATATAAACCAAATGTAGAATTAGAGCATTTGTACCATTTTTCAACAAAATTTATATATCCAATTTTAAAATTTAAGATTCATTGCATAAAAAAATTGAAGTAATAAGAAAAGAAGAGAAACCAAATAATGAAGCACTTCACCTAAGCCACAATATTATGAATCATATATAACTTACTCCAAGTCCAAAAAAAAAAAAATGAATCATCTGGAATTAATTAATGAATAATTTCATACGTGAATATTACAAATAAATTAATTTCCCACTTTTTTTTGGTGGTCCCAAGGTATCACCTTCCATATGAAGTCGTATTAAAATTGCCGTTCTAATCAATTTCCTAAGAATATTTTATGTTGTTATCAAAACCACCGAAGCTATCACCTATGAGCACTCACTGCATCACAAATTTATTATTATTGAGGTGAACTTCACAAATCTTAAAACTTATATCGTAAACCTAGAGCTATTTGCATTAATTGCGAAAAATATAGAGCTGATTGCACACCTTTAAAAGGTTAAAGAATAGATCATACATGATTCAAAATTTAGAAAATCTAGTGTGTTTAATTCATTCTTTAATTTATCTTGGTAGCTATTAATCATAATATAAGAATAAATGATAAAAAAAACATAAAACAAATAAAATCATTCCCTTTTGTAGGAGTTGCAAGAGAAGAAAGTTTGCAATGAGTAAAAAATGTTAAGGAGGACACTAATTAAGATGCTTTACCTAGCTAGAAAATGACTCATATTTAGTTTGCCATTGAAGGCAGAAGTCACTTGGTGAACAAGTTTTACTCTTTGCTCTGCAAAAGAAAGATCACAAACCGAATCAGAAAATAAAAGGCACTTATCTTGCCACTGCTTTAAGCACTTACTAAGTTCAACTTCATTCCTAGAGCAGGCGCAGACACTTGAACTAAATCCAGCTAATTCCTCTACCACAGCTTGCCTGAGTGAACACATTGTACATTCAATAAAATCAACAAACTAAAAAAAAAAAGGGCAAAAATGTAACTTACCACTGGATTATTTATACAATGGCATGTGCAAAGAATTAAATTTTTTTAGTCAAATTATTGTGTCATTGTTCAACAACAAGTTAACATTTTGAAGCTTACATGATTTCAATCTTACTTCAACACCGAAAATTTCAATACTATTGCATTTTGGTAAGTAACATAACTAAGTCATTAGTTTAGGATTCACCATCCACTCTATTAAAATGCATTAAATATTAATAATAAATTTTCAGTGTTATGATAGTAAGGAAACTTATAAAAATATAATTATTTTTTCTATTGCACAATCAACAGTAGCAAACTACATTATTAGAAAAGCCAACCTATTCAACCAAAGTATGGCTTACTTTAGGCAAACATTAAACCCCCATTATACAAGTACGCATCTAAGGTAGTTATAAACTTGACAAAAAACTATCTAAATTTATAACAAGCCACCAAAATATCTTGAATTAAAATAAATAACTCCATGCTTGGTTTGATATAAAATTCTCGTAAAAGCTGATGTGAGCTTTTCACATTAGTTAACAGTAGCAAATCAGCGTCCCTAGCTAGATGGGACAGATCTAATAGCTCACGCAAGGCTGTAACTGCATATGCTTCCACTATTCTCCAATCCACCAAGTGGTAGCTTCCAAGCAGCCATGGTTGATGATGAAGATATATACAGCAAATGCAGACTATTCTAATGATTCTATTTCTCTTGATCTTCCTTATTTGGAAAACTATTGTGGTTTGTGGATGAACATATCGCAGATTTAGCTGTTGATCCATTTCTACGCAAGCACCAAGGAGGCTTACAATTTGACCAATATATTCTTACCACGATCCTAATCTAATTGTAATTGACATAGAATTTATTATCCGATTTCCACTAACCTATTAATTCATTAGAAAGAGGAAGGGAAATTTACATAGCATAGGATTTATAGACATGATATATAGAAATTTTGGATACATGATATATATGATAGTTAGATTTATAGGTGAATTATAAGTATTAGACATATAGAATCAATAAGGAATTAATAATTTATTGATGAAAAAGATATTATACAATGGAAAGAAAGAAACTTTAAAATTATGAAATAACAAAGGTATCAAAATTTGAAACAAAAAAATTAGATAATAAGGAAATATAGACTTTAAAAGTTAAACTAACGGAAATATAAAAATATTAAATAATTAAAACTTGAACATAAATTAAAAAATAAAATAATTGATAATAAATATTTATAGTTAATTTTAAATAAATTAGAAAAACAAAATAATTATAATGAAGAATAAGATATTTTATGATGAAAAGAAATAAACTAAAAATATTATAAAATATTAAATTAAGTAATGAGTATTGAAAGTGAAGATAAAAGAGTTAAAAATTATTGTAATTATAAAATTATAATAATTTTAACTTTAATATATTTGCAATGTAACCTTAAACTCGTTCAAAAGTTAGCTGGCCATTATAAACTAACTAACCTTTGAGTTATCCCATAAATTTGGATAGTTTGAGATAAGTCCTTTTGTTATTGTTATCAACTTATCTACTCATTATTTTACATTATAAAAATTTCATATGCCATCCTCTCATTTAAGAGTTGGTTGGCTATTATAAATTAATTAACCTTTGAATTATCCCATAAATTTGGATAGTTTGCGATAGGTCCTTTTATTATTGTTATCAACTTATTTGCTCATTATTTTACATTGTAGAAATTTTATATGCCTTCCTCTCATTCAAAAGTTAGTTAGGCATTATGAACTAACCTACCTTTAAATTATTTCATGAATTTGGATAGTTTGAAATAGGTCTTTTTTTATTGTTATCAACTTATTTGTTCATTATTTTATATTGTAGAAATTTCATATGCCTTCTTTGTTTTTTAAGTGTGTATTATATTGGAATATAATTTGCACACTTGAAGAATTACAAGAAGATTATGCCAAAAATTTCTATATTTAAGTAATGATAGCATGGATAAGTTAAGATAATAATTATAGGAATATTTTAAATAGTATAAGGCCTTACCTTTTAAAGTTTAAGTGGTAAGTTGGATTTAGGACATATAACAAATATACAAGTAAGAGATTGAAGCTTATAATAATTTATCATGTTATTGACTAGTGATAACATGTCTGTTGATAAAAGTGGAATAACATTATGAGATCGCTTATCTAGTGAGCACTGGAATGGTGTTATAACATTTGTCAATATAGTCAAAAACTTTATCAGTAAGATAAGATTGCTAAGATATTTGTGCAAGAAGTGCAAAACTGCATTCCTTTAAAGATTGGAGGCCATGGAAGTACACATGATAGACAATAAATTTGATTGATTTTTCACAAATTGAGTTTATCATAGTGAAGAGGATGCATCAATTATCAATGCTGTGTGAAAGGCATTTCGTAATGATGCAAATAAGATGGTTGACATCATACATTACTTTATTAGCCTTCATGTTAATGATCAAATAGTTGAGAATGATAGATATGGGGATGAAGATGCCTCAGGGGGCACATGTCATAGGTAAGCTTTGATGAGCTATTTGCTAAAGTTGAAATAGAATTGTATCTTGGTTGTATAAAAATTTCTTCATCAAACTTTTTAGTCAAACTTGTGCATTTAAAATTCTATATAAGTGGACAAGTAATTTATTTTATTTTATTGTGAAGTTATTAATAGAAACACTTTGCAAAGAGAACAAATTGCCAGGATCACACTACAATACAAAGAAATGGCTCAATAAATTAGAGTTGGAATATAAGTTAATTTATATTTACAAGTACAACTATACACTTTTTTGGAAAGAGCATGTTGGAAAGGAGAATTATGTAATCTTTAAGGAGAGTCATTAGGTTAACAAATAACTAAAAGGAAAAGAGGTGTCTAATAAACTATTGAGGTATTTTCCATTAAACCTCAGGTTTAAATAATTATATAAATCAATACATATAGAGAAATATATGAAGTGGCATCATACAGGATAATTAAAGGAGGGCGAGGTTATGTGACATCTTGTGGATAGAAAAGCTTAGCAAGATTTTAATAGAAGTTATCCTATTTTTTTGTTAAATCAAGGAATGTTCGATTAGGTCTAAGTGTAAATAGATTTAATCTTTTTGACAATATGGTTATTTTATAACATATGGTAGTGATGATGATGACTTACAATTTGCCACTATAAAGAGACTTTTTTATATTAACTTTGTTAATTCCTAGATTGTAATCTTTGAGAAAAGATATGGATGTTTTCCTTAGATTGTTAGTAGAAGAGTTAAAATAATTATGGAAAATGGGGGTCGAAACTCAAGATGCTACTGACAATAGTATATTTAAGATGTGAGCAACATTGTTATAAACTGTTAATGATTTTCCTATGCAGAGTCTTTTTTTTTTAGGTGAAGTGAATAAGGGTACAAAGCATGCATAACTTATAATGAAGATACTCTATCAATATGAGTTAAAGGAAAAATAAGATATGTTGGTCATCATTAATTTCTTCTAATGAGTCATAAGTTTTGAAAAAAGTAAATAGTCTAATGGAAAAATTATGAAAAATCCTGCCTTGGGCAATTTACTAGTAATATAATCCTAGACCAATTAAGTAGATTGAGTTGGAAACCTCTTAGAAAGTAAATGCAGTTTAGTGAAGTGAAACAAAAAAGAGGTGTTAATGAACTTAATTAAAGTAAAAAAAAAAACATATTTTTTAAGCTTCCCTATTGGATACAATGAAGTTAAGGCACAACATTGATTTTATGTACATTCAAAAGAATGTATGTGACAATATTGTATACACATTGCTGGGCATTAAATATAAATTAAAGGACATAAACAATGTAAAATGTGATTTAACTAACATGAATATAAGACTAAAGCTACATCTATATAAGGAGGGAAATAAGTTAATGAAAATCATGAGCTAAATACACACTTAATGATATTGATCAATTATAGTTTTTTCAATTTATTAAAAATGTCAAGTTTCTTAATAGGTTTGCTAGTAATTTGAGATAGAATATGACTGACAATGACAGCAAAATCAAAGGTTGAAATTACATGATTATCACATCATTGTACAGTAATTATTAGCACTTGCAATTCAAGCATCTAGGCCAAAAGAACTATCATGTCCAATTATTAAGCTTTGTAATTACTTTAATTAAATATGTGCTAGAACTTTGAACAAGAGGGATATGGAGAAAGTTAAGAAAGATATTGTTCTCATTATCTACAAATTTAAAATGATAGGCCTTTAGCATTCTTTGACATAACGGTGCACTTGGTGATACATTCACTTGAAGAAGCATAGGCAAAAACACCCATTCATTTTCATTAAATGCACTTGTACGAGAGATATATAAGGAAATTGAAGGACTACTTCATGAATTATTCTTAACTTGATGGTTCTATCACTGAAGGCTATATTATAAATAAGGTGTTTACATATTATTTCATATATCTTACAAGAGTGGAAACTAAATTCTATTGACTTGAACAAAACTAAACAGAAAAGCAATTATTAGTGTTTAGATTTCAATATTGACCTATTGGGAAAAATTGTTCATTTTGACATGAGAGATTATAATATTGTAATATGGTATATCCTGAACAATTATATCAAAATCCAAAAGTATCTTAAGTAAGTTTCTTAGACTTTTCGTTTATTTTTCCAAGTCCTTCACATTTAATGACTAAGTTGTATTTTATAGTGAACACATTAGAAAATTATAGGCAAAATGTGGTCAAAACCTAGATTAACTCTAGAAAACCAAGTTCCTTTCATGGTTTTATTCAAAGGTAATGCCTTCTTATATTCATTTCTACAATTTTATCTTTATATATTTGTTGCTTATCTTAATATTGTTATGTATAGTAATCTTTATAGATATACCACCTACACAGGATTAGATCTTTAAATGCGATTGACAAGCTATTCTCGTTGACTTCTGAACCAAATTTCACAATTACATCATATTTAGCATGTGTGAACAGAGTTCAATTTATAACTTACTCTTGGGATTCTAAGCATAAGACACAAAATACTAGGATTTTTGCACTTGGATGAAAACATATTTTATGATCTTTTAGAAGACATCATACAGTTAACTTATTTGAATAATTATTTTGTGACTCTTTTTAAATATAAATGTGACAACATAATATAACTACACATAAAATTTTTTTGCCTTATTGTCAAAAACTTATCTTTCAGTAAAAATTATAAATATTTTATAAAAAAAAGTATAAGAATGAAGAAGTATAAAAAAATTTCATATTTGTATAAAAAATGTAAATTATATTTTAACTATTTTTGGTATGTCCTTATTTGTGGCATAAAGTGTGAATTGCATTATTAATACCTTGTCCATCAGTACTTATTTTTCATTCCAATGTAATGGAATTTGATACATACATCCTATGTGATCTTATTCTTTCTTTGTTGAATCAGAATGGAGCTCTGCTCCAAAAATTTGATGTGTCAACCCTTTCTCCAATTCTTCCCCAATCTTAAATTCTAGTATCTCAATCTCACATTTTTAAGTTTTCATTCAACATTTATATCAAGGGAACTAAGATTCTATTTAGATCCTTAAGTTGAGATAATGCATTGAATTTCTTTTATCATTGTAATTATCTATCTATTTATAGGATGCCATGGTAGTTTACGAACTATGACATTGAAAATTTTATTTATGGTTCATATTTTACACATAAGAGAGAATTAAAAATGATAGGGTGAAATTTGGGATCAATTAAACTTAAATCAAGCCAAATTAGGATTAATAAAAGAATGGAGTATTTGACTTATATATATTAATTTTCATTAGAATGAAAATTTAACACAAATTGTTAACATGGAAAAATTACTTTCTTTTGATACTTTAAATTATAAATGGTCAAATTAAAAATAAGTTTTACTCACCAACACTTTAGGAGTACAATAATATTCAATATTATTTTAGGAGCTTTATGTATCATCATATTTGAGTTTAGAGCCAAATCTTGATACATTATGTTGTGTGAATTATTTTTTCTATTATTGATGATGATGATGATGAAATTTGTTCCACATATGTATTGTATACTTTTCCTAACCCCCCCCCCCCAAAAAAAAAAAAGAAAAGGCACATTATAGCGCGTAGATATCCGCACTTATTTTATGAAGGACCAACAAAAGATAGTAAAAAAACAAAAGATTGTCGAAATTTTGAAGAGACTTAAGGTGTGTCTGAATATGTTTTGATTTTTAATTTTTAAAAATTATTTTTGAATTTAAAAAAATAATAAATAAATAATGTTTGTCGAAGTAAATAAGTAAAAATTTTATTCAATTATACAACTGCCATCAAAAATAAAAAAAATTAAGTATAGAAAATATTTAACATTTATTCTTATTTTTTTAAAACAAGAATTTCATAAATAATTTTTAAAAGTAATTTACTAAGTAAAAATTTTTATTTAAAAAATAAAAAACTATTGTTAAAAATAATAAATAATCAGATCAGGTCCTCAGCGTATTTGAAGGTTTCTCTGGTTATGCGCACATGATAGATTACTGACAAGCAAGCTTGACTATGCCTGCCACATTGTTGATTCCAAGATGTGCCATTGGTGTGTTGATAAAGCTGAAACTTCTCTACATGCTCTCTGTGATTGTAGTAAGGCTTCTTCTATTTGGATAAGACTAGTAACTCCAAGCCAGTAGGAGGATTTTTCCAATCCTGATCTTCAAAATTGGCCTTTGACTAGTTTGTCAAATAAGTGGAAAGGGCCTCTACATATGAATTGGGCTACTACTTTTGGTGTGGCATCTCACTTTATCTGGCAACAAAGAAATAATATTAACAACGTTAGGGTTATGGAGATTTCTACAGCAGAGGGCATTAAGAAGGCTTATGTTGGAAACCTAAGGCATAAGGAAGAGAGACTATCAGTTGGTCTTTTCCACCTTTAAATTGGTTTAAAGTTAATATTGATGGCTCTGTTCAAACGAATTCTTTTAATACAAGTTGTGGGATTGCGATTAGAGATGCCACTGGACGATGTATTAATGATTTCATGAGAAAACTTGAATGGTGCTCTATCATGGCAGCTGAGCTCTGGACTACTCCTGGGATTGACTGCTGCTTGGAATCTAAAGCTTAAGAACGTGATCATTGAATCTGATTCACAATCAGCTGCGACTTCTGTTAAACAGGCTCCATCCATATGAGAAACTTGTCACTCTGGAATTCTGTCAAAAAGATTAGGAGGTTGTCTTCCAGCACACATGGTGAGAACGCAATCGTGCTACGGACTTTCTTGCTGTTAAGGGTCATCCCGCAGAAGTTGGTTTGCATTGCTTGAAAACTCCTCCTCAGGAACTTCTGCCAATTCTTAGAGATTTTACTCGGGATTTGTTCTTGATAGTTCTGCTGCTGTTTTTCTTTTCTATATTCACAAAAAGATCTTAAGGAATTCAAGTCCCTCTCTTTCAATTTGCAACTCTCATCTTGCTGCAATTTATTTCCTTCTACCTATGTCACGTTGCTCCATTTTGAAGTGGCAAGCTCCAAAGTGTCTTGAATTAGGATATAAAAAGAAAAAAAATTAAAATAATATTAAATATTATTGTAGCACCAAACGCGCCGGCATTTTTATCAACTCTTGATCTAACCTCTTTTTTTTTTTTTTTGGTATTTTAGTTTACAATTCCTCCCTGTATATCTCTCCCAAACTCTTTGGTAGAGATATGTTTCTATGATTGCATTTTGTTGTGGCAGATGGGTTGTATTATGAAGTGTGTTGTTTTCACTATACAAACAAAGTGAAGAGCTAGCTGATTCAACATACAATGAACAATAGAACAGAAATATCTTACTCATTTTGCCTTTTTACTGCCAAAAGTATGTTGTTCAACCGCTGAATGAAACAAAACAGCCAATCCCTATAGATAGAAAAGGGATGGACATGCTACGTTGAATACTAGTCTTGTTAGGTTACTCTCATGTACCGATGGCAAAAAGGCCCAAATCCATCAGGTCTGGCCCAGTTCATTAGGTTTTTGGACCCAATTAATTTGACCCAAAATAGACTTATTCTTCACTAGTTCAAGTCTGATTCTAACCTGCAAAATTCAACTAATTTTTGGGTTTAATTAGATACCCGATCACCTTTTCATCCTCAGAACAATTCAACAAGCTCCCTTTAGCATTTTCGTTTCCAAATAAAGGAATCTTGTCGCCTCGCCTCATCATCACTCAATTTCATTGTCCCTTTGCTTCATTGGCTTTGCTACTCCATCAGCTCTAGGCCTTACAAATTTTGTAGACAAAGGCATTTAGGTGAAGCTTACCAACTAAAGACAAGATATGGATAAACTTAGGGCTAAGTTAGATGCTTCAATTATTAGGTTTTTTGTTATAATTACTAAATTGAGTATGAGATGTGATTAGTGGTTTTATTTCTAAGGGTTACAACATCATTAAGGGTCCTAATTTGCATAAAGGCAACAAACTCTAAAAGAGATGACAATGAAGGAATTCTTGGTGAGAGTTGGTGTTGTTAAAGAAGACTCTCAATTAAACATATATCCAAATGGTGGAATTTTTCCTCATTTATCTCATCTAGTTATAAATAATATTGGTTTACTTATGGGTTATCAACAATTATGTAAAAGGTCTAGGTTATTAGGAAATGAAAATTGAATTCTTGAAAGTGATAATCAACTAGTAGTCAAAACTCCAACAATTTGCCTTTGGATGTTAACGGGGTTAGGTATAATTAGCAATAGTTATAGTTTTGCAGAGTTCACAACCACCCCATCAGTAACAGATTCTTCCCAAACAACTTACTATTAATTATGCAACTTGGATACCATTAACGAGTAATGCTTAACTGGGGAATTAGGGACTAAAGGGTGGAATCGTGAGACTTGATCAAGGTTTGAATGGGAATTTAGTACAAAGTTTGGCTTTATAAGGTGGAGGGATAAGGATGGTTGGTCTAGAACCTGGGGATGTTAATATGGCTATGAAATCCCCTACTAATAAACTATCTGGTGATGAAATTAGGAAAATTGATGTTGATACTTCATTAGTGTCACAGTTTCTTATGTGTTTAATGTAGGTTTTAGAAGGAGGAAAAGTAGTGGAACTATAAAGAAGGTAATTGAAAGAGAACAAAAGAGAATGATAAAGAACAAGGAATCAACTAATATGTCCTAAACTCGCTACAAGTACTTTTTTTTAACTTTTTTGAACCTAAAAAGATATATTTACTTTGTGATTGAAACTTTTTTTTCTAAATTTTGGCTATCTAAGCTTGCTATTTTTGCTGAATAAGTGTATGTTTGGATACAAGGGAAGTCAATCAACTTACTTAAAAATTATGACTGTTTTAATAAATAAATCAATTAGAATCCAATGCAAGTGTTTGATCTTGCATTGATTCTTTAATTGCCAAATAAAATGAAAGTTCATTCATGCAATTTTAATATCATGGATCATGTAAGCATTTATATAATTAGCTTGAATTCAAAATTTATGAATACTGGACTAGTGGAGTTGTGGACATGCAATTTGATTTATACCTCTAGTTTGCTTTATTCAAGATTTACTATAATTCCTAATTTACAATTAAGATATGTTGAGAAGGGTGTAGAAAGAGTTACCTACTCAATATTTTTACTAATTCGTCTTAGCCCAAAAGTCAATATATTTCCTATAGGTATGATGTGGGAATGTTCCTTGCTCACAAGTTCATTAGTACAGGGGAAGTTGGACGTTTTAATTATCATGTATGGTTATATCCTTCCTTGTACCTATTGAAGGAGAATTTACATTTACTACCAGACTAAAAGCTTTTCTCATGAGTTATTCTTATTTGCACAAATAAGGCCTACAAATATGTATATATTTTTTGTCTTCGACAAATTTTCCTTTATTTTTCTTCTTATGAATAATTATTGAGTTTATTAAATATGGATATTTATAAGCTAGAAGTTATACTTTTAATTATGGTTAATTATTAGATCAGACATTACATTTTTATTGTAGTCAATTATTTGATTTCTATTTATGAATCATCATTATAAAATTGTAACATTTGATTAATTTGCCCTATAAATATGAGTTGTATAAATCATTCTTCATACAATTGAATTAAAATATTCTCCTCCTTTTTGTAATTTTCCTTTATATCTTTCATATCTTTTTTTTATTATTTCTTAAGTGTTTATTTTATTATTTTCATAGTATGTTATCAGCACGAGATTCTAATCCACTAAGGTAATTTCTTCCAAACATAAATTATTTTACTTAATCTTGTTAATTTATGCTAATATAATAATTCTTCTCTCTCATCTCATTTTTTATTCCTTATTTCATTCATGCTTGGATTTTAATTTCTATAATACTTTTAACATTTTATTAGTTTTATATTAAAAAATAATAGTTACAAAATATTTAATATGATTTACAGAAATACCATTAGGAATAAATAATGAATTAAACTAAGAAAGAGAAAACAATATGAATTTACATATATGACATATTATACATCTAAAAATTTATTCATAAATGTTAAATGAGTGGAATTTCTAAATCTATTTTTTAAGTGCATGTTAGTTTTTATAAAGTGTGTGAGTATATATATGTGTGTGTGTGTGTGTGGTATGCAATTGTAGATATTTGGTAAATACTTGATTATAATATTCTCTCATAGAAATAAAATCTACTAATATGAAAAGATTTGGTTTTATGCAAAGATGTACATGAACACTCACGAAACTAAGTTTAGAAGAAGAAAAGAATTATCAAGAAGTAAGTGACATATATATAAATATACATATATTTAATAATTATATAAAGATATATAATTTCCTTTTCTTTCTCATTTCATTCACTTTTAATATAATTTAAAATATACCTTTTATAAATTTGATAATTTTTAGGCAATGTTTGTTCACCATATAAATTGGTTAGCAATGGATTAATAATTGTATGAATAATATGTTAATTAACAATTCTCTTCAATATTTAACTTTTGTTATATTAAGTTTTTTTAATTCATTTTTACATATCTATGATAGTGTTATGTCAAATCTTGCGAATCTTAAATTTGTAGCTCTTGACATTACAAAAAAAAAATTAAAGGATTAAAAATTGAGTATCTTATAGTAAAAGACCCACTTATTCTATGGAATAGTTTAAAAGAAAGATATGATCACTAGAAAATTGTCATTCTTCCAAAAACCTACTATGAATGGATGTATTTAAGGTTACAAGATTTTAAAATTGTAAGTGAGTTTAATTTAGCAATATTTAAAATCAATTCTCAGTTGAAATTATGTGAAAAAAAATTACTAATGAAAATATGTTAGAAAAAAATATTTTCCATTTTCTATACATCCAACTTGCTCTTGCAGTAGCAATATAAAAAAAAAAGATTCAAAAAATATTTTGAGTTAATTTCTTATCTTCTTGTGGCTACACAAAATAATAATTTTTTAATAAAAAAAATCATGAGTTCCATTTGATTGGCTTTGTTCCATTCCTTAAAGTGAATGTAGCAACACATGACTATTTCACTTATAAACAAACTTATGGCCAGAGACATGGTTGTAACCATGGCCAAGGTCATGGTCATGGTTCTTATATCAAAAACTTAACTTCTCACCAAAATTGGTAAAACGAAGAAAAGAATGATAAAGAAAAAGGTGGATAAAATAACAAATATATTAAGAACATATGCTATTATTATGGTGACAAAGGTCATTAGTTTCATACTTATCATGCACTAAAGTATCTTGTTGACTTTTACTAAGAAACTCTTACATATATACAGACAAATTTTGCATGTGAAAAAGGATTTGAATTAATTTTCTTGAAAAATGCTTGTAATTGTCTATTGTTTACTTGATTTTCTATAAGTATACTTATCTTAAAATTATTAAGAAGTTTTTATTGAAAAATAATTGCTAAATACTGATGTTTGGCTTCTATCCTATTTCTTTTGAAAATTTATTAGCAAAGCATCCTTACTGCATTAAAATACTTAATTTATGTCAATTATTCATATATTTATAAATTAGTTTTGTTTTAATAGCCTTTTTCATTAGTCAATTTTAAAAGTATTTCTATAATACTTATTATTTTATTTTATATTAAGTTACTTGAAATTCAATTATATAAATAATCATAATATCTGGACATGTAAGTATAAACCTTATTATGGTTTATTCTTATATGGTTATCATGAAGGCACTCTTATACTAACCAATTTTACTTGAGTGTATCATAACCTCTTTCTTAAGAGATATTATATAGTTATTGAAAGGTTTTAAGTTCTAGTATAACATAAAATTGTGCACTATTAAATCAAGTAGAATTACATGTGGGAATATTTAAGTTACAATATATAGGTGCCTTAATTTTCTATCACTTAGTGGGTGAAGAATATTTACTCTCTATTGCAAGTAAAATTTTACTTTTCTTATTTAGCAATGCAAGAAATCAATGTTAATATTATATCTAGTACTACAAATTTAATTAAAGGCTTCGAAAAAGCTAATATTTTATTAGCTAAAGAAACAAAATTATACATTAATAATGTATTATATTCTATTAAGTCTCACAAAAACTTATTGAGTTTTAAGGATATCCATCAAAATGAATACCATATCAAGACAATAAATGAAGGAAATATTAAATATCTTTATATTACTAGTATAATCTCAAGTAATAATGCATACTTGAAAAATTACTTGCACTTTCTTCTGGTTTGTACTACACATATATTAGTATAATTGAAACATGTGCTATCGTAAATCAAAAGTTTGTAGATTATAATAAGTTTGTTGTTTAGCATGAACAGTTGAACCATCCGAATCAATCATGATACAAAAAATAATTGAAAATTTATGTAAATATCCATTGAAGAGCTAACAAATTTGTCAATCTAAAAATTTTTCATCTATTACTTGTTCTCATGAAAAATTGATTATTAAGTCATTACTAGTTAAAATTAGAACTAAATCTTTGATATTTTTGAAACATAATATAGGGTGGTATATGTGGATCTATTCACCTACCATGTGGACTATTCAGATATTTTAGGTATTAATAGACATATCCAACAGATGGTTTCATGCATGTTTGCTATGAACCTGTAACCTAGTGTTTGCGAGATTGATTGTTTAAATTATTCAATTAAGAGTGTAGTTTTTACATTACCCTATCAAGTTTATTCATCTTAATAATGTTGATAAATTTTCTTCTTAGACTTTTAACGACTATTGCAGGTCAATAGGAATAAATGTTAAACATCATGTAACTCATGTTCATACATAAACTAGCTTAACTAAATCGTTTACTAAATGACTTCTATTAATAGCAAGACCCCTTACTTATGAAATCAAAACTTTCATTTTCTACTTGGAAACATGTAATTTTGCATGCTGCAACACTAATTCATGTCAAACTAATCATAATTCTTCCACTTTACATTTGGTTTTTAGTCAGAAACCTAATATTTTTCATCCAAAAGTTTTTGGATGTGCAGTATATATTCCAATTACTCCACTACAATGTACTAAGATGGGTCCTCAATGAAGGTTAGGAATATTTATTGGATATGAATCTCCATTTATAATAAAATATCCTAAACCATTGATAAGGGATTTATTCATAACTAAATTTGATAATTATCATTTTGATGAATCAATTTTTCTGACATTAAGGGGAGAAAAAGACAAGCAGCTAGTTAAAGAAATTATGTGAAATACTTTGCAACATATTGATTCTTGCATAAAGTAATGTAAACTTGAAATTTAAAAGATAATCTACTTACAAAGTATAATGAATCAACAGTCAGATGCATTTGTTAACTTAAAGAGAATGACTAAGTCATATATGCTAGTTATCAATGCTCATGTAAAGATTAATGTCCTTAAAAGATAATTTATCAATGAAAAAACTAATAAGTCTAAAGCATGCTAGAAGAATGGTAGACTAATTAGTTCAAAAAATAAAAATTTTTGCAAAAGGAAAGAAGCAATTATTTAAAATGAGCCCATCAAAAAAATAGATACTCCTGAGAGTCTAAAGACATAACAAATAATATAACTTCAGAAAAAGTTCATATATCTAAAGATGATGAAGATGATGAAAATGAGAAAATCTCATTAAGTTATGTCTTTATAGCGAAAAGATTGAACTATAAAGAAATAGTTATCGATAATATTTTTGTACATAATGTAGCATTTAATGTTATGAATGATGATAAGGATCATGAACCTAAATCCATTAATGAGTGTTAACGTAGATATGATTGGTCAAAATAGAAAGATGCAATTCAAATAAAATTGAATTCACTTGAAAAATATATAATTTTTAGACCTGTAGTCTAAACACCTGAAAATATAATACTCATTAGGTACAAATAGACATTTGCGTGTAAACGCAATTAAAAAAATGAAGTTGTGAGATATAAAACACAGTTGCCAAAGTTTTACACAGAGACCTAAAATTGATTATAAGTTACTTATTTTGCTATGGTAGATGCAATCACATTTTATTATTTCATTAGTCTAGCAATATATAAAAAATTTGATATGCATCTTATGGATGTTGTTATAGCCTATTTATATGACTCACATGATCATAACTTTATATGAAAATCCCAAAAGGATTTAGGATGCTTGAAGCATGTAATTCAAAATCTCAGGCACTTTATTCAATTAAATTACATAAATTTTTGTATGGATTAAAATAATATAAACGAATATGATATAATCATCTTAGTGAATACTTACTAAAAAAAATGTATAAGAATGATCAAATATGTCTATATATTTTCATAAAGCGAACAGATTCTGGATTTACAATTATTATTGCATACGTTAATGATTTGAATATTATTGAAATTCTTAAAAAAATTCAAAAAGCAAATGATTGTTTGAAGAAAGAGTTCAAAATGAAAGATGTATAAAGAAAAAACTTTACCTCAGATTATAAATTAAAATTTTTTAAATTAAAATTTTTGTGCATAAAAAAACTTATATAGCAAAAATGCTAAAATGATTTTATATGGACAAATTATATTTATTGTGCATCCCAGTAGTTATAAGGTCACTAAATATCAACAAAGATCTTCTTAAATCTCACAAAAGGGATGAAAAACTACCTGGTCCTGAAGTATCATATTTTAATGTAATTGGGTACTAATATATCTTGTTAGTTTATAATATTAAAGTTCTTCGACTTAAAGATCTTAATTGATATTGTCATGAGAAAAAATTAATATGCATTATACTTTTTTTTCCTTTATTATAATTTTTGTCCCATTAGATTTTTCTTAATAAGGTTTTTAAGAAAACAATAGCCTATTACATATTATATAAACATTCAAGGAGGAATACTATGAATAATTATTGAGTTTATTATATGTAAATATCCATAGGCCAAATATTATACTTCTAATTATGATTAAATTATTAAAATAGACGTTACATTATTATTATGATCAATTATTAAACTTCAATTTTATTTATGAATTATTATTACGAAATTATAATATTTAATTAATTTATCCTATTAATATGCATTATATAAATCACTCCTCATACATTTAAATTAGATAATCTCCTCCTTATAATCCTCCTTCATATCTTTTATATCTTTCTTTTATTATTTCTTAATGGTTCATTTTATTATTTTCATAACATTTCTAAAATTTTATGTATATATCTATTTTTCATATTTCTACATTACTGTAATTATTGTGTTTGACATTTTTGCTTCTCTCTCTCTCTCTCTCTCTCTCTCTCTCTGTTTTAATATCTTAAAGGAGTATTGTGGAGAAATTAACTGCTGAAATATTATATATTCAATGCGTTGGTTTATAATAAATAGGAAAAGAAAGTGAAATTCGGCTCTGGGTCCTGACGATTGGAGTCCAGTTCTAAAGTAGACCCAAGATTGCAGATCTACTGTGAACCCGGGTTGGGTCAGTTCCGAGCTGGGTCAACCCAGGCCCGGAGATTTGCCGTTCCTATGCTTGGTTGGAATCCATTTACTGTCATTCCTCCATCAACGGAAATAACCTGGCCGGTGATGGAGGAAGCCGCTGGCAAGCAAAGGAAAGTCACCAAGGATGACACTTCATGCGCTTCAGCAATACGGCGAATAGGTGTTCGAGATAGTACCTCTTCAACAAACCCTTTGTTTTCCAGCAGCTATCAGAAAGGGAATAAATTAGGAATGAAGCAATGGAGATATATCCACAGATAAAAAATGAAAAGTAGCATATATGTCATTTTGACAGATAAATATGTAAGATTTATATTGCTGCCTGGAGACAGAAACTAGACTATACGAATAAGCACAAAGTAAGAGCATTACATGTTCTGTAATTGAGGTTTTCGTATACCAGGGTGCAACACAATTGCTCCTTATATTGTCTTTTGCCCATTCGCAAGCAAGATTTTTCGTGAGTTGATTTATTGCAGCTGAAAAAAAGAACCAAGTAATTTTCATTTTCTTTTCACGGCTACATTTGAGCAAAACAGGACATCTGATGATAACATGAACTCACCTTTACTGGCTGCATAAATGCTTCCACTACCTATACTTGTCAGACCTGCAACAGAGGAGATAAACACAATGCTTCCATTTCCAGATGCTCTGAGGGGAGAATATGAAAGTTGGCATAAGTGGTAGACAGAGTCCAAGTTTGTAGTCATCACACTCAAACAGTCGTCAGCAGTATAGTCAATTGTTGGCTTCCTCACAGTTGTTCCAACATTGTTTACCTAGCATATAAGTTTTAACTCATTCTAATTTTCCACAAGAAAAAAAAAATTCCTTTAGTGGCACTTAAAATGGGTCAAGTTCAAAAGACAAAACAGTCTGCCAACATGAACTTTTTCTATTTTATGTGACTTATTAAGAAGGCTGTATGTATTGTCAAATGCCCACACAAGCTAAGCTTTATATCTCATGTTGCAGACATTGATGCTGCCTTAATGCAGTCAAAGCATCAATAAGACACTCTTGTTGAACTGCCGTTCAACTAATTGCAATTTCTTTTGGATAGAAAAAGAAAGCTAATTGAAAATTCTTTGCTTGTAAAATGGGAAACACAGCACCTTAAATACCAGGCAGGTGAAGTGTTATGTATCATGCAGCCTAGTGAAAGCTATATTGAATTACAACACATAGGATCAAACCCTAATATAACCAGGAAACCCAACCAGAAAAGCTATTTGCCCACTATTGATTGTTATCATTCATTAATACATCAGGTTAGGGCCAAGGGACAGGGACTCCCCAAAAGTTTGAATACTCTTTTATAAAGATCAAAGCCACCCATTCGCTAGAAGCCCATTCTGACTTCATAGTTCATAGAACTTTAATATCTTCAGATGTTTGCCACAAGGATGACAATAAAATAATGGTTATTTAACTGATTTTGGTGTCAAATGCAATGCTTTCAAAAACAACCTTGAGCTATACAATGCTTAAAAGTAATTATCAATTTCGCAGGTTCTGAATTCATATAATCATTGCTTGCTCATTTCTTCAGATTCTTTCAAGAATTTCAATCAAGAATCAAGCCGATGCATTTCCAAACCATGCTAAACCTCAAATCTATAGAAGCACCATTTTAATAGTTCAATCACAAAAAGCACGTGATGTGATTTACATAACTAGAAAAGGACAGAGACAACTCACAAGTATATTTAGCTTGCCATTGAAGGCAGAGGCCACTTGTTCAATAAGCTTCTCCCTTTGTTCTCGAGAAGACACATCACAAACTGATCCAGAAACCGAAAATCCTTTGTCTTGCCACTCCTTTAAGCACTTATTCAGCTCCGCTTCGTTTCTAGAGCAGGTGTACACACTCGCACCAAATTCAGCTAGCTCCTCCACCACCGCACGCCTGAGTGAACACCACATTCGACACACTCAAGAAAAGAATTTAAATTGAAGCGGATAGAGAAAAACCCAGAATCTTAAAAAGATGTGAATTTCAAGGGTTATGGATTTCAAGATTGTGTCTTGCAGTCAAATTTTTTCCATACAAATTTACAACTTTGTAAGAAGAAGTTGCAATATTTTGTATACACAATTCCAACTTTCATAAAAAAAAATGTTTGAGAAAACTTGTAAGATATTCGTCTAGGCATCAAAACAGTATCCGATTTTCAATTAACAATCAGAGTCCAAACCAAAAAAAATGAAAAACCAAGTTTCTCAGAAAATGTAAATGAAAAGAGAAAAAGAAACAGACCCAATTCCACGAGTGCCACCGGTGACGAGAGCCGTCATTCCAGTAAGAGACCATCTTCTCGAGCTTCCGATGATGTTCTCTGGATTCGCCATTATTGCTTGTGTTTGCCTCCGTCGGTGTGAAATACGTAGCAATAACGACGCCTTATCTCATTGGATACCTCCGCTGGCGCTCCTCAGGCTTTGGACCATTGCCCAAATTAATGCAGACCCATGGGACAAAAGTACTGTTTTGACAAGTAAATTGTCATTTTGCTAGTTTATATAAAAATTTATCATAAAAGACATAACTCTGCAAAATTTTTGCTATTTTTTGAAAATAACATAAGTAGAAAAATTCTAAGGTATCTTTAGTATTTGTAAATTTTAGGTAGTGTGTCAAAATCTTATCCGGTAGATGAAATTACTAAAAATTTAAGTAATTTCATTCAACATCTTTAATAATCTCATTCAAATCACGCTATTCAAAATTTAAAATTTTTAGGATACTGAACACTCTTTAAGTAAAGAAATTCTAAAGTATCCCAATGTTTTGTAAACCTTATAGACCAAAGTTGCACAATAATTTTTCAAGATTCTACTGTTTTTATATAAAAATTATTTGTAATAAAATAGTTTGAAAAAACATAATTTTTTTAATGAAAGATTGTTATGACATATTATTATAAATTGTTTTGACTAGGTATAAAAATATAATCTCAAAAATAATCCCCGTTTTAGTTTAGAGAAATATTAGTTACAAATTATTTGGAAAGTATCATTAGTGGTTATCTGTGCAGTACCCATGTTTCGTATAGGTTTAAAAAAGGGAAGATGAGACACATTATATTTTTAAAATCAAAACATGTTAAGTTAAAAACCTTTATGTAATATATTATAAAAATAAATAAAATATATTTAGTCAACAATCAACAAAGATGTATACATATGTCTAGTATATAAAAATGAATTTGCAATTGCAAATTATACAAGTGAGATAAAGAAAAGTTATTAAATAGAAATTCAATATTAAATAATATAATAACATTCATTGGTCACAACAAGAATAATATAAATTCAACAGTTTATAGTTGCACACAGGAAGGCACTAAATTTCTGCACATTTAGAAAATTGATACAAAAATTAATAATTGATATTGAGGACAAAAAGAAAATGGAAAAATATGCTACCCCACCCCCTTGGAGTAGGCTTCCAAATCAATTTACCCTTCAACTGTATCTTGAAGTTTTGACTTAAAATTATGTTATCTTAGGTGTTATTTCCTTTAGCAAGGGTTATTTAGTACTTTTATCATATAAATTCTATTAGTTCTGTTAGTTATTTTCATTAGGCAATCCTTATCTTTATGTTCATTGGCCAGCTTCCTTCCAGTGGGTTGTCCAAGATGGCTATATCTAACCTATGGAAAATATTCTGAGCATCCAAGATTGAATTGATTTGGAAGTATTCTCTTGTAAGTAGTTATCCATATCGCGATCATACTAAAGGTGGGATAGGACGATTATGATTTTTAAGAGCTCCGTTTTATATAAATAATCGATAAATAAACTAGTAATCGATAAGTTATTTGATAATTAATAAATTAATTGATAGTAAATAATTTATAATTGATAATTGATAACCGTTAAGTTAATTAAAGTATTTCATAAAATTAGCTGTTAAATTAAGTGAAATTACAAAATGACATAAAAAAATGTATTAATAAAAATACATATATAATTAAAATAATTTATATTTATCTAAAAATTAAATTATATTAACATAATTAAAAAGTTAAAAATAAAAGTATAATTCTTAGTATTTAATTAATTATATTTTATAAACTTATATATTTATTTATTTATATATTTTTTATTTTATTATTTATTATAAAATTATAATTACTTAAAATATAATTAATTATATTTTTTAAACATTACTTAAATTTATATTACAAAAAATATAGATTATAAATTAATAAAAAAAGGATACATTTAGAAAAAAATTAAAAAAATAGTAATTTATAAGTTATAAACTACTTTAAGTAACTTATTAGCTTATAAGTTAGTGTGAAAAATACTTCTAAAGGCTATAGAGGCTAGCTTCTATAGCCTTTAGAAATATTTCTCGTGCTAACTTATAACTTATTGATTAGCTAGCTTCTATAACTTCTAGAGGTATTTCTCGCACTAACTTGTAACTTATTGATTAAGTCAATAAATTATAAGTTATAATTATTTGTTATGCGAAATAGAACTTAAATATAACGGAATCACAAGATCCTATCTCATGACCTCATATATATTTTATATATATCTATGAATTTTTATTAAAAGAAACACAATTTTAAAATATTTAAGTATGCATATACAATTAAGCACCCACCTAATAAATAAACAATATTCTCAACTCATACTACACCAATTGCTAGGAATAAATTTTCTTCTCGCGTTAGGGCTAGAACTAAAGAAAGCAATTTACTTAAATTAACGATTAGAAATGCTAAGACAACAGCTAGCAAGTCAGTACTCAACAAGTAACAAATATTTCATTTGAAGGCACAGCTGAAAAGGCAGCGAATATAGTTCTTATAAAATACCGAATCAAGTCTAAGCAATGCCTTCACCTTCCAAAACTTTGTGGAAAATAGAAATAAACTGTCTCCGTATTATATAAGGCTTTAAAATTTTCCAAAAAAAATATATTGACAGTTCAGTTTTTAAAAATAAAAAATAGCATGTAAATCACTCATAAATATTCCTAGCTATTTTTAATATGAATTTAACCAGTTTTTAAATAAGATTTCTTTTAAATTAAATTATTAATAACAAAATTACTTCTATAATATATTTATAATACAATTAAAAATTAACATTTTGAGTAAATTATTGTTAAAACTCGACTAAAATGTATTTATGGACATAAGATATGTGTTTCTTTTCTTTTATTATATTAAAAATAGTTTAAAAAGTTATAACTTGCTTATATCTGTCATTTTCTATTTTTTAATTAAGTTTAATATTTTCATTTTTAAAATTTTAAGGAATTATTTGTAACTTTTAAAATTCCAGAAGGTTATATGATATTAAATTATACTTTAAGAGGTTTATTCATATTTTCTCTTTGGTTTGGTGGCTGCAACTTAGACTTGTTCTATTTTCTAATTGAAATTTCAATATATTTATTTTTTTAAAAATTTAAAGGGAGTTATTGATAGGTTTTGAAATTTTAAGAAATTATATGATACTAAACTATATTTTAACAAATTTATTTGTATTTTTTCCTTTCTTCTTCAACTCTTTATTTAACTTGGTAGCTGTAACTTGGACTTTACCAATGCGCTTACAGCCAAGAGTGGTGAGTAAGGGAGTAAGCCACAAAAAGAAGTAATGAGAAACCCGCTCCCTAGCCTTTGTTTTTCAAACACAATTTTGCTAGGGTTTTGCATTTTAAGTAACAATTTATGCCAAGAAGTATTGAAGGTAACTCATATTGCACATTGTGCTATATTTCAAAAGACCAAATTCCACATTAGGTAAGTTATGCCTCAAAATAAAGTTTATATATAAAACATTTCATTTATATAAAATAGAAGTATTAAAATGAATTGAGTTTAACAAATTAATTTAGGATTAGTATAATTTTATCTAATCTAAGATTAGAATTGACACGAAAAATAATAACAGTGGACTGATCTAATAAGGAACTGGGATTGGTTAACCCGACCTAATAAAGAACTGAGATTAATAAGTGTTAACCTACTAAGTTATTGGATTAACCCGTTAGCTTGGTAATATTAGTAAATAATAGATAATTAATTTATTATATATTTATACATATTAAAATTATACTTTAATATATATAATATTAAAAATATATATAAGTAATATTAAATAACTTTTAATATTAAACTTAATAAATTTATATATATAATACTATTAATATATATTATACAAAGTTATTAAAACAAAAAATTATACTAAAATTAAAAAATTAATAAAAATTATGTGAGAAATTCAATTTATCATCATAAAACTTAGAAATTAATAAAAAAATTACATAAATTAATTATTATAAATAAACTTACATAAAATAATTACTATAACTAAATAAATATATTAATTAAAATAATAAATTATTATTAATATAGTGAAATAGTGATATATTCATATATATGTTATAAACTTAGTTAACAATATATTTATATCCATTTTAATTAATATTGAAATTTTCTAGTTTAAGTGCCATAGTTTTTAATTAATTTTCTAATTGGAGGTTTTCCATATTAAAAAAATATTATGCTTTAATTTATTTTTTAATTTATTTTTTACTATTTTTGTTATATCTATTAATAATAACGATGATGATAATAATAATAATAATAATAAATTTTTAAATAATAATACTAATAATATTTAATTTCAATTAATTGATAATATGAAATTAAAAATAAATAAATAAGTAATATAGTAATAATAGTAGTAGTAATAATAATAAAACATAACAGGTTGCAAAATCCATCTGGGGCCTCTTAGTAAAATTCAATCAGGGATTAGGACAGGAATAGGACTAGAACCGGAACTAAAACAACCCAGCTTGACTTGACTTGATGAAACCTAAACTAGCTTAGGACTAGCTTGAAGTATAATTTTTACCTGTTAAGTTAACTCGGTAGTGTTAGATTAACCCATTTTAATAACTCTAATATAAAGTAACAAAGACAAAAAAAAATGGTAGGCTAGCATGCATAAGGTGGGCCAGAGTAAGTATAAACAGTGGATTTGCCCTTTGCGTGCAAATATCATGTGAGGCCTAACCCAAGTCTATTTTTGTAAAACAAAATTAAAATAATTTTTATTTTACAAAATCTGATGCTTATTTGTGATAAAAAAAACTAGAATTATGCTAACAAGGTTTATCGTCATATAATTATTAGCACATTATCTAACAAACTATTTTAATTATTCTCAAGTACATTGTTGAAGATGCGAGTAAGCAAAAAATTATGAAAGGAATTTTTTATTGTTAGGAAATAATGATAAAAAGGATATAAAAACATATATAAGTGAATATAATAAACTGTTGGAGGATTTAAAAATTAAAAAAATAGTATTACAAGAGGAATTTGTTGTTAAGGTTCTGATTGAAAAGCTACTTAATTCATAGAGTGATTACAAACAATAACTCAAAAACAAGCATAAATAACTTTCACTGGTAGAACTCACCATTCATATCATCATTGAAGATATCAACTACAAAGAAATGCAAGCTGCTAAGGCAAAGCCATTGATAATGAAGGCTAATCTAGTGCAAGACTATTAACACTAAAAGAACCCATAACAAATGAGGTATAATCATAAACCCTCTTTTAATGATTCTAAAGAAGATTATAAGCCCAAAACTGTTAATCTCAATTTTAAGAAAAAGAAAGAAAACTATTATATTTGTGGAAAACTAGGAAATCATACACTCCAATGTAGGAAAAAGGTGAAAAATGACAATTCTCCTAAACATAAAGCAAATTTGGTTGGAGATGATAAAGATGACATAATCATGGTGTTTATTTCTTAAGCAATATTGTTACAAGATGCATCTATACTGATAGAGAAGCCTTCACCTTTTACCTATTGGTAGGAAATGGAAAAGATCTTGTCTACCTTAAAAATTCAAGAGCTACAAAGGTTCCAGGAAAGGGTAAAATACTTCTAAAACTCATATTTGACAAGACCCTAGCATTAAGTGATGTTTTACATGTGCCTAATATTAGAGCAAATTTAATCTTTATATCTTTACTAGGAAAATTTAATATTAAAGTATCTTTTGAATCTGACAAGATAATCATGATAAAAAATAATATTTTTGTAGGAAAAGGATATTGCAATCAAAGTTTACTTATATTGAATATCCTTGATATTATGAATGAGATTGCATCCACTTTTACTTACTTTGTTGATTCATTTAATTTATGGCATCTTAGACTAGGTCATATAAATTCTATATATATTGCAAAAATGAGAAGTTTAAGATTAATACCTGAGGTTATTTCTAATAATATGAATAAATACCAAGCTTGTGCAAAACCTAAGTTAACTAAGAAAATATGTGCATCTGTAAATAAAAGAGAATCAAATTTATTAAATTTAATTCATATAGACTTCAATGATTTAAAAAAAGTTAAAATAAAAAGGGCTAAAATATATTACTTTACTTTTATAAATGATTACCCTAGATACACCAAAGTGTATTTAATAAAGGATAAAAATGAAGCCCTTTCCATGTTCTTGCAATATGAAGTTGAGATTAAAAATCAATTGAGTAGGAAAATCAAAAAGGTTAGATTAGATAGAGGAGAAGAATTATCTTATTTAATGATTTTTATGAAAAATAAGGATAATACATGAGTTAACACCATTATATTCACTAGAATCAAATGAGGTAGTAAAAAGGAAAAATAGGACTCTCAAATAAATGATAAATGCTTTGTTATTAGGCTTTTTTGTGCTTGATAATTTATAAAGGGAAGCAATTTTATTTGCATGTCACTTACATAATAAAATACCTTATAATAAAATAAGTAAAACTCCTTATGAGTTGTGGAAAGGCTATGTACTTAATTTATAATATTTAAATATTTGTAGGATATGCTTGTAATAATGTAGCATATAGATTTCTTGTTTTGAAAAATGATGTGCTTGATTGCGGTACTATTATAAAATAAAAATTGCTACGTTCTTTAAACACATTTATTTCATCATATGATAAAATTTCTCATACAACAAATAGTTTAAATGCACTTTTGATTGATTCAAAATTGACTGATGAAATCTTAAGAAGAAGTAAAAAATAAAGAAAAGATTTTTTTTTTGGAAATGTCTTTTACACCTTTCTTGTTAATGATGATGCTTAATCTTATTTTCAAGCAATTTCTTCTTCTAAGGGAAAATTATGGAAAGAGACAATAAAAATAAAACTTGAATCCATTTCAAAAACTTAAATTTAGGAGCTAGTGAATTTACCACCTAGGGTAAAGTCAATAGGTTATAAATGGATCTTTAAAAAAAATACTTTTTTGATGAATCAATTAAAAAATACAAAGCTCATCTAGTCATAAAAGGTTTTTTTTATAAAAATAAATTATTAACTATTTTGATGCTTTTGCTCTAGTAATACAAATTTCTTTAATTTATATCTTATTTGTATCAACTTCTATTTACAAGTTATTTGTTCAACAAATGAATGTTAAAACTATTTTCTTAAATGTTGATTTAGAAGAAGAAATTTGTATAACTTGAGGGCTATGAGGTCCTAAGACAAGAACAAAAAGTTTACAAACTAAAAAAGTTTTATATAGTCTAAAACTGACCCCTAAATAGTGGCATGAAAAATTTGATCAAACTCTTTTATATAATGAATTTTCTTACGTTAAAGTGGATAAATGTATATATATATAAAATTTGAAAATAATGAATGTATAATCATTAGCTTATATATGGATGATATTCTTATTTTTGGCATTAGCTTTCTTATTATGCATGAAATTAAATCTTTTTTTACTTCAAATTTTGACATGAAAAATATGAGCAAAGCTAATGTTATTTTAAGTATCAAAATTATAAGAAAAGATAGTGGCATCATGTTAGGTCAACAACATTATGTACAAAAACTTCTTAAAAAATTTAGGTATTTAAAGGAAAAGTTTGTTAGTAGTCCTTATGATTCTAATACTCAACTAAAGAAAAATTTAAGAAACTTAATAAATTAGTATAAGTATGCTCAAATTATTAGGAGTGTGATGTATTTAATGAATTATTTTAGGCCTAACATAGCATATGCTATGTGTAGACTAAGTAAGTATAACCATAGTCCTAGTTAAAATCACTGGAATGCACTAGTAAAAATAATAAAATATCTAAAAGATACCATAAACTATGGTATTCTATATAGAGGATTTTTTGTTGTAATAGTGATACTAACTGGATCTTTGATTTAGATCAGACTAAATCCACTAGTAGCTTTATATTTACCCTTAATGGTGGTGTAGTGGATTAGAAATCATTCAAGCAAACAATTAGAGCTAGATCCACCATAAAGTCAGAATTTATGGCTCTAAAAATGAGCAGAAGTGAAGTTGAGTAGATAAGAAATTTTTTATATGATATACCATTAGGTACAAATCTGAAACCTTCGGTATCAATGTATTGTAATTGCCAATCAACAATATCCATTGCTAAAAATAAAGTTTTTGATGGGAAAAGTTGACATATACAATTAAGATATAATATTATGAAATAATTTCTTAAAGATGGAATAATTTTTATAGACTATGTGAAGTTAAAGAGGAATCTAGTTGATCCTTTAGAAAAATCCTTGGGTAAAGAACAAATAATTAATACATTGAGGGAAACGAGACTAAAGTCATTTTAGAAATTAACATTGATAGTAACCTAACCTATGTGACTAGTGATCCTATGAAGTAGGTTCACATAGGTAATAACAAGTCAATATTAATTTTAAAAGCACTAGAATTAATTTTATGTGTCCTTTCTATAGTGTATATGATTAGTGCTTTAAAACTATAAATTATGTGTGAGGAAGAACTTAACTTTTAATAAATTCTATAACCCTTATAAGTAGAATATTTAATTGTAATGCACACTTGATGGATTCATTTATATGAGGGTTGAGTAAGGCTACTCCTATGAGATACTGGCAAAAACTCTAGGGCATTTATGAACTATTGGGCATGTGTACGACTTATTAGCATAAAACCACATTGTACAAGAAAATATTTTACAAAAATGAATTGATTGATGACTTTAATATTTATAGCAAGAGATTATCAATTTATAAAAATTAAATATTTTACCTATAACTCTATAAAATATGTCTCTCTTTCTAGGTTTTATTCATAGTCTATAACATACCAAATCGATGATTTACATTTATTCAAGAACCTAGCAAAGGTTCTTTATCTATTTCTTAGTTTTATTTTATAACTTTTTTGAAATATGTAGAAGATTATTGCAAATTATGTTATATTTTAAAAGATCAAATCCCACATCAAGCAAGTTAAGCCTTAAGACAAAGTTTATATATAAGACCTTTCATTTCTAAAAAGTAAAAAGGAAAGAAAATGGCAAGCTTACGCACATGAGGTGAGCCAAAATAAGTGTAAATAGTGGATCTGGCCCTACACATGCGAATATCACGTGAGGCTTTACCTAAGTCTATTTTTACAAAATAAAATTAAAATCATTTTTATTTTATAAAATCAAATGCTTATCGATGATACCAAATTTTAACTCTATTAAAAATCCAAACTGCTTTCAGATTTTTCTCTAGGATTTATTTCCAACATTTAGTTCTAATGGATTTATTTATAGTATATAAATAAAGCTCCATTTCTCTCATTTTCACAATAACAGATTTTAAATAACTCTTTCTAATAAATTTTCTTCTCACCCTAAGTTCTCATCAATGCTGGGTTACATATCTTATTACATGCTTCCCATTTTGATCATGTATTTTTAGGATAGATAAGTTTGTTGAATCTTGAGAGAATTATCAGTTCAAGCTTTGCATGGGAGGATCAGATAATTCCTTGAGAATAATGACTTGTATCGCACCTCAAACTACATAGCTATTTTGTTAATAACTAATTCATGAATTTTAGTTTTAATTTTCAAAATTTTCTTTTAAAAAAATTAAGCCCAACTCATATTTTTTTTAAGAGGATCTTGCTATTTGATGAGATCAGTCCTACCAATGTCTTTAGTTATCCTCTTATACCAAGGCAATCTCAACTACTTGTGTAAGCTAACATGAATTGCCCATTTATGATCATATAATCATACCATTTTATAAGTATGAATGCAATTCTGACTATATAATCTAAGCAAGTATAAAGTATTTCCCAAAAAAAGAAATTAATTAAGAATAAAAGAAAATACATAAAAAATAAAACTACTTATCAAGCAATGTACCTTACTTCTCATGTTATTTTTGTCAATCAAATTATCTCTTAATTAATAATCATCATTAAGGGATATTTGAATTAAAAAAAATGCTAAAAGCAAGTCTTGGGCAATTTTACTTCAAATGTATAATAAATAACTTCTGAATAAAACATTTCAAATTCAATTTCATTAAATTATTAAGTACTAAAAGATAATTTAAATAATTGTCAATAATTATAATTATGAAATTAATTGTTAGTAATAATTATATTAATGACACTATTAGTACAAATTTTTTAATATTTGTTAAATTAATGACCTAAAATAATTATAATTAAAAATGCATATTTAATTTAATTTGTTAATTAATAGTTTTTATTGTAAAGGTATTTAAGTAGAAAGAGCTAAAAATTTATCAAAGAAAAATATGGTATGTAATTATTCTTTGCCTTATTCAATTATCAATATTAATTAAAATTTTCTCAATAAAATATCAAAGTCAACTCCATTAAATAATTAAATATAAATAAAGTAAAATTAAAAAAATTCTAATAAGTATTTAGAATTCTTGCAACATATTATAAAATCTTTCATATATTTTTCTCATAAACTTGATATAATTTTTTTATTTTTTTACAAACTTTTTTATTTTCAACTAGCATTATAAACACTTTTGATATAGAAGTTCATCCATATAAAAATAAAATGACAATAGAATAAAAATAAATACAATATGTTCTATATGATATCCAACATTCTATCCAATTTTTAATTTATGCCTACGAAGTCAAAACTTAAAAATCACTCAAAAAGGAAATAAATAAAAACTAAAAACAATTGAAATAAAACTAACAATTATTGCAATTTTCAAATAAATAAAAATTTAAAATTATTACATTTTGTTCTATATAAGATCTCAATTAAGGGTGACGAGTCATATTCAAGTATTAGATTCATACTATATCAAAGGCTAGTAACACAAGTTGCACCTAAACTTGAATAATAATTATATGGTATTGGATCTACCTATTTGTTAAACATGTATAGATGAGTCTACCCATTTAACTTGTTTAATAATTTTAATTAATAAAAATTATTTAATAAATTCATTTATCAAATTTAATTATTCATTATTTTTCGCTAAAAGTATTTTTAATTATTGATAAAATGCTTTTTAAAATTTTTATCTCCCTTTTATTAAAACATTATATATAGTTATTTATAATTTAATTATTAATTGCATATTAAATAATATTTTTAAAATCTTAATATAAATTTTTAAACAGATTGGCATACTAACTTGTTTATACCTTAATCTTATCCATTTATTATTTGTGTTATAAGCTCAATCGGAATTCATATAAAGTACTTCATATTGATGTTACATTATCATATCGTGTCAAAAATTGTCATGCCTAATCTCATTTATGAATAATCAATTCTTAAACTCTCCTTTAATTTACAAAGTTATCAAATAGAAATATCTAAATTTAAAAAAAAAAGTAATGATAATGCTAACCTATAAAATTTATTTAAGTGCATCTAAAAATTTAGGTTATATGCCATAAGAATACACCTTTAGAACTTAGCCATAGAAGTATTAGGAAAAACAAAATTAATTCATCACTTAAACATATTTGAATGATGCATAATAGGAAAAAATTATTAAATATGCAATATTAAATAAATTAAATAATTGCCAAAACATAACAAAGAATACATAATTATTGAATATAAAATAAAAAATAAAAAACTAAAATGACAATAGAATAAATGAAAGAGTTATATGTTATTTATATTAATGATTGAAAAAATTACCTACAAGCATAATAATAGAAGAAAGTAAATTTTTTTAAATAAAAGAAATTGCGTTCTTCAAATTCTTCGCATTTAATATTAAATAAATAAAATATGTTTCATTATTTAAACATTTTATAACCATATTTTACAAAAAAATATTTTCATCAAAATAAACAAAGCATAAATATAAATTAAAGAAATGTATGTAGCAAAACTAATTCATCTTTATTTATATCTCATTTTTAAGCTCTCAAATTAGATTTGACTTTAAAAAATCACATAACTTAGTTACATAATAGAATAAATTTCTTGAGAAAATTAATAATTTTATTCTTAAAATTATAAGAAGTTAACAAAATAGTCTATAAATTATATAAAGTTGCAATTCACCTAAATAATAATCCACATAGACAATTTAGTCCTTTTGTACAAATTCATACAAATAATTTTATCTTCGAATTACTATATAGAAGGATAAAATTATCTATATGGATCATTATTCAAGAACAAAATTACAACTCTATATAATTTATAAACAATTTTGCTTGTGCTCATAATTTCATGAATGAAATTTTATATCTTGTCATGTTTCTCCAATTGCATTTCATTATGGCAGATAAGTTATGTTATGAAGTTAGTTCTTTTCACTGTGCATACAAACTGAAAGGTCAATTAATTTAACATACATGATACTATTAGTATTTTATTATTTTATACATGACATAATTTATAATAAAAAAGTATTAATGTCAATAATTCAAAAGCCTAAATAAGTCACTTTTGTAAATAGGTATTTAGTACTAAGGCCTAACTTATTTGGTTATGCAAGTATAGATCTTGTAATAGATAGAATCCATGACTCGATCTTAATGCCTATAAAAGGGTCCTTACCTCTCTACTCCTTTATATCCATTTTTGCTCTATTGAGAAATAAAATTATGCTTTTTCCTAAAGAAAAATAAAATTGAGAGTTTTAATGGAAGGAGAGACAAACCTTAACCCCTTTTTTGTTTATGTTTTAATTTTAAGGAATAGAAAATAAATTTGCACTTTTGATGATTGTTAGAGGTTAAAATTCAACTAGTTGAATATGGATGCTTTAAATCCATGTTGGTTTTATTTATAATAGGATTATACATATGTTATGTTGCTTAATAATTGTGCAATCTTATACTATGAGCCATAGTTAAAAAGTAGGATTAGGAAAACTAAAATTTATAAAATTCTTTCAATTGGTATCAAAGCCCGATTTTAGCTATGGATCATAATTGAGTTTTAATGCAATTTTATGCAAATGGTGTTATTCCCTTTTCTACCAATTTGATGCTAATTTATATGTAAATGTTTTGGGTTTTAAATGTATGCTTTTAAAATCAAATGTATGTGTTTTTCTTTTTTTCTACATCTATATAATTATTTTTGGTAAATTCATATGCAATTGTTCTATTTTATGAATATGTTTATTCTTGTCATTTCATTTGTGCATTCATAATAAACATAAGGTTCATCATTTTCTGGGAATGCATACCTTGAAGTTTTGGATGTATGCTTTGTTCTGCAATATAGTACAAATGTTTATCTTTCCATTATTTTGGCATATTGTATTTAGAAAATCCTAATGAAAATTTAAATGCCTTCTTTGCAAAACATATAGCTTGTAAACCTTATTTTCATTCATCTACTTCAATTTGAATGTTTTCATGTTTCTTAAATGTGAAGCTTGTGTTTAAGTGTATAAGAATATAAATTCTATTGGAGAATACATGTACCTCCTTGCATGTTAGTTTTCTATATGAATATGCATGTTGGTCTAGCTTAGTTTTTAGGTGTTTTTTGCAAAAAAAATTTCAACTTCCCAAAAAGTTGAATAAGCAATCATACAATGTTACACACATTAAGAAATTAGGAATTAACTTTATTCTATCTTGATTTTTTTTCATACATGTGTAAGTAGAAGTTTATTTGAGGAAAATAAACTTTTATGATGAAAATAGGAAGAATTAAACTAATTAAAGGTTTAGTAAGTTTATATTTGAGTAAAGGTATTTAGAAGAGATTTAAGGATCACTCTTTCAATTTTACCCTCATTTTTTAAAAATTATCAAAATGCCTCTAAAGCCTTAAAAGCCTTATTCTTTCTCCATTTTTTTTCAGAGATTTCTTTGGCTTTTTCCTCCTTTTTTTCCCTAGTTTATCTTTTTCAATCTATAGCAACATTTGGCTTAAGAATTCAACGAATCGCTCTTAAACATCAAATAATCTTCTTAAATTCTTAAAGTTTAGCTAAGGATTTGGCAGGATTTAGGTTGAAATGAAAAAAAAATAGAGATTTATGTTCTTTTTGTTGATATTGGATAAACTATTGATGATAGGGTAAGTTAAATTTTCCATCTCCTTCTTTTCGTCTCCTTCATAAATGGTAAATAAATGATTTACTTAAATCTTTACTTAAATCTTGATTTCTTAAGCTTGTGTTATAATGTTAATAATGTTAGAAACTAGAGGTTTTAGTGATGCTTGATGAAATAAATGGTGAAAATGGCTTTTGAAAGGTGTTAGAATCTTATATTTATAATTTTGTAAAATTGGTAGGAATCTAAAAGTATTAAAAGCTACGTTTAGGGACAATTAGGGCTTTTCAAAGGAAAATATACAAAATTGAGGCTAGTGGTCAACCATTACACCTATTAGTTAACTAATAGCCTATAAAGTTTGGCTTTTTAACATTATAAAATATAATGATCAATCATTGTGCATATTAATTGATCAATGTACCCCTATTTTAGTAACATTGGTGGATCGCTACACATAATGGTGTACCAATGTTCATCAACATATAGGCTATTAATTCATAAGTATTAAACATAGAATTGATCAAATAATATATATTTTACATTGAAATTAAAATGTAAACATATTAAGTAAGATTTTATCTTTCCCAAACATTTGTATGATGTTAATATGCCTTGAAGTAAATAGGCATGTATTTTTAAATATTATTTTTTATGTGTTCTTTCAATATATTCCTTTATGTATGTACATAACTTTTATATTGTTATCTTCAGTATGCTAAGTACAAAATTATATAATTGTAATTATTTACTAGTAATTCAACTATTGATGTTTAATTGAGTTTTTTATGAATGATTGTCAATTATTTCTTTGAAGCTATGTAATGAAAACATAACATTACTAACATTGTTGGATTATGTCATGTTTGCTCATATAATTTATGAATAATATTAAATGAATGGCTTGTAACCACATGTGAAAAGCATAGAGTAGTTGATTGATATTATTATTTATTAATATTATTGTTACTTATCATGCGAATTAAGAAATGATATGTTGTTAAAATGTCATTGGGCATGTTTGATATAATAAAATGGGGTAATGATGATTATGTAATCAATATTGGATATGGAAAAATGCTTATGGAGGGGATAAGATAGGATAACTAGGAGGAAAAAGGAACTTTTTTCATTTTCTAAATGTTAATAATTATTTTAATTGTTTCTAGTGGATACTTTTATTTGAGTGTGATATCGATTCCACATATAATTGACTTTATATTGCATAATACGGGATGTAAGTAAACTAGCATTGTTATTAAGAAATATGAATATAGTTGATATGAATTTTTGATATGTTATTATAAATGATTATAAAAACCTTAATGAGAATATGTTTGGAAATACGAATTAGCAGAACCAATATGGAAATACCATCGAATAGTATGGAAATTGATAAATTGCTTGAGAAAGGCTAAGGTGGTCTAATTGATATTTAAGTTCTTGAATTAAAGGTTTCCCAAATTATTTGTTTACTATTAAATTGATTAATAATGTGAATAGCATTGTTGGTGTGAGTTGAAGTGACATGAAAAATTAAAGACTTGTGATATTAAATTGTAAGCAATTCTTGTTCTAGCTTTTTTAAATAAATTGTTTGCTTACTAAGTTAATAACTTGTTCCATAATTATTTTTCTTCTTTCAAATGCACATGCAAAAACCCTTCCACCTCCACTTGCAGCTTAAGATTGAAACCCCTTTAAAGTCAAGAGTAGTATAGCCATAATCCTAATAGCTTTTAGCTAAAAATATGTTAGGCCTTATGAATATTTTCAAATATGCTACAATAGACATTTTTCATAAATATTTTTGAAAATAGTATAAAAAATGTGTTGCTTTTGGAATTGATGTGGTTGATACCAATTTTAGGGTTAGTTTTAGCTAATGAAAATCAAATAATGGGTTTCATATTAATCACAACGTAAAAAGTTTAAATTTAGAATTTATTTTCCCTGTAATTGGAATGAAATTGAGTGGATTGGTTTGAAATATAATTTCCAAAGAAGATAAGTTTGTTTAAAGGCTAAAATATAGAGATAATTCCCTTAAAATTATAAAATAGTAGATTGGTAACACATTTTTTGGATAAAATCTAACTGGCTAGATAGAGATTAGATAACAGGACTAATTTTGTTACTAGGTCAATTGTACCAGTATACTAAGCTTTTGGGTAAGAAAGAAGGTGGATAATGCCATGTACATGTGGCTTATATGCACTGGAAGCATGCATGGTTCATGCATCACCTTTTAGTTGGCTTTTGATTGTAGTGATTACATTGTATTACTCCATTCTCCAAGAACTATTTAATAGGTATTTTTTAGGAATTAATTTTTTTTAAAATTTTTACCTATTTAATTTAAGTATGAATTTAGGTTTCTTTTAAGCTCAGAATTTTTCTAAGTAATTATTATGATATAAGCTACCTTCTTATTTTCGTAACAATTTTATTGAATACTACCATATTATATAAGAATTACTAATGTCCCATATTATGCTATCATGACATGTCCCGGAACGGATGGTGGGAGGCGAGCAGTTTCATGCCTCTCTAAAATATTGAAATAAGAATAAAAAGAAAATGGAGTCACTACTAATCATTTTCTAATGTGTGATTGAAATACCAAAAGAAGTTTACATTTTTAGAGTTTAGATTTTAGAGGTAGCTATATATAGAGAAGGTATTAGCATCCTAAAATATCCATTTAAAGAACGATTGCTTATTTATTCTAACTCTATCTTTAAAATAAATTATAATATTCCTTATTATAATATATGTTTGTTTTTTTAAAAATGTGATTAGTATGTCGTACTTTGCATTTCATAATATCAAAAGCGATATATGATACTTATAAGAATGGATAGCATAAAGTTATTATTTTTCAAACAACATGTATACCTATAATAGTTGCTACAAAGCAATGGTTATGAAAAATGTATTTTTAAAATAAAAATAAGAAAAGAAAATTTTTAAATACCACTCTTATAATGTCGTAGCAATACTCATATATTCCAATTGATTTTAGTTTTAAAATTTTATAAAATTTAGCATAATTATTTTAATTTTTATTAATTTAGTGTCAAATCCATCTATCATTATGATAGGATTTAAACAAAAGAAAATACTTCAATAATGTTAAGTACAATCATGATTGCACTTGCAATCAAATTACATACTTTTGATATGTCATAGGTACAAATTTTATTACTTTTGAAAGATTTTTAATAAAGTGGTTATAATATAGCTTTTAAAATAATAAGATGAAGAAAAATTATTTTAGGTAATCTTATTTATTCATTTAAAAAAGTATCAAATTAATAATTTTTAATTATAGAATATTAAATTTATCCAATTTTATAGTCAAATATGAAATAAGAAATTATTCAAGAAAATTAAAATTATAATTTCAATATTATTTTATAAATTTTAAAGTATCAAACTTATCTAACTTTATAATGAAATCTAAATAAAAAAATTGCTTAGAAAAATTAAAATTATAATTCAAATATTATTTCATAATTTTTAAAGTATCAAATTTATCTAACTTTATAGTTAAATTTAAATAAAGAAATTTCTCAAAAAATTAAAATTATATTTATTGCACTTACAATTAATTTTAATATTATTCTGTTATCACAAAAATATTAAATAATTGAAAAAAGAAACACAATATAGATTATGAATAAACATGTAAATTCAACAAAGTAAAACTAATTAAAATATATCATACATAAAAATGATAAATATGAGATATTTTTGTTGTACAATAATATTAAGATTTTTAGCTTAATCAACTCACCTAGTTTAACTTTTAAAATATCTCTCATCTCAAGAATATTAAAATAAATTATATTTCTAAATTATTTTAATTTATTCTATTTTAGGAATTATACCAAAATAATATCTTCACAACATCATCAAAGCACAAAAAAAAATCTTTTTAAAAGTAAATAAAAAAATAAGAAAGGTATCTGGGATGGGACGGGAGCCATCTTATTCAATTATAATATTAAATAGGTAAAAAAGTCAAAAAGGTGGGATTATTTTGTAATTGCAAATTTATCTTGTGCTCCTTGCCCAATATGTACTTCTCAAAAATATTTTTGCTATTACAATCAATTTTACAAACCTCACATTACAATGAATTGTTGACTTTGGTTTGATAAGGTAAGATAGTTGTGGTATCACTAGCCAAAGGAGTATATGTTAAATTGCTAAAAAAATGCAAACTTTTAGAATATGTATATTTTATGGGGTTAACTTACTTGATAACCTAATTCTAAGAACCTACAACAATTGATAAGTTTTGAGAATCTTTCATTTAAGCTACGTATCCATATGCAGTGAGATTCAATGAGTATAAACCCAAAATTCCATATGGGTTGGTGCCTTGAGGATAATCAAATTGATCAGATGGTAAAAGAAGAAGGGTAACAACTATATGGTAGAGTTGTTGGTAACTTAGGGAGTATAATTGAGCACTGAATTAAAGGAAACTTAAAAGAGAAAGAAGAGAGAAAGAGAGAGTGAGAGAGCTTCCCTTCATTATCATAAGAGAAAAAATGGCAAGTAAGAAATAAAAAATAGAAAGGCAAAGAAAGTGGGTGATAGAGATTGATAGAAGATAAGGAAATGGTAATAAGGAGACCATTAAGAAGTCAAAAAGAAAGAGGTAGAGAAATCAGGTAATGGAAATTGATAGAAGATAAAGGAATAGGAATAAAAAGGCCAGTAAGAAATCAAAGAAAAAGAAGTAGAGAAATTATGTGATGTAAGTTAATAAAAGATAGGGGAATAATGATAAAGAAGCTAGTATGACAAAAAAAGAAAAAAGAAAACAAGTCAGAGAGAAAGTGAAGGAAATTTTTAATATATGGGACCATGATATTATGAAGAAAACAAAATGAGAAATAAGTATGGTTCAACTTATCAATACCAAGTTAGGAAGGTTTCTCACAAATTCTACTCAGCTTAACTAGGTTTAGAAATAAATAAATTAGATTAGTATAGTCCTAACCAACATTACTAAATTTGACTTAACATATGATTTGAGGCAAGTTCAACCTAACTTAATTAGGTTCAAATTAAATAACCTAACTTATCATAGGTAGGGATACTAAATGGGCCTATGGCTAGCAAGCTTGGTGGACCCATCCTTAGGCTTTTTATGGAGTGGGCTTATAAAAAATAAGCCTATAAAAATGAGTTTAAACAGGCTTAACCTATGCAGACCAAATCCATGCAAGCTATAGGCTAGCCCACATTCTAAACCCATTTATAAGGCAAAGCCTGTAAGCCTTACAAGCTTTTATACGGACTGGACTAGCTTTTTATAGGCTCATTTAAAATGCAAATCTTAGCAAATCGAGCCTAAATGAGCCTAGCTTGTGCGAGCTTGGGCTTGGTCTAGCCCATCAAGCCCATCTATCATCCCTAATCATAGGTTTAACCTATCATCATTGGGTTAAATTTAATAATGAAAATAGGATAAGTTCAATTAATGAAAACCTACTCTAACTTGAGTGGGTTTGATGTGAATGACCCGAATGGATATGGGCTTGACTTAATATGATAGGGTTCAATTCAAAAATGAGAAAGTAATAACCTAGATTGACATATAATTAACTTAACTTGATTAAATTTTATTTGACGATGAAAAGGAAAATATCTTGAATTGCCACAGGCTTGACCCAACTTAACCAAGTTTGATTTAAGAAGATAAATAACTTGGATTGGTATAGGTTTAACTTAATTTAATTAGTTCGATTTGATAATTAAAAAGAAAATGACCTAAATCGATATAAGCTCAATTTATCTTGATTGAGTTTGATTTAACATTATGAAAAATAAATAACTTGAATTGACACAGACCTAACTTAACTTGATTAAGTTTGATTTCACAATGTAAAAAGTAAATGACCTAAAATGACATAGACTCGACTCAAATTGATTGAATTTAATTTAATAATATAAAAGTAAATAACCTGAATTAACATAGATTCCACTTAGTTTGATTAAGTTTGATTTAATAAAATAAAAAATAAATAACTTGGATTAATACAGGCTTAACCTAACTTAATTAGGTTCGATTTAACAATGCAAAAGGCAAATGACTTGGATTGACACAACTCGACCTAGTTCAACTAGGTTTAATTTAATAGTGTGAAAAATAAATAATTTAGATTGACATGGGCTTAACCTAACTCGATAAGGCTCGAATTAACAATATGAAAAATAAATGACTTAGATTGGCATAAGCTCTAACTCAACTTGATTAAGTTCTATTTAATGAAGCAAAAAGTAAATCACTTGGATTAACATTAGCTCAACCTAATTTGATTAGGTTTAATTTAACAATATGAGAACTAAATTACTTGAATTGACATAAGGTTGATCCAATTTAATTAGGTTCATTTTAACAAAGTAAAAAGTAAATGAATTAGATTAACATAGGCTTAACTTAACTTGATTAGTTTCGAATTAACAATGCAAAAAGTAAATGACCTAGATTGATGTAGGTTTCACTTAGCTTAACTGAGTTTAATTTAATGAAGTAAAAAATAAATCACTTGGATTGACACAAGCTTAACCTAACTTCATTAGGTTTAATTTAATGAAAAAGTAAATGAATTGAATTGAAATAAGCTCAATTTAACTTGATTGAGTTTAATTTAACTAAAAAGTAAATAATTTAGATTGACGTAGAATCAACTTAGCTTGATTGAGCTCAATTTAAGAATATAAAAAGTAAATAACATAAATTGACACAGGCTTGACCTAACCTAATTAGGTTTGATTTAACAATATGAAAAGTAAATAATCTTAATTGACATATACTCGATCCAACTTAATTGAGTTCAAATTTAAAAATAAATGACCTAGATTGACATAAGTTCATCCTAATTTAATTAAGTCTAATTTAATGTTAAAGAGGAAATAATCTAGATTGACTAAGTTTAGTTTAAAAAAGTAAATGACCTAAATTGACATGGGCTAGGTCTAAAAAGATAAATGACTTGGATTGACATAAAATTAACTTAACTTGATTGTGTTTGATTTAATGATGAAAAAATAAATGATTTGAATTAACATAGGCTTAATTTAACTTGATTAAATTTGATTTAATGAAAAAGTGAATGACTTTGGTTAACATAGGCTCAACTCAATTTAATTGAGTTCAATTTAATAATAAAAAGAAAAATGTCTTAGATTGACACAAGCTCGACCTAACTTAACTAGGTTTAATTTAAAAATATAAATGACTTAGATTAACATAGACTTAATTTGCCTTGATTGAGTTTTGTTTAATGATGTAAAAAGTAAAATGTCTTGGTTTGACACATGCTTGAATCAACTTAACTAGATTTGATTTAAAAGAGTGAATGGCCTGTATTAACATAAGTTCAAATTAACTTGATTAAGCTCATTTTAATGATGAAGTGGAAATAACTTAGAT
Source organism: Sindora glabra (assembly GCA_020226215.1). Taxonomy (NCBI): domain Eukaryota; kingdom Viridiplantae; phylum Streptophyta; class Magnoliopsida; order Fabales; family Fabaceae; genus Sindora; species Sindora glabra. The sequence goes on along the minus strand of CM035227.1, from coordinate 98,644,110 downwards.
TGACTAGGTTCGATTTAAAAAGGTAAATGACTTAGATTGACATAGGCTTAACTCAACTTAATTAAATTTCATTTAATGATTAAAAAGAAAATAACATGGATTAATTTAGGCTTGACCTAATTTGATGGAATTTGATTTAATGAAAAAGTAAATTATGCAAATATAACTTGATGTAAGAATGTGATGCATGTTATAATGACTTAGTCATGCTTTAAAAAAGCTCTTTACCTCATCCTTTCAGGGACTTTCTCCTAAAAAGGTCATGTTTGAAAAGTATTGAGCTTTGTCATTTCCCATTATACATATTTCCTCCTTATTTAATGCACCTTCAACTAACATTGCCCCTATTTTCTATTTAGTAGAATTAAGATAATTCTAATGCTTAATTTAATCATATATACATTATTAATTGCATCAAGACACATTTGAATGGGCAAAACGTTTCATATTATTCTAATACGCACCTACTATATGAAGATACATGATATTTAAATAAGGAAAAGGGGAGAGACATAATAATAAATAATATTATTGCAATAGAGGCTAAGAATGAAGTATTTTTAAGCAAAAATTCCAACATGGATGGCAACATATATTATTTACAACAAAATTTTGAAAGGATTCTGGCCTTTTAACAATATGTTTTAGAATAATAATATCAGCTACTCCTATATATTATTTGATCATCACAAACTATGGAACCAATCATGATGAGTTTAATTACATGTTCCATCTGCCAAATTCTTGAAAGGATTTTATTTATTTTGTTTCCTAATATGGAATGTCTTTACTTTGCTTTCATGGAAGAACATATCAATCTCATTACCAAACAAAAAGTAAATATGCATCATGTATAATACCTCATTAGCCTATCTAAATTAAGAGGCCATGATACTATCCATATCCATAAAGGTCAAAACCTTATTAGAGAAAGCTTTTTTCACAGCATATGGTCTTTTTTAACATATATCCTAATCAATTTTCTTTTGACGAAGTAGGCCATGGTATAATGCAAACAATCTTTTCCTTCGACCTAAATCCATTTAACCTCTTCTAATAGCGATAGTTAAACCCAAACGAGTCCAATTTCACAAAATATAAACAATTCAACTCAATTTAGCTTTAGGAAAATCTTAAAAAGTTTAAAAATGAGGCAATCAAAGAAATGAAAATTAGTTTAATAAAATTTCCCCCACTTAGTTTTACACATCCTATGTGGATATAAAGTTTAAAACTTTAATCTTTCATTGAAGTCAATAATGTACCAAATTGACAATGTTTGTCATCTAGAACTAAAAAGTATGGCAACTTTATTTAAGAAAGGAAGAACCAAATTGATAGTATCTCACAATTATATTCTTAATCTTTAAAATGTTTAAGGGTAAGTATCTAACTCAAATTCAACCTATTAAGAATTACACTACCATAGGCTTGCTTAAATTTTCAATCTTTATTACTTATTTCATATGCATAAAATAAATCAAAAAGTCTTGTTAAAAGTTATAATGAGGTTAAGGTAAAGGAAAGGTAAGAACGTGAAATGAAAAGATATTAACCAAAGAGATTAAAAGAGCATTAATAGATAAATCTGAATAGTAAGTAACTGAGAAGGCATAAAATTAGAATAATTGTTGATCTAATGATATATCATTCTTTCCTCTTTTCATCTCTTTTTTTTCTTTATTTTTTATTTTTTCTTTGTTCTTCTTTTTTCTTTTGGTTTTTCTTTTTTTTAATGAACTCTTCTTTTTCACTAAGCACTTGATACGCTTCCTTATTTATTTAAGAACCTATTCTCTTATTGATTCAATACTTTCTAACTTCTAAGGTTATGTAAAACATTATTTTTCAACTTTTAGGTTAGTGATGAGCTAAAAATAAGGAAAAGTAAATTAGGCATAAAAGGACTAATCAATATAATTGTGAAGGTTAGCTATTTAGGTATAAGTTGTTCATCCAAAGAAGAATACCTTAATTATATTTACACATGCATGTGAAAATATAATCTCAATAAAAAAAATTAAGGCAAGTTCTAAAGTGATAATATAATAGGTGAATCTCACACATCAGAAATATTGTCATAATTAACCATAAAGGCTCAAAGTCTCATGGTTAAAGGTTGCCAAACTTGATTCTTTCAATATAAAGTTTATTACCAAACTTATCAACTTTAAAAAGAAAAATAATTGTTCAATCATGTTATGAAACCTTCAAATTCAATTAATTCATGCTCTAGACTTATACAATTCTTAAAATTAGTGGAAAGTACCTAAATAAGCATGAAAACCTAAAATTGAAAAAGAAAACACTTAAAATGGAATTTGAAAAAAAGACTTCTCTCTTTTTTTGAATGAGAATAAATCATAAAGAAAAACATATTACTAATAGAATGCGTATCAAGAGTTAGGAATAACTTTTACTCAACCATCCTTTACATGCATAATAACATTGATAGTTTTACTAGCAACTTTTTTAGTCCCTTTTTCAAACCTAATTTAGACATTGTCCCCAATGTCTTGTATAAATAAGCAAAGATGTGGAAAAGAAAAATAGAAACATAAAAGAAGATAGAATGAAAAAAATTAGGAGTAAAACTATAAAAGTAAAGAAAATTACAATTGGAGAGTGATATATAATTTACATTTCTTACTACTATCCAGGGCCTGTTAGTCTACCTATTTCGTTAATGGATTAGCTTTAGATACACAGATTTATAATTAATCAATTAGCTAATCAACAATTAAGGCTAATATTTGGTGTGATGAGTCACTTGGAAAATGAATTCTTATTCTACAACTTAATTTAAGAAAGATAGCAAGTTGTTATAAAAATCATTAATGTTAAATAACCCTAATAACATTTTTATAAAAGTTTAGTTTAGCCTAATATACAATATTGGAAATTCCTTCCAATATTTCTAGACTATCAGATAATGCAATAAAGGCTTTAGTATTGTAAAGCATGCATCCAAAACATTCATGCATGCTCAAAACATTTAACTTAATACAAAAGGCATAGTTAGTGATAATCTTACCATCCAAATCTTTTAGAATGATACTAAGAACTTTGCTCACTCTAATGATTGTAGTTATTGTCACACATCCTTTTAAACCTTGGATTTCTTTGCTATACAAAAGGTTGATATTTTGGGTAATTAACATCTTACCAAGCTCATTTGTCATTTTCATAAACTTATCATCCTTCGTTAAATTGGATCCAACAAGATACAGATTGATTTAAATTTATGCAGTAATGGTCCTTTCATTTTTCTTTCTACCTTAGAATGAGTCATATATGTATTGACAAATGTGAAAGTGCATATTTATATGGAAAAATGATTAACAAAAAGATCATGAAAATTAACCATTGATAGAAAAGTTTAAATTTAAAGAGGAAGAAAGTTAAAAATAAATATTAAGCAAACATGATCTTTTAACGTCAGATTCTCAAGATTATAACGCTCCTTTTCTTTATTGAATAGATCCATTAAATTAAGAAGAACACCATGAACATGTATACTAGGATGTGTCCCAAGAATTTGAAAGATACTATTTAATAACTCTTTACTTAGTTCGTCCTTATAAACTAAATTTTATCTTCTTAATTTAGGGAATCCATTCTATTATTCTTGTAACATGTATTACCTATCCACCTTGCATACTTATGACAAATTCCCATTCTTTTAGCTCTTCATTTCTTAGTGTAAGAACTTTTTCTCATTCTCATTATATATTTAACAAATAAACCATGACACTTACTTATTAGACATATCTTAGCTTTAATAATCTAATGCACATCTTCAGGAAGGCCCAACTCATATATATCCTTATTCTTTCAAGTCGACATTTGTAGATTTTTCTAAGAAAATTTTAAGGAAGAGTAAGGAATCTGATTTTTTATTTTGTGAAGATTTCCTCCATATCTTTTATGATCCTTACTTAGGAGTGAGTTCAATATAGATGATACAGAAGTAAGGTTTCTCTATTGAGATGAACTATTTTACCTTTTAAAATATAAGTGAATGCATAAGTGTAATAATATGCTTATAGGGAAATGATATTGCTAAAAAGCCATTCATTCAACTTAACAAAATAACTTCCTGGCTTATTTCTAATCACTCATGACTCATGATTATAGGCTTCAAGTTTTTAATATATAGTACTGATCCTTGAAATTCATAATTAATTACCAACAAGTTCAAGTGATATGAATGACCTTTAATGATATTTGTATATAATGAAATGATAGGTGCAGAATGCAAAAAAAAATCAATTTAGTTAAGTAAGAATAAAATACGGGATATGATATTCAAGTTTGATTTCTATAACAAGGGCAAGCCATTCAATTTAATTGATATATAGCTTAATCATCATTTTGAGTAAACTTGAATGGCTTAGATAAAAAAAATTAATTATAAAAGAATTACCTCTTATGCTCTATAAGAATTTTTTCTAAGTTTGAAATTTCTTTCATAGGATAGACTTTTCTCAAATAAGGTGGTTTTAAGCTTATTCTAATTTGTGCCTAGTTTAAGTTTTATGGCATTTAATTGATAAAAGGTCCCTAAATTGTCCTTATTGTCACCACTATAAGTTAGCAAGACTCCCAAACCTTACCTATGATAGGCTACAAATGGAAAGAGTTCAATTTGAGTAGTGGTATTTTACTAGCCTGCACGAAAACTGGCAGTTTCATGAAAATATTGCTATTTTGTCCCTTAGTTAATCCTAAAAGGTAATGTAAAGCTTAAGTAGGAAGGTTGTCATATATGTGTAAGATCCATAATGTATAGTCTGTAAAAGGGAACATCAACTATTTCATAATCTTTATATAACTAATTTACCATAAAATAAATAAAAATAACCATAATAAAACAAACAAGATAAATATATATGTAAAGAAAATATCAAACTAATGTGGACTAAGAAAATTTAAAGCCTAAATAGAAAAAGAAGAAATATAATGACCTAATTCCGATCTAGTCCTTAGTGAAGTTGCCAAACTATCACAACGTGTCTTGTGGTAAATGGTAGGAGGCGAGCGATTTTGTGCCTCCTTAGAATGTTGGCATATGAATAAAAAAATGAAGTCACTATTAATTATTTTTAATAGTATGATTGGAATTGTTAGTGTATATGTCATAAAACTAATCATATTAATGATTGTAAATTTGAATCGTATTATTTTAATAGTAATTTCAATTATTATATTTATATATATATTGTCTAAGTAATATATTTAATTATGATAATAACATTAGAATAATTGTATTCTTAAATATTCCTAGTCATAAATTATTGTAAATTAGGTTATATTGATATGTTAAAACTAGCATGTGTGGTGACTTATATAAGATATTAAGTCTACACATAAGTACAAGTTAGAAAACTTGTATACTAGACCGATGCATCCTAAGAACACTACATGGATCGTTATATGAGTGCTATGAGTGATTCTTAGTGATTATTATTATTATGGTCCTTTGATATGAGATTACCAAGGTTCCTTATATGTGAGTTTCATATTTTGATACTATTCTATGTCACTCATGGTTGAGTGAATGCAATAGTAGTTATTAAATATGTCATATATCATGTGGAGGAGTTTGTGCAATTAAGATGGAATTTGTCCCTCCTATATAACAAGAGTAACATCTATGGGCCATTTGATTAAGTAAAGCTGAGAAAATGCATGGTCATACTTAGATGAATTGACATGGGATGTTAATTATATTTGTTTCAGTCAACTTGCTTAGGAATTAAGAAACTTTTGGATTAGGTTTTATGGGAATGACATAGTCCATGTTTCATGCTCAATCTAGATGTTTAGGACAAAAGGATATAAATGATAATAACATATAAAGGTTTAGTTGAATCATCGACTTTCTCATTACTTGAGTAACAATGATGTATTACTAGACACCGCTCATTGTTTATGATCATTAATCATTATTTATAATCATTAATATGATTAATGATCATTACTAATGTAATGAGAGTCTATAGAGTCGCACACTTAGAGCCTAGTGAATTTGGAATTGATGAACCAAATTGTTTGGGCCTAATATTTAGGAATTCCTTATTATAATTATAAGACTCAATAATAAACCTATAATTATACATGGAACAAAGCCCAATTAGTTAGGATTTTCTATGCACCTATTTAAATAGGCTTGTTGGGTAATAATAGAATATTATTCATGCATCCTAAAGCATAGAAAAACTCTAGCACCACTCCTCAACCATAACCCTTGAAAAGGCGTAGCTAGCACTATGAGCTTAAGGAGAAGAATTCCAACTAGTGTTTGTGTGGATGTTTATTGGTGATCTGCTGATTTGTGTAAATACCTTAGAGTCTTCAGCTGAAAGGAAATCGAAGAGTGATCAACAAACAAGTACTTAAGTCATTCCAAAAGTATTGAATGAATCCTTAATCTAATCTAACATTTTGCATGAATCTGTTGGCTGGAATCGATTAATTTCGTTGCACTTGTTTGGCTTCCAATCCCAACAAGAATACTAAAAGAGGTTTATATTTTTATAGTTTAAATTTATGAGTTAGTTACATGTAAAGAAAGTATTAACACCTTACAATGTCCATTCAAAGAATTATTATCTATTTATTCTAATTCTATTTTTAAAATAAATTATAATAGCTCTTTTTATAATATATGTATATTTTTCTAAAAATGTGTTTAATATATCTCACTTTACATTTCATAATATCAAAAGTAATACATAATACTTAAAAGAATAAATAGTATAAAGCAATTATTTTTCAAATAAAATATATGCCCACAACAATTACAAGAAAATAATGTTTATAAAAATATATTTTCTAAATAAAAATAAGAAAAGAAAATTTTTAGATATTACTCTTGTAATGTTGTGATAATACTCATATTTTTTAATTAATTTTATTTTTAAAAATTTTTAAAAAATATCAATATGATTATTTTAATTTTTTGTTAATTTAGTTTTAAATTCATCCATCTTTATGGTAGGATTTAAACAAAATAAAATACTTCAATAATATTAAGTATTATTATGATCACATCTGCAATTAGGTTACCTAATTTTAATATGTCATAGGCACAATTTTTATTATCCTTGAAGGATTTTTATTTTATTACTTTTGAAATATTTTTAATAAAATGATTGTAATATAGCTTTTAAAATAATAAGATAAAGAAAATTTATTTTAAATAATCTTATTTATTTATTAATTTAATTTATAGTATTAAATTTATCTAATTTCATAATCAAATTTGAAATAAAAATCATTTAAAAAAATTAAAATTTTAATTTTAATATTAAAAATGTCAAGTTTCTTAATAATTATGTGCTAAATATGTGTTAAATACACGTTTAACAATGTTGATCAATGATAATTTTGTCAATTTATTAAAATGTCAAGTTTCTCAATAGGTTACGAGTAATTTGAGAAAAATATGATTGATAATTACATCAAAATCAAGGGTTGAAATTACATGATTGTCATATCATTATGCAACAATTATTAACATATGTAATTCAAGCATCTAAGCCAAAAGAACTATTATATCCCATTATTTAACTCTGCAATTACTTCAATTAAATGTGTGCTAGAACTCTGAACAAGAAATATGTGGAAAAAAGCTAAGGAAGACATTGTTCTTATTCTTTGCAAACTTGAAATGATATAGCCTTCTACATTTTTTGAAATAATGGTGCTCCTAGTGATGCATTTACTTGAAGAAGCAATGCTAAGGGGACCCATTTATTTTTGTTAGATTTACCCATATGAGAGATGTATAAAGAAGCTGAATGACTATGCTAAGAATTGTGCTCAATATAAGGGTTCTATCATTAAAAGTTATGTTATAGATAAAGTGTTGACATTTTGTTCCATGTATTTGAAAAGAATGGAAACTAAATTCAATTAACTTGAACGAAATCATGATGCTATCTAGGTTACGATAGAAACACAATTGTTAATGTTCAGATCTCAATGTCAACCCATTAGGAAAAATATTGTTCATTTCAACAAAAGAGATCGAAATATTGCAATATCATATATCCTGAATAACTATGTCGAAATCTAGAAGTATTTTAAGTAAGTCTCTCAAGCTTTTTACTCATTTTTCCAAGTCCTTCACATTTAATGAATAATTTGTATTCTATAGTGAATACATGAGAGAGTAGCAAGTAAAAGGTGCTCAAAACTTGGATCAACTCTAGAAAATCGAGTTCCTTTTATGGTTTTGCTTGAAGATAATGCCTCCCCACGTTCATTTCAACAATTTTATCATTACATATTCATTGCCCACTTTTAATATTGTTGTGTTTAGTAACCTTTATAAATGTACCACTTACACTAGATTAGATCCCCTAAGGCAATTGATAAGCTATTCTCATTAACTTTCGAACCAAATTTCATAGTTATATTATGTTCGGCATATGTGAATAGAGTTTATTTTTAACTTATTCTTGGGGATTCTAAGTATAAGACATAAAATAATAGGATTTTTGTAGCTCTAGGGTTGATGAAAACACCTTTTACAATCTTTAAAGGATATCATAGAGTTAAATTATTTGAATAATTACTCTGTGACTCTATTTAAATCTAAATGTGACAACATAATACAATTACATGTAAAAAATTTTGCTCTATCATAAAAAACTTATCTTTTAGTAAAAATTTTAAATATTTTATAAAAAAAATAATGAGAATCGAGAAGTACAAAAAAATTTCATATAAATCACAAATAAGAGCAAATTATATTTTAACTATTTTTGGTATGTCCTTATTTATAATGTACTTATTTGTGGCTTAAAATCTAAATTTTACTATTAAAACTTTGTCCATTGGTACTTATTTTTCATTCAAATGTAATGGAATTTGACACATACATCCCATGTGATCTTATCCCTTCTCTATTGAATCAAAATGGAGCTCCAAAAATTTGATGTGTCCTTTCCTCTAGTTCTTCCACAATCTTAAAATCTCAATCTCACATTTTTTTAGTTTTCATTCAACATTTATTTCAAGGGAATTAAGATTTTGTCTGGATCTTCAAGTTGAGGTAATGCATTGAATTTCCTTTATCATTGTGATTATCATCTATTTATAGGATGCCATTGCAATCTACAAATTATGACATAGAAGATTTTACTTATGGTTCATATTTTACATAAGAGGGAATTGGAAATGACCGGGTGAAATTTGGGAACAATTATGACTAAATCAAAGTAAATTAGCATTAATAAAAGAAGGGAGTATTTGACTTATATATAATAATTTTCATTAGAATAAAAATTTAACACAAATAGATAAAATATTAACATGGCAACCCACAAATTACCTTCTTTCAACACTTTAAATTACAAATGATAAAATTAAAAATAAGTTTTGCTTGCCAACACTTTAATGGTACAACAATATCTTATGTTACTTTAAAAATTTTACTCACTATCATATTTGAGTTCAAAGCAAGTCTTGACATATGTACATTAAGTAAACTACTATTTCTATTATTAAAAATATTAATAACAGAGTTTTGCTCCGCATCGGTAAAGCATGCTCCCCCCCCCCCCCAACAAAAAAAAAAGGGTACATAGTAGGCACCCGTAGAAGAACCATTCATGTTCACAAATATCACATCATAGGTAGACCCCAACCAAAAAATTAAAAAAAAAATTACTTTATAGGGCATACATGTTCGCACTTTATTTATGAAGGACCAACAAAAGATAATCGAAATTTTAAGGAGATTTGGTCTTGGCAAGGTCCTTAACGTATAGATTCTGACAAATAAGCAATGCTATGGCAGCCACATGGTTGATTCCACGATGAGCCGTTGGTGTGTTGATAAAGCTGAAACTTATCTACGTGCCCTCTGTGATTGTAGCAAGGCTTTTTCTATTTGGATGAGACTAGTAATTCCAAGCCAGTGGGAGGATTTTTTCCAATCTTGATCTTCATAATTGGTCTTTGACTAATTTGTCAAATAAGTGGAAAGATTCTCTAGATATAAATTGGGCTACTACTTTTGGTGTGGCATCTCAATTTATCTGGCAACATAGAAATAATATTATCAACGTTAGAGTTATGGAGATTTCTAGAGCAGAGGGCATTAAGAATGTTTATGTTGGAAACCTAAGGAAAAGAGACTAATTAGTTGGTCTTTTTCACCTTTAAATTGGTTTAAAGTTAATGTTTATGGCTCTCTTCAAGCGAATTCTTTTAATACCAGTTGCGGGGTTGTGATTAGATATGCCGCTGGACATTGTATTAGTAGTTTCATGAGAAAACTTGAATGGTGCTCTATCATGGCAGCTGAGCTCTGGTCCGGACTATACTCGTGGGATTGACTGTTTCTTGGAACCTAAAGCTTAAAAGGTGATCATTGAATCTGGTTCACAATCAGCTGTGACTTCTCTTGGTACTTCTTTAAACAGGCTCCATCCATACGAGAAACTTATTAAAGCCACTATGGAGTTCTGTCAAAAAGATTGGAAGGTTGTCCTCGAGCATGCGTGGTGAAAGGTAGTCGTGCTACGGACTTTCTTGCTGTTAAGGGCCATTCTGCAGAAGTTGGTTTGCATTGCTTCAATACTCCTCCTCAGGACCTTCTGCCAATTCTTAGAGATGATGTCATGAGTGTAGCTTTACCCAGGATTTCTTCTTGCTAGTTTTATTGCTATTTTTCTCTTCTATATTCACCAAAAAATTTTAAGGAATTCAAATCCCTTTCTTTAAATTTGCAACTCTCATCTTGCTGCAATTTATTCCCTTCTACCTATATCACGTTGCTCCGTTTTGTAGTGGCAAGCTCCAAAATGTCTTGAATTTGAATTTAGGACATAAAAAGAAAAAAAGTTTAAAATAATATCAAATATTATTGCATCACCAAAAGTTCCAGCATTTTTATCAATTCTTAATTGAACCTCCTTTTTTCTTTCTTTTTTTTGGGGGGTGCATTTTAGCTTACAATTCCTCTTTGTATCTCTCTCCCAAACTCTGGTAAAGTTTAACTCATCAGCCGCACAAGAGAATATGTTTCTATGATTGCATTTTGTTGTGCCAGAAGGTTTGTATTAAGAAATGTGTTCTGTTCACTATGCAAACAAATTGAAGGGCCAGTTGATTCAACATATAACAAATGAACGATAGATAATAGAACAGAAAAATCTTACTCATTTTACCTTTTTACTGCCAAAAGTATGTTGTGAAACCACTGAATGTTATATTTTGACTTGCAGTGAGTCTGATTACAATAAATAACCAGATGTGTTCCATTGAAATCTGGGTTGGGAATAATTACAAAAATTAAAAGAGTGATGTGGAATTGACCTTAGGCTTAGCTAATTAGGACTTAGCCTTGATAAAAGATAAGCCTCACCAACCAACAGAAAAGAGTACTATTGAGTAAAAGGCCTATTTTAAGAAATGGGAAAGAGCAAATAGGCTGATCATTATGGTAATGAAGAAATCAATCTCTCCAAGCTTCAAAGTGAGTGTGCTAAATGAAAATAATGCTAAAAAATTCTTTGAAGCTATAGGACAATGATTTCTAAAGTCTAAAAGGGCTAAAGTTGGGGAACTAATGCAAAATCTAACAAATATGAGATATGATGTTACTCGAATTAGGTCACACATTTTAAAGATGCAAGACATTGCCAATTGCCTAAACAACCTAAAAATCTCTATTTCTGAATCCTTCCTTGTTCATCAAGTCCTAAATTCTCTACCTTCCTAATTTGGGCAGCTTAAATCCATTTACAATGCCCAAAAGTATACCTAGAATATTAACCATCTCATTTCTATCTGTGTTCAAAATGAAGAAAGGATTAAAAGGGAGTAAGGTGAATCAGTGAATTTGGTGCAATACTTAAAATCTAATAGTGATGTTCTTGGCCATAGTCATTTTCAAAAGAAAAGACACTTTAATAACCAAAAAGGCTTTAATTTTCAAAAGAAAAATAGGTCCCATAATCTTGGAGTCCTAAGGCTGAAATTAAGAAAGATTATTCTTGTTGTGGTGTAAGGTTGAAGGTCATAGGAAAAAGGAGTGTCCTAAGTATAAGACTTGGCTAAAGAAGAAAAATAAAAAAAGTAAAGATCATGTCTTAACCTTTGTTTGTTTTAAAACTTCTTTAATTGACGTATCACCTAATTCTTAGAGGTTAGATAGTGAGAGTGCTATTCACATTGCTAATTTTTTATAGAGGTTCATAATTAAGCACAAACCAAATGATAAGGAAGTCAATTTACACGTTGGAAATGGAGCTAAAGTAAATGTTGAGTTTATTGGGGTAATTATTTTGAATTTTAAATTTGGTTCTAAACTTATTTTTTAAAATATAGTTTTTATGCTATCCATGAGATGAAGTTTAGTTTCTATTTCTTTAGTTGATGAACTTAGATATCACTTTCATTTTGGAAATAAAAGAGTTAAACTTTCTTTGAATTCAAATTTTATTGGTGAATGTTTGTTAAGAGACAGTTTATATCAATTGAATTTATCTTGTGATACCATTGCTTTGAATGTTGAAAATATTGTGGTATAAAAGCCCAATATACTATGCTAGGAACACCTCAATTAAATGGAGTAGTTGAGCGTTAAAATTGTACTTTCATAAATATGGTGAGAAATATGATGAGTGGAAGTAACTTGCTTGAATTTTTTTAGGGAGAAGCCTTCAAAACAGCCATGTACATCCTTAATAGAGTACCCAATTAATCAATCCCTAAAACTCCTTTTAAACTTTGGACCAATAGAAAGCCTAGCCTAAATCATTTGAGAGTTTGGGGATATCTTACAGAAATAAGGATATATAATCCTTATAAGAAGAAACTTGATCCTAGAATTATATTTGGATTCTTCACTAATTATCCAGTGGCCTCTAAAAGCTATAAGTTTTATTGTCCTAAACATGGTACATGGATTGTGGAGTCTATGAATGCTAAATTTCTTGAGAATGATTATGAAAAGTATAATTGCCCACAAGTTGAATCAATGAACATAAAGACTCGCTCAAATCCAATTATTTTGCCTATAGTTCAAAAGAAACATACATTTTTACCTTTATATGGTGATGAACCTAAACAACAAGATCCTACTCTTGGTCTTAATGTTTCTCAAAATGTTATTAAGGTTGTAGAAGCACAACCCACTAAAGAAATACCCCTTAGAAGATCTCAAAGGCAAAGGAAATCTACTTTATCAAATTATTATATTACTTATTCAAGTGAGATTGATTATGATATTGGAGATATTGTGAACCCAGTTACTTTTAATGATGCCCTTAATGATCCATAGTTTGATAAGTGAAAAATTGCTATAGAGGCAGAATTGTTGTCCATGTCCAACAATGGTGTTTGGGAATTAGTGGAATTATCAAAAAACTTCAAACCTATTGGTTGCAAATAAGTTTTCAAGATAAAAAGATATGCAAAAGGAAAGGTTGAAATATTTAAGGCAAGATTAGTTGTAAAGGGATATACACAAAGAGAAGGAATAGATTTTAATGAAACTTTTTTACCAGTTTTATCTAAAGATTCCTTCAAAATTATTGTGGCATTGATAACCCATTTTGATCTAGAGTTACACCAGATGGACATCAAGACTACTTTTCTAAATGAAGATCTCTATGAGGAAGTGTATATGTAGTAACTAGAAGGTTTTGTGGTGACTGCAAAGTAGCATTTAGTTTGTAAACTTAAGAAGTCAATTTACGGTTTGAAGCGAGCTTCACGTCAGTGTTATTTAAAGTTTCATAAGGTTATCATTTCCTTAGGTTTTTAGGAAAATACTATGGATTCTTACATATATTTTAAGGTCAATGGAAGCAAATTCACCTTCTTGGTATTGTATATAGATGACATTTTTCTTGTTAGCAATGATTTGAGCATGATTGTGGAAGTGAAAAAGGATACTCTCCCAAAATTTTGACATGAAAGACATAGGAGAGGCAAATTTTGTTTTGGGAATCGAAATTCATAAAGATAGAAGTAGAAAGGTGTTGGAACTTTCTCAAAGAGCTTATATTGATTATATTTTAAAGCATTTTGGAATAAAAGATTGTAAACCAAGGTTTGCTCCTATCATTAAAGGAGATAAGTTTAGTAAAGATTAGTATCTAAAAAATGACATTGAGAAAGAATTTATAAAAAAGATTCTTTATAAAAGTGTTGTAGGTAGTTTGATGTATTTTATGGTATGCACTAGAACAGATATAGCTTTTGCATCTAGTATACTTAAGAGATATTTGGTTAATCTTGACCATGATCATTAGATTGTAACAAAGAAAGTTTTAAGGTATTTGTGTAAAACTAAAGATTACATGCTTGTATATTAGCATATGGATAATTTACAAATAGTTGGATTTGCAAATACTAGTCTAACTGGATGCATAAATGATGGAAAATCCACTATTGATTTTATCTTTGCGCTTACTAGAGGCACATAATCTTGGAAAAGTTCTAAGCAATCTTTAGTGGCTTCTTCTACAATGGAAGCTAAAATTCTTACTTGTTTTGAGACTAAAACTCATGCTAAATGATTAAGAAATCTTATTTTTGGGCTTAGGATAGTAAATTCTATCTCAAAGCCTTTAAGGATTCTCTCTAATAACTCTTTTGCTATTTCATGTGCTAAAAGCACTAAAAATATTAGAGGAGCAAAATACATTGAACTAAAGTATTTTAAGCTTATAGCTTAGGTAGATAATGGGGATCTTGAAATAATCCATATATCTATGGATAGTATGTTGGTTAATCCACTAACTAAAGAACTTAGACCTATTGATTTTAATAAGCATGTTCTAAAAATAGGTATCTTGTCTTCTATTGATGTATTAAGTTAATGGGAGTATGTGATGTATTTTGCATTAATGTTTTCCAATTGTTATACCAATGTTACAGTTGTCTCAGTCATTGAATTTATCCATATTATGTTATTAGATATTTTTTATAATTTATTTTGAGCTCATACTATTCTTTAAAGATCTCGAGATGCAAGGGAATTTTATCTTCTAAGTTTCTATAAGGATAAAATGAAAATTAATATGGTTTTACCTTCTTGAAAGCATAAAAAGGAATATTTCCTATAAAAGGTTTCTATGAAACTATAAAGAGGACCAAATGTGGTGTTGATACATCTTTACTATTTTAATTTTGGATCAATTGTGTCAATCTACACTAGACTTTACTATACTTTGGAATCCATGTCGACATAGTATTGGTACTTGTGATTATAGAAGATTTTATGTTGATTAATAACATAATTATTGCTACAGTTCGATGCTATTATTTACATTAGACCGGGTTTTGTGCTGAGATGTTTTTATTAAGTGGCCATTACAGTTGTATTCAATCTAAGAGCCATTTTCTAAATATAATTTTTTAAATATATAAAAAAATCAATTAGCATTGCTCAAGTGGGAGAATGTTAGAAATTTTCTTAATATATGCTTTTGCTAATTATTTTTTGTTTGTGAAAAGTAGATTGAATTAAAGAAACAAGTAAAGCCCGAGCTTATTATTTGATCCATACAGTTGGGCTTAGGTTTATCTCAATTTAAATATATATAAGTATGGTATGAAAAAGTGTAAAGCCAAATAAATAAAATGATAAAGTAAGCTCCTTAATGGGAAGGTCCAAAGTAAATTACAATAGGCCAAGTCCCCTTTTCCATCCAAATATCCTAGTTTAAATATAACTAAAGGGTGTGGCTTGTATCATTGGCAGCCACCATTTAGAACAATTGGAAAAAGGAAGGGAAAACACCTAGTCACATCTGGAGTTCTCTTAGAGAGAAATAAGGATTCTTTACGATTTGATCATGGCTTCCAACACTGGTATGCTTTCTGATTTATGCTATATAATTATATTTAATAAATGGTCTTTCATGTGATTGTATTTTAGTTTCTAATTTAGGATTTAAAGATAATCATAAAAAATCATGTGCATTTCAAAGAGATGACTATGATACATTATTGATATAGTAATGTATCAATGCATTATTATATTTTATTATTAATATGCTATCATATAATGTGACAAATTTAACTTTGAAAAAATGTAAATTTGATGCGTAATTAGATTTAGTGGTACGTAGTACACCACTGCATTGGTAATGTACCATAGTCTCCTGAATTTCAAATCTTACTTTTAAACCTTTAAAAAATATAGTGAAACAAAATTACAGTGCACCACTAATATAGTAATATATTGATATAGTGTACCATAGTCATCTCTTTAAATAAGAGATGACTATGATACACTACTAATATAGTAATGTATCAATGCATCATCAGATTTGATTATTAATATGCTATCATGTAATGTGACAAATTTAACTTTGAAAAAATGCAAATTTGATGTGTAATTAGATTTAATGGTATTTAGTACACCACTATATTGGTAATGTACCATAGGCTCCTGAATTTCAAATCTTACTTTTAAACTTTTAAAAAATAATAGTGAAACAAAATTACAGTGCACCACTGATATAGTAATATATTGATATACCACTAAATTTCACTATTGACATAGCATCATGTAGTGTTTTTTGAAAAATTGTCAACTTGATATATAATTAGATTTTATAATGTACTGTTGCATCATCATAGACTCTCTCAATAACAATATTTGAATGTAAACTCTTGAATTTCAAAATCTTAGTTTCATCTTTTAAAGAGACGTAACTGAAGTATGCCTACTCTGGTTTCATCTTGTTAAACCCAAATTTCTTTGTCCACATGACTTCTACTTCATTAGCTGGCAAGATAAGGCCCTTCACATTGAATAAAACCAGCAATCTCTAATTACCAGAAAAAAAAAAAAAAAACTACCAATCTCTCAATGCCGGCAAATAATAATTTGATAAATAGGCCTGTGAGGATCAGACCAAATTAAAATCAAATTAGAATGCATCATTCCCATATAAATCTGAATTAAGTTAGAAACAATATTTACTTTTCCATGGTTAAGTCTAGGGAGCATAAAAATATATTTTTTTTTTTGTAAAAATCAAATGTACAATTAGAGTATTTTTATTTTTCAACAAAATTTATATATCCAAATTTAAAATTTAAGATTCATTGCATAAAAAAATTAAAGTAATAAGAAAAGAAAAGAAACCAAATAATGAAGCGCAACTTCACCTAAGCCACAATATCATGAATTATACACAATTTATTCTATGTCCACAAAAAATGAATTCAATTAGTCTGGAATTAATTAATGAATGATTTCATGCGTTAATATTGAAGATAAATTCTCATTTTTTTTATGATCCCAAATGATGAACAAGTATCACCTTCCGTATGAAATTGTGTTAAAATTGCCATTCTTATCAATTTCCTAAGAATATTTTATATTATTATCAAAGCCACTGGAGCTGTAACCTATGAGCACTCACTGCATCACAATTTTATTATTATTTAGGTGAAATATTATAGCAAACTTCTAGACATCGATTTGAGTCACGTGCAATTTATCCTCGAACTTTTTGATATTTTATCTCTGAACTATCCTTAACTTCTGAAAGTGCACAATTGAACTTCTGAATTTCACAAATCTTACAACTAATATCGTAAAAGTCTAGGATGACCTAAAGTTTTTTGCATCAATTGCGAAAAATATAGAGCTGATTGCACAGTTTTAAAAAGTTAAAGAATAGATCATTCATGATCCAATATTCAGAAAATTTAGTGTGTTTAATTGGCCCTTTGATTTATCTTTGGTAACTATTAATCATAATATAAGAATAAATGATTAAAAAAAATAAGTTTTACTCTTTGCTCTGTAGAAGAAAGATCATAAACCGAACCAGAAAACAAAAAGCCCTTATCTTGCCACTGTTTTAAGCATTTACTGAGCTCAGCTTCATTCCTAGAGCAGGTGCACACACTTGCACTAAATTCAGCTAACTCCCTTACCATAGCATGCCTGAGTGTAACATCCTGTAAATTCAATAAACTCAAAAAACTAAAAAGAAAGTAAAATGTAATTTACCACTGAATTATTTATACTATGGCATGTAAACTTTTTGGTCAAATTATTGCGCCACTGTTCAACAACAATTTAACATTTCGGAGCTTACATGATTTCAATCCTACCTCAGCACCGAAAATTTCAATACTATTGCATTTTGGTAAGTAACATAACTAATTTACTAGTTCAGGATTCACCATCTACTTTATTAAAATACATCGGATAGTACTAATAAATTTTCGGTGTTATGATAATAAGGAAAATTATAAAAACATAACTATTTTTTTCTATTGCACAATCAACAGTAGAAAACTACATTATTAGAAAAGATCACTTGTTTGGCCAAAGTATGGCCTACTTGAGGCAAACATTAAAAACCCTATTATAAATTTATGCATCTGGGGTAGTTATAAACTCGACAAAAAAACTGCCTAAATTTATTACAAGCCCCCAAAATATCTTGAATTAAAATAAATAACTACATGCTTGGTCTGATATGTGATTCTTGTAGAACCTGGTGTAAGCTTTTCACATTAGTTAACAGTAGCAGATCACCGTCCCCAGCTAGATGAGCCAAATCCAACAGCTCACGCAAGGCTGTAACTGCATATGCTTCCGCTGTTCTCCAACCCGCTGAGTGGTAGCTTCCAAGCAGCCATGGTTGATGATGAATATATATACAGTAAGTGCAGACCATTCTAATGATTCCATTTCTCTTAATTTTCCTCATTTGAAAAATTATTGTGGTTTGTGGCTGAACACATCGCAGATTTAGCTGTTGATCCACTTCTGCGCGAGCACCAGAGGGAAAGGAAGGAGGCTGCACAATCTGACCAATATAATTCCTGTCATAACTTTAACCCATTTGTGACTAGTGTGATACTCACTATCCAATTTCCACTACCCTATTTATGTAATACTTACCACAGTTTTGAATAATTCGTTAGAAAGAGGAAGGAGAAATTATGTAATATAAGGTTTGTAGACGTGATATATAGAAATGTTAGATATATATTATATGAAAGTTAGATTTATAGGTGAATTTAACAATTACTAGAATCTATAAAGGAATTAATAATTTATTGATGAAAAAGATATTATACAATGGAAAGAAATAAACTTTAAACTTGTGAAATAACAAAGGTATTAAAATTGAAAAAAAATTAGATAATAAAAAAAATTTAAAAATCAAACTAATGAAAATTTAAAAATATTAAATAATTAAATTTTGAACATAAATTAAAAAATAAAATAATTAATAATACAATTTTATAGTTGATTTTAAATAGATTAGGAAAATAAAGTAATTTTAATGAAGAAAAAGATTTGTACAATGAAAAGAAATAAACAAAAAATTATATAATATTAAATTAAACAATGAGTATTAAAAATGAAGATAAAATAGTTAAAATTATTGTAATTGTAAAATTACAATAATTTTAATTTTAGTGTATTAGCACTATAACCTTAAACTCATTCAACAGTTTATTGGTCATTATAGACTAACCAACTCTTGAATTATCCTATAAATTTGGACAGTTGGAGATAATTTTTTTGTTATTGTTATTAACTTATATGTTCATTATTTTATATTGTAAAAATTTCATATGCCTTTCTTATTCTCTAAGTGTGTTCTATATCAAAATATAGTTTATATACTTGAAGAATTATAGGAAGATGCTATAAAAAAATTTCACATTTAAGAAATGATAGTATAGATAAGTTAAGATAATAATTATTGGAATATCTTGAATAGGATAAGGCTTTATCTTTTAGAGTTTAAGTGACAAGTTAGATTTATGATACATAATAAAAATACAAGTAAAAGATTGAAGCTTATAATTACTTGTTACGTTATTGACTAGTGACAACATGTCTATTGATAAAAGTTAGATAACTTTATAAAATCATTTATCCAGTGAGTATTGGAACGGTGCTATGACATTTGTTGAAATAGCCAAAAACTTTATTGATAAGATAAGATTGCTAAGATATTTATGTAAAAAGTGCAAAGTTCTTTTAGATATTAAAAACCATGGAGCACACATAATAAATAACAAATTTGAACCATTTTACACAAATTGAATTTATCCTGGTGAAGAAGATTTATCAATTGTCAATGTTGCATAGGAGGCACTTCTTAACAATGCAAATGAAATGGTTTACATTATATATAACTTCATCAACCCTCATGTCAATGATCAAATAGTTGAAAGTGATAGAGATGGGGATAAAGATCCTTACAGGACACATGTTATGGCTAAAGTTCTAATAAGCTATTTGCTAAAGTTAAAATAGAATTGTATCCCAATTGTACAAACTATTCTTCATTGAACTTTTTAGCTAAATTTATGCATCTAAAAATTTTACATAAGTGGATAAATAATTCATTCAATTCTCTTTTGAATTTATTGATAAAAATAGCTTCCAAAAAGAACAAATTGTCGGGATTACAATATAATGCAAAGAAATGACTTAATAAATTAGGATTGGGATATGGGTTAATTCATATTTGTAAGTATAATTATAGGCTTTTTTAGAAAGAGCATGTTACAAGGGAGAACTATCCAATCTACAAGGATAGTTGTTAGGTTGAAAAATGCACAAAAGGAAAAAAGCTATTTCACAAACCACTAAGTATTTTTCATTAACCCCTAAGTTTAAATGATTATACGGATGAAGGCATACAATGAAATATATGAAATGGAATCATACAGGACGACTAAAAGAGAATGAGGTCATGCTATATCTTATGGATAGAAAAGTTTGGCAAGATTTCAATAAAAATCAACCTATTTTTTTAATTGAACTAAGGAATGTTTGATTGGTTTTGAATGTAGATTGATTCAATCTTTTTAATGATATAATTATCTTACAACATATGGCTAGTGGTAATGACAACTTATAATTCACCACTATAGCTTTGTATAAAAAGACTTTTTTATTTTAACTTTACTAATCCTTAGGCCATAATATCTAAGATATAGATGTCTTTCTAAGACTATTAGTAGAATAATTAAAACAATTATAAAAGATGGGAATCAAAACATGGGATGCTACTAATAATATCATATTTAAGATGTAAGCGACAATATTAGGGACTATTAATGATTTTATTGCACAAAGTAATCTTTTAAGGTGGAGTGAACAATGATACAAAACATGCCTAACTTGCAATAAAGATACTCCATCAGTGCAATTTAAAGGAAAAACAACATATACTAGTTATCATTACTTTGTTCCAATGAGTTATAAGTTTTTTTTTTTAAAAAAAAATAGTTTAATAACAAGATTGAGAGGAAACCCCTCTCAAATAGTTTACTAATAATATGATCATGGATTAATTAAGTAGATTAAGTTGAAGACTTTGTAAAAAACACACGCAGTTTGGTGGAATGAAATGAAAAAAAATGTGTTGATGAAATTAATTAAAGTCAAAAGAGCATATTTTTCATGCTCCCATATTGGCACACAATAAAGTTAAGACACAACATTGATATTATGCATGTTGAAAAAAATATATATCACAGTATTATTGACATATTACTAGACTTTAAATATAAATCAAAGCATATAAATAATGCAAGATGTGATTTAGCCATTATTAATATAAGACAAAAGTTACATCTATATGAGAAGGGGAATAAGTTGATGAAATTATATGCTAAATAACGTTAAAAAATGTTGATCAATGATAGTTCTATTAATTTATTAAAAATATTAAGTTTCCTAATGGGTTTACTAGTGATTTGAAGAAGAATATGACTCTCAATGACACTAAAATCAAAGATTGAAATTACATGATTGTCATATCATGATGTAGTGATTATTAGCACTTGCAATTCAAGCATCTATGCCTAAAGAACCATCATGTCTAATTATTGAGCTTTGCAATTACTTTAACTAAATGTGTACTAGAACTCTAAACAAGAAAGACGTAGAGAAAGTTAAAAAAGACATTGTTCTCATTCTTTGCAAACTTGAAATGATATATCATCTAGCATTTTTTTAATATAATAATGCACTTGGATTTACTTGAAAAAGCATTATTAAAAGGACTCATTTATCTTCGTTAGATGTACTTGTACAAGAGATATATAAAGAAATTGAAAGACTGTGTCAGGAATCGTGCTTAACCTAAAAGTTTTATTACTAAAAGCTATGTTATAAATAACGTGTTGACATTTTATTCCATGTATTTGAAAAGGGTAAAAACTAAATTCAATTAGCTTGAATGAAACCAAGATGCTATCCAAGTTGGAATAGAAAGGTGATTGTCGGTGTTTAAATCTCAATATTAACCCATTAGGAAAAAAACATTGTTTATATTGATAGAAGAGATTAAAAAATTTAAATATAGTACATCCTGAATAACTATGTTGAAATCCAAAAGTATTTTAAGTAAGTTTTTCAATCTTTTCACTCAATTTTCTAAGTCTTTCACATTTAATGAATAACTTGTATTTTGTAGTGAATACATCAAAGAACTGGAAGCAAGAGGTGGTCAAAACCTAGATCAACTCTAGAAAATCAAGTTCCTTTTATGGTTTTACTTGAAGGTAATACCTTCTCACATTCATTTCCACAATTTTATCCTTATGTATTCATTGCTCATTTTAATATTGTTGTGTTTAGTAACATTTATAGATTTGCCACCTACATAAAATTAAATCTTCAAAGGTAACCAATGAGCTATTCTCATTGACTTTTGAACAAATTTCACAATTACATCATGTTCGACCTGTGTAAACGAAGTTCAATTTGTAACTTATTCTTGGGATTATAAGCATAAGACACAAAATGCTGGGCTTTCTATACCTAGGATTGATGAAAACACATTTTACAATTTCTTAAAGGATATCGTATAGTTAACTTATTTAGATAATTACTCTGTGACTCTATTTAAATATAACTGTGACAACATAATATAACTACACTTAAAAATTTTTTCCTTTATCATCAAAAACTTATTTTTTAGTAAAAATTATAAATTTTTTATAAAAAAAATTATGAGAATCAAGAAGAATTTTCATATATACATACATAGAAAAGAGCAAATTACATTTTAACTATTTTTGGTATGTCCTTATTTGTAATCTACTTATTTGTGGCTTAAAGTGTGAATTGCACCATTAATACTTTATCCATTGATGCTTATTTACATTCAAATATAATGGAATTTTTTTTTGGCCATACAAATATAATGGAATTTGACACATACATGCCATGTGATCTTATTCCTCCTCCATTGAATCAAAATAGAGCTCCAAAAATTTGATGTGTCAACCCTTCCTCCAATTCTTAATAATAATAATAATAATAATAATAATGTTTTGCTCCGCATAGGTAGAGTATACTTTTCCTAACAAAGAGAAAAGGTACATTGTAGGCACTCATAGGATAACCATTCATGTAGATCACAAATACCACATCATAGGTAGGCCAAAAGAAAAAATCACGTTATAGGGCATAGATATCCGCACTTTATTTATGAAGGACCAACAAAAGATGATCGAAATTCTAAGGAGATTTGGTCTTGGCATCCTGGCGTATATGAATCTTTCCCTGGTTATGTGCACATGATAGATTACCGACAAATAAGCTTTGCTATGGCTGCCACGTTGTTGATTCCCAGATCTGCCATTGGTGTTTTGATAAAGCTGAAACTTCTCGACATGCTCTCTGTGATTGCAGCAAGGCTTCTATTTGGATGAGACTAATAACTCCAAGCCAGTGGGAGAATTTTTTTCAACCTTGATCTTCATAATTGGCCTTTGACTAGTTTGTCAAATAAGTGGAAAGGGTCTCTAGATATGAACTGGGCTACTTCTTTTGGTGCGGCATCTCATTTTACCTGGCAACAAAAAATTAATATTATCAACATTAGGGTTATGGAGATTTCTAGAGCAGAGGGCACTAGGGATACATATGTTGGAAACCTAAGGCATAAGGAAAAGAGACTAATTATTTGGTCTTTTCCACCATTAAATTGGTTTGAAGTTAATATTGATGGCTCTGTTCAAACGAATTCTTTTAATGCAAGTTGTGGGGTGCGATTAGAGAGGCCACTGGACGATGTATTCTTGATTTCATGAGAAAACTTGAATGGTGCTCTATCATGGCAGCTGAGTTCTGGACTATACTCATGGGATTGACTGTTGCTTGGAACCTAAAGGTTAAGAATGTGATCATTGAATCTGATTCGCAATCAGCTGTGACTTTTATTGTTAGATCTTTAAACAGGCTCCATCCATATGAGAACCTTATTACAGCCACTCTGAAATTCTGTCAAGAAGATTGGGAGGTTGTCTTCCAGCATACATGGTGAGAAGGTAACCGTGCTACGGACTTCCTTGCTGTTAAGGGCCATTCTGCAGAAGTCGGTTTGCATTGCTTCAATCCTCCTCCCCCAGACCTTCTGCCAATTCTTAGAGATGATGTCATGGGTGTAAGTTTACCCAGGATTTGTTCTTGCTAGTTCTGTTGCTGTTTTTCTTTTCTATATTCACCAAAAAATTGCAAGGAATTCAAATCCCTATCTTTCAATTTGCAAATCTCATCTTGCTACAATTTTTTCCCTTCTACCTATGTCACGTTGCTCCATTTTGGAGTGGCGAGCTCCAAAATGTCTTGAATTTGAATTTAGGACATAAAAAATAACTAAATTAATATCAAATATCATTCCATCATCAAACATGCCGGCATTTTTATCAATTCTTAATCGAACTCTTTTTCTTTTTTGGCATTTTAGTTTACGATTCCTCTTTGTATCTCTCTCCCAAACTCTTTGATAGAGTTTAACTCAACCGCACAAGAGAATATGTTTCTATGATTGCATTTTCTTGTGGCTGATGGTTTGTATTATGAAAAGTGTTCTTTTCACTATGCAAACAAATTGAAGTACCAGTTGATCAACATACAACAAAATGAACAACAGATAATACAACAGAAAAATCTTCCTCATTTTAACCATTTACTGCCAAAAGTATGTTGTGAAGCCACTGAATGAAACAAAACTGCCAATCCCTATAAACAGAAAAGTGACGGACAAGTTGCGTTGAATATGTAGCCTTGTTAGGTTACCCTCATGCTTGGCTGAAATCCATTTACCGTCATTCCTCCATCAACGGAAATAACCTGACCGGTGATGTAGGAAGCCGCTGGCAAGCAAAGGAAAGTCACCAAGGATGACACTTCATGCGCTTCAGCAAGGCGGTGAATAGGTGTTCGAGATAGTACCTCTTCAACAAACCCTTTGTCTTCCAGCAGCTATCAGAAAGGGAATAAATTAGGAATGAAGCAATGGAGATATATCATATACCCACAGCTAAAAAATGAATAGTAACATGTTATTTTGACAGATAAATATGTAAGATTTATATTGCAGCCTGGAAACAGAAACTAAACTATACAAAATAAACAGTAAGAGCATTACAGGTTCCACAAGTGAGGTTTTCGTATACCAGGGTGCAACACAATTGCTCCTTATATTGTCTTTTGCCCATTCGCAAGCAAGATTTTTCGTGAGCTGATTTATTGCAGCTAAAAAAAGCACCAAGTTAATTTTCTTTTTCTTTTCAAGGCTACATTTGAGCAACACAGGACAGCTGATGATAACATGAACTCACCTTTACTGGCTGCATAAATGCTACCACTACCTATACTTGTCAGACCTGCAACAGAGGAGATGAACACAATGCTTCCATTTCTAGATGCTTTGAGGAGAGAATACGAAAGTTGGCATAGATGGTAGACAGAGTCCAAGTTTGTAGTCATCAATCTCAAATACTCGTCGGCAGTATACTCAATTGTTGGCTTCCTCACATTTGTTCCAACATTGTTTACCTGGGCCACAATACCATGCATACAAGTTTTAACTCATTCCCATTTTCCACAAGAAAAAAGAAAAATTCCTTGAGTGGCACTTAAAATTAAGTCACGTTCAAAAGAAAAACTGTCTGCCTATATGAACTTTTTCCATTTTAGGTGACTTATTAAGAAAGCTGTGTG
This sequence comes from Sindora glabra, assembly GCA_020226215.1. Taxonomy (NCBI): domain Eukaryota; kingdom Viridiplantae; phylum Streptophyta; class Magnoliopsida; order Fabales; family Fabaceae; genus Sindora; species Sindora glabra. The sequence goes on along the minus strand of CM035227.1, from coordinate 98,618,117 downwards.
TATTGTCAAATAGTCACAAAAACTAAGCTTCTATATCTCATGTTGCAGATATTGAAGGTGCCTTAATGCAGTTAAAGGCTTAAAGCATCAATAAGACACTCTTAACTTTGTGATCTGCCATTCAACTAATTGCAAATTTATTATTATTATTATTGGATAGAAAAAGAAAGCTAATTGCAAATTCTTTGCTTGTAAAATTGGAAAAATCTGAGGATAATTACACGTACAGCACCTTAAATATCTCCCAGGTGAAGTGTTATTTATCATACAGCCAAGTGAAAGCTATATTCACTAATAACACATAGGATCAAACATTAATATAACCAGGAAACCCAACCAAAAATGCTATTTGCCCACCACTGATTATTATCAATCATCAGTAGATCAGGTTAGAGGCAACGGGCAGGGACAGGGACCCCCCAAAAGTTTGAAAACTCTTATAAAGATCTAATAAAACTTTAATTATGGAGAAGCCCTTTTTGACTTCATATCTAATAAAACTTTAATATCTTCAGATGTTTGTCCAGAGATGACAATAAAATAATAGTTATTTAACTGATTTTGGCATCAAATGCAATGCTTTCGAAAACAACTTAAGTTATACAATGCATAAAAGTAATTGTCAATTTCGTAAGTTCTGAACTCATACAATCATTACTTGTTCGTTTCTTCATATTCTTTTCAAGAATTTCAATCAAGAAACAAGCCGATGCATTTCCAAACCATGCTAAACCTCAAATCTATAGAAGCACCATTTTAATAGTTCAATCGCAAAAAGCACATGTGATGTGATTTACATAACTAGAAAAGTACAGAGACAACTCACAAGTATATTTAGGTTGCCATTGAAGGCAGAAGCCACTTGTTCAATAAGCTTCTCTCTTTGTTCTCGAGAAGACACGTCACAAACTGATCCAGAAACCGAAAATCCTTTGTCTTGCCACTCCTTTAAGCACTTATTCAGCTCCGCTTCATTTCTAGAGCACGTGTACACACTCGTACCAAATTCAGCTAGCTCCTCCACCACAGCACGCCTGAGTGAACCCACATCCGATACACTCAAGAAAAGAATTTAAATTGAAGCCGTTTAAGAAAAACCCAGAATCTTAAAAAGGATGTGAATTTGAAGGGTTATGGATTTAGAGATTGTGTTTTGCAGTCAAAATTCTTTTCCATACAAATTTACAACTTTGTAAGAAGATGCAATATTTTGTATACACAATTCCAACTTAAAAAAAATATTGAGAAAACTTGCAAAATCCTCCAATAGGCATCAAAACAGTATCCGGTCTTCAATTGACAATCAGAATGCAGACCAAAAAAAAAAAGTGAAAAACTGTAGTTGAATTTAAGAGTATGGACTCGAAAGCAATAACAGGAAAAGTTCAAAACTAATGTAAATGAAAAGAGAAAAAGAGACAGACCCAATTCCACGAGTGCCACCCGTAACGAGAGCCGTCGTTCCAGTAAGAGACCATCTTCTCGAGCTTCCGATTATGTTCTCTGGATTCGCCATTATCGCTTGCTTGTGTTTCCCTTTGTCGGTGTGAAATACGTGGCAATAACGACGCCGTTTCTCAACTGGATACCCTCAGACTTTGGGTCATTGCCCAAATTAATGCAGACCCACGGGTCAAAAATGAGGATAATGTTTTGACATGTAAATGGTCATCTTGCTAGTTTATATAAAAATTTAGCATAAAGGTTATAACTTTGCGAAGATTTTTACTATTTTTTGAAAAAAAAATTGTAACTTTATAAACCAAAGTTGCACAATAATTTTTCAAGATTCTTCTTGTTTTTGTATAAAAATTATTTGTAATAAAATAGTTACAAAAAATATAATTTTTTAATGAAAGTTTGTTATGACATATGATATATATTTTTCGAGTAGGTATACAAATATATTCGGATGAGAGAAATATTAGTTAAAAATTATTTGCAAAATATGATTAGTGATTACCAGTGCTGTACCCATGTTTCGTATAGGTTAAAAAAAGAAAAAGAAAAAGATGAGAATCATTCTAATTTTAAAATCAAAATAACATGTTAAATTAAAAACCTTTATGTAATATATTATAAAAACAAATAAAAATATATTTAGTCAACAATCAATAATAAGGTGTATACATATGCCTAATATATAAAAATGAATTTGCAACTACAAATTATATAAGTGAAATAAAATTAAAATTATTAAATAAAAATTTAATATTGAAAGATATGATAACACTCAGTCTGAACAAGAATAATATAAATTCAACAATTTATAATTGCATATATGATGACACTAAATTTTTGCACATTTAGAAAATTGATACAAAATTAATAATTAATATTGAGAACAAAAAGGGAAGGGGGAATATGCCCCACCCCCTCAAAGGATGCTTCAAATCAGTTTGCCCCCTCAATTTTAAAATCCAACACTACATATACCCCTAAAGTTTTGACTTAAAATTACATTATCTCAAGTGTTATTTTCTTTAGTAAGATTTATTTAGTTCTTTTATTATATAAATTCTGTTAGTTATTTTTATTAGACAATCATTATGTTTTATTTTCATTGGTCAGCTTCCTTCTAATGGGTTATTTGAAAGGTTTGTACCTATGCAGAATGCTCCGAGCATCCAATCTATCACGAATTAAATATCAAGAAAGTAAGGAGCAGCCTTGAGCTTTCTTTGATCTAAGATAACTCTTGTTATTCATTATTTGTGTGTTTTTAGCTTCCTTGGCAAATAGACATCTATCAGAATCCTTATATTGGTGCAAAAATATCATTTGTAGCTAAAACATCACCCAAATTAAACTTATACATAATTGATAAATAAATTTCCATAAAAAAAACACTAGAAAGGATAGAATCAATTAATTCAAAACTTGAGGGGTATAGCATGGGATTTTAAAATTAAAGGGGTAAATTAATTTGGAAGCATCCTTTAAGCGCAATGTTATTAGCATCGCGATCATATTAAGGATTACATAGGAGGATTAGGATCCCAAATCATGGAATTGTAATAGAATTATAAGATCCTACCTCATGACTGTAATGGGATAATCTAGAGTTTAAAGATAACTACTAATTAGGTAGTTAGTCAGGAAAATATTCTCTTTCTGTTATAGTTGTTAGAATATAAAAATGGGCAAAAGCCTTTCAATTGTTTTGTATGTATTGAATAATAAGAGGTTTTCTCTTTTATTTTACTTTTATTATTTTTTCTCTTAGAATCTTGTTTCTCATGTTCTTTTTCTACAATACAGAAGGCTACAAGCTTTATAACAAGCAAGTAAAACTTCTAACATTTGAATTAAATTTACTACTTCAATAGATTTAATATCCAGAGCCAAGGTTCAAAAAATGGATAACATGGAAGGATCATTTCACATTACTTTTCTCATTCTAGATGGAAAAAATTAATGCAAATGGTATATACAAATGAAAGTGATCTTTGGCTATCAAGAAGTTTTAGATGGTGTAATTAAAGGGTTCTCAAAATTAAAAGGTAATGCTACTAAAGCACAGAAGCAAACCTATATGGAAAACAAGAATAAGGATTGTAAAGTATTATTCTTTCTTCATCATAATGTTAATAGGAAAGTGTTTGAGGAGATATTAAGGGTTGCAGCCATTAAAAAAGCTTGGGATATACTTGAGAATTGCTACACTAGTGCCATAAAATTAAGAAAATAAGATTATAGGCACTAGGAAAACAATTTGATCTCCTTTAGATGGAAGTAAGGAGAGTATTAGTGATTATTTCACCAAGATTCAAGTTTTGACTAATCAATTTAAGGCCAATGGTGATAAAGTTAAAGTTCTCACAATCATTGAGAAGATTCAATAACATTAGCCCTAATATTTAATTATACAATGGTTATAGTCAAAGAATATAAAGATTTAAGTGAAATGACACTTAATGATCTTCAAGCCACCCTAAAAGCACATAAACAAAGACTAAATGAAAATTTCTCTAGTAGAGTACAAGAGCAAGCCCTTCAAATGCAAATTACATTAAAGTTAGAAGTGAACAATGAAAGAGGTGCAAAGAGAGACAAAAAAAAGAAAAGCTAGGAGTATGGCAAAGGAAGAAACTCAAAGGAAAAAGGTTCAAGAATCCATAAAAGAGGAAAAAGGAAATGGTTTGAGTAAGGAAATAACATTGGTTCAAAGCTACGATAGAAAATTTTAAGCAAAGGAAAAGAGCAAGGAAGGAAATCAAATAAATCACATATTTAGTGTTATAAGTGTGAAAAGTGGGGTCATTCTACAAGTGAATGTATGTTTAGGAAATACAATCAAAAGAATAAAGAAAAGGAAAGATTTATATAAGAAGAAGATGAAGAGAATATATTACTAATGATGACTTCACAACTAGAAGAATAGAAAGAGACTACATTATTTTTTAACATAGGTTACTTCATTCACATAAATGGAAGAAAGGATTGGTTTGTAGATCTTAACATATTTATAAAATTTAAAGTTAAATTTGTTAACAATAATGCTATTTCAATAAAAGGAAAAGGTAAGATTTTAATTCAATAGAAGAATAAAGGGAATGCTTACATTTTTGAAGTTTTTTATATACTTGTAATAAAGAATAATCTATTAAGCCTCAGTCAAATACTAGACAAAGTTTAAAAAATGAAAATGAAATAGTGATGTCTTACTGTCACAAATTCGAATAGAAGAACTACACTTAAAGTTCCATTATCAAAGAATAGAACTTTCAGAGTTGAAATTTAGAATACAACTTGTCAATGTTTCAAGGTAGTAATAGGAGATAAAGACTGGACCTGGCATCTAAGATTTGGTCACTTAAATTTCAAAAGTTTAGGTATAGTGAGCAAAAATAAGATAGTATAAGGTTTACCTATTATAAAAAAAATAGATAAGTCCTATGAAGCTTGTATCTTGACAAAATAGTACAAAAAAAATCCTAAAAGGAAACTATGAAGATAACCTCATAGTTACTTGAGATTGATTACTTAAACGTATGTGGACCTCTTAATATTCAAAGCCTTAATAAGAATAACTACTTTATCACTATTGTGGATCATTTCAGTAAAAAAATATGGATTCAATTATTAAAATAAAAGTCTAAGGCTTTTGAAGCATTCAAGAATTTCAAACTCATGGTAAAAAAGTAAAGTGGTAGAAAGATTAAGAACTTATGCATTGATTGAAAGGGAAAGCATAACACATAAAAATTTAATGATTTTTATAAATCAAAGGTAATTGTTTATGATATGTTTGCTCTTTGCACTCCATAGCACAATGGAGTGGCAAAAAGGAGAAATAAAATAATACCTAACATGGCTAGAATCATATTAAAACTAAAGCCATGCTAAATAGTTTTTAAGGTGAAATTATTATATGTGCAATTTATATACTTAACATTTAGCCAACAAAGATGCTAGCTACTAGACCTCTAGAAGAAGTATGAAGTGGTAAAAAGCATAAGGTAAATCACCTTATGGTTTTTAGATAACTATGCTATGTTCATGTTCTACCAGAAAAAAAGAAGAAAAGTAGATAATAGGATTGAAAAGTTATAATGGTGGGATATCGTCGAACTAGAGGCTACAAATTGTTAAACCCAATTACCAATAAGTTGATAATTAGTAAATATGTTCTATTTAATGAAACCAAAACTTGGAATTAGTAGGAACATATGAAAATGAATGTGAAAGGGAGTTTTGTTACATTTATGTTGTTTAATGAAAATATTAAAGAAAAATAACCTACACTAAATGAATATATACAAGTTGAAGAACAATAAACTTAACCCATTCAACTAAGCACAAGATTGTAGAGAAATAAAATGCAACCATCTAAGGTAAAAGATTATGAAATGTTCCCAAACATTGCTATGGTATAAATAACATTCTTTGTAGATTGTAAGTAGATGTAATTTGAACAAGCAATTAAAACTAAAACTTGGATTGAAGCTATAAAGGAGGATTAAGTGCAATAAAGAGGAAAGATACCTGGGAATTGATTGAATTACCTTAAAATAAAAGGCTTATTATTGTCAAGTGGGTTTTTAAGACTAAACTCAAGCTAAATAAAGAAATTAAAAAGCATAAAGCTAGAATTGTAGTGAAGGGATTTCTTTAGAAGTTTGGCCTAGATTATCAAAAGGTCTTCTTACCTATAGCTAAACTTAAATCAGTGAGACTTGGAGTAGCAATTGTAGCATACAAGTCTTGGAAGGTATATTAATTTAATGTAAAATTAACTTTTCTAAATAGGCCCTTAGAAAAAGAAATGTTTGTGACATAACCTCCTAGTTTTAAATTTAAGGGATAGAAGCACAAAGTGTACAAACTAAATAAAGTCTTATATGATCTTAAACAGGCAACGAAAGATTAAAACATAAGGATTGACTTTTTTTTTGCTTAAAGTGGCTTTAGTAGATGCATCAATGAGTATGGCATGCATGTAAAGCTTACAAGTTAGAACTCTATTATAATAGTCTATATTTATATAAATAATTTGCTAATAACTAAGGATTAAGGATTTTAAGATATGTTAAAGGGATTCATGATCAAAAGCTACTTATTCACTAATAAAAGTAGGAACAACAAAAAAGGTTTAGTTAGCTTTTCAAACAGTGATTGGTATGAAGACAAGGATGATAAAAGAAGCATCTTAAGCCATCCATTCACGTTTGTTAGAAGTGCTTTTGCTTAGTGCTTCTAAGAAATAACTTATGGTAACTTTATCTTCATGTGAAGTAGAGCATATAGTAGCAGCAAAAGTAGTATAATAAGTAATATGGCTATTCAATTTGTTCGATCAAATGCACATAAGTTTGAACAAACCATTGATTCTATATGTAGATCATATTTCAACCATTAATTTCATAAAACATCTAGTACTATATGGAAGAAGCATACATATAGAAACAAGGTTCCACTACTTACGAGACTAGGTGAATAAAGGGAGAATTAAGACATTGCATATTAAATTTGAAGATCAAGTGGCATACATCCTAACAAAACCATTGAAAATTGACAAGTTTAGAAAACTAAGAAATATGTTTAGCATGATGTCTATAAAAAATCTAGATTAAAAGGGAGTGTTATAGGATAATCTAGACTTTAGCAATAACCATTTATTAGGTAATTAGTTATGAAAATATTTTCTTTCTATTATAGTTGTTAGTGAGTGTACAAATCAATATAAAAAGAGGCAAAAGTCTCTCAGTTATTTTGTATATATTGGATAATAAAAAATCTTCCCATTCATCTTGCAGGTTGCACGCTCTACAACAAGAAAGCTGAATTTCTAACATTTGAATTAAATTTGTTGCTTCAACAATGACCTTATGTGTATTTTATATACCTTTTTGTGGATTTTTTGCTAGAAGAAAGATAATTTTGAAATTTTTAAATATGTATATATAATTAAAACACCTATTTAATAAATAAACAATGTTCTCAACCTATATTACTCCTATTACTAAGAATAATTTTTTCTCACATAAAGGCTAGAACTAAAGAAAGCCATTTACTTAAATTAAAAATGCTAAGACGGCCACTAGCAAGTTAATACTCAACAAGTAACAAATATTCATTTGAAAGCATAACTGATATGGCAGCGAATATAATTTTTATAAAATACCGAACCAAGTCTAACCAACACACCAATAAATACTTTAGTGCTCAATATTCAACTTCCTCTTGGATAAAAATACAATTAAGCTCCTTAAAGTGTGCTTTAATATCATATAAAGCCCTAAAGTTTGCCAAAAAAAAGTAAAAATATTGGCATTCAATTTTTAAAAATAGAAAAATAGCATGTAAATCTTTCATAATTATTTCTAACTATTATTAATATAAATTTAACTAATTTTTAAATAAGATTTCTTCTAAATTAAATTATTAATAATAGAATAGATTTTGTAATGCATTTATAATATAACTAAAAATAAGCATTTTTTAGTAAATTATTTTTGAAACTCAACTAAACTACATTTGGGAAGATAAGATATTTTCTTATTTTATTTTACTGTATTAAAAAGTAGTTAAAAAGGCCATAACTGGTTCATATCTATTTTTTTTCTATTTTTAATTGAAATTTCAATATTTTGACTTTTTTTAAAACTTAAAGAGAATATTTGTTGGTTTTAAAAGGGCTATGTGATATTAAACTATACTTTATAAGGCTTATTTGTATTTTTCCCCTTTCTTCTTCGACTCTTCATTTGGTTTAGTAGTAACTTGGACTATTCCAATGCACTTACAGCCTCATGTGGCAAGCAAAGGAGTGAGAGCAAAAGAAGGGAGTGAGAAATGCACTCCTTGGCCTTCATTTTTCAAAAATAATATTGCTAGGGTTCTATATTTTAAATAACAATTTATGCTAAGAAGGTAATTGATTCACAATTTTTACTTCAATTTTCAAATTTTTCTTTTAAAAAGTTTGAGCCTAACCATTATATTTCTTTTAAAAGATTGGGATATTTGTAAAATCAATCCTACTGATTTCACTTATCCTCCTCTTTTACCAAGGCAGTCCCAACTATTTGTATGCTAACCATTAAGTCAGCATGAATTGCACATCTATAATCTTATTACCTCATTTCTTTTTTATCTATTACATTTTGAAGAAATTTTTTTATTCCTTTTTATTTGTCACTTTATAATTCCAATGAAGCATTAAAATTCTTTTTCAAATTTACCTTTCTTTTTCATTAATAAATGCTTTGTTATTCTATACTATAATCAACTTGCATTTATTCCTTTATATTTCTATTTCTATTTTTAATTATCTTGAATTTTGTACATAAAGGGTAATCTTGTAAGATTCACTAAAAATAAATAAATTAAATTACTTTTTTAATATATATGAAATCGGTTAACTGCAATAGATAAATAGGAACGGAGGGAGTAGAATCATGCCACTCCATAAGTAGGATGGCAATTCTAATAACAGTGTTTAAGCAAGTATAGCATATTTTCTCAAAAAAAAATAAAGAAATTAATTAAGAATAAAATAAAAATACATAAAAAATAAAACTATTTACCAAATAATGTATCCTACTTTCCATGTTATTGTATGGCCTCCAAATTAATAATTATCATTAAAGGATATTTAAATAAAAAAGGCTAAAAGTTGGTCTTGCACAATTTCAATTCAATTTGAATATATAATAAATAATTGCTCAATAAAAGATAATAGATTCAATTTTATTAAATTATTAAGTACTAAAAGATAATTTAAATGGCCATTAATAATTATAATTATGAAATCAATTGTTAGCAATAATTATATTACAAAATTATTAGTATTTGTTAAATTAATGACCTAAAATAATTATAATTAAAAATGAGAAATGTATGTGACAAAAATATTTAAGAAATTGAGTGATATTTAATTTAGTTTGTTAATTAATAATTTTTATTGTAAATATATTTGAGTAGAAAAAGCTAAACATTTGTCAAAAACAAGTATGGTATGTAATTATTCTCTACTTTATTCAATCATCAAATATATAATTAGAATTTTCTCAATAAAAGATATCAAAGTTAATTTCATTAAATGATTAAATATAAATAAAGTAAAATTAAAAATTCTAATAAGTATTTAGAATTCCTGTAACATACTATAAAATCTTTCATATATTTTTTTTCAAAAGACCTAATATAAAATTTTTAATTTTTTGCAAACTTTTTTACTATTTAACTTGCATTGTAAAATCTCTTGATATAAAAGTTCATGCATATAAAAATAAAATGACAGTAAGATAAAAATAGATGTAATATTTTCTATATGGTATCCAACATTCTATTGAATTAAACTTTAAGTCCAATTATTAGTTTATATATACAAAGTTAAAAATTATTCAAAAGGAAAATAAATAAAATTTAAAATTATTACATTTTATTCTATATAAGATCTCAACTTTAGGTGACAATTCATGTTTATATGTCGAGTTTGTATTGTATCAAAGGCTAGTTATATAACCCGAATAAGCTTAATCCAAATTTAAATAATAATTGTCTTATATTAGATCAATTTATTTATTAAATGTGTTGAAACAAGTCTACTTATCAAACTTATTTAATAATTTTAATTAATAAAATTTATATTATAAACTCATTTATTAAATTTAATTACTCATTTTTTTCACTAAAAGTATTTTTAGTTATTGATAGAATACTTTTAAAATTTTTATCACCCTTTTATTAAAGTTTAAATTTTATATTTTTATTATATATAATTATTTATAATTTCATTATTAATTATATGTTAATTAATATTTTCAAAATTTTTAATATAAAATTTTAAACAAAATGACATACTAATTTGTTTATACCTTAATAACATTCATTTATTATTTGTGCAATAAGCTCAATCCAAACTCATATAAAGTATTTCATACTAGTGTTACGTTATCATGTTGTGTAGAAAATTGTGTCACCTAATCTCATTTGTGAATAATCAATTCTCACACTCTCTCTTAATTTATATAATCATCAAATATATATATTTAAATGCAAACAAAAAAATAATGATAATGCTTATAAAGTTTATTTAACTACATTCAAAAAAATGGGTCACATGCCATCAAAATGCACCTCTAGGACCTAGTCACAGAAGTATTAGAAAAAAATAATTCATTACCTAAACATATTTGAATGATGCATAATAGGAAGAATAAAACAATTATCAAATATGCAATATTGAAGAAATTATATAATTACTAAAATATAATAAAGAACATAAAATTATTGAATATAAAACAATAAATATAAGTAAAATGACAATAGAATAAATGAAGCAGTTACATGTTATTTGTATTAATAATTAAGAAAAATACCTTTAGGCATAATAATAAAGGAAATTAAATTTCTTTTTAAAATTGAAAAAAAAATTGTTCAAAGTTTTTATATTTAACATTAAACAAATAAAATAATTTTTCTTATCTTAACATTTTGTAACTATATTTTAGAAAAAATATTTTCATTAAAATGAAAAAAGCATAAATATAAATTAAGAAATGTATATAGCAAAAGTACATCCTTTTTGTATCTATCTCTTTTCTAAGCTCTCAAAAGAGATTTAGTTTTAAAAAATGACATAACTTAGCCACATAATAAAATATATTTTTTGATGAAATTAATAATTTCATCTATAAAATTAAAAAGTATAGCAAAATTATCTTTAAATTAAATAAAATTATAATTTTATTTCTAAATAATGATCTATATAGACAATTTAATCCTTCTGTATAAATAATTTCATCCCTAAATTATTATACAAAGGGACAAGGATGAAATTGTTTATATAGATCATCATTCAATAATGTAATTATAATTTTATATAATTCAAAGATAATTTCACTAGTACTTCATAATTTTAGGGACAAAATTTTATTTGTCATTTTTCTCTAATTGCATTTTGTTGTGGTGAATAGGTTGTGTTATAAAGTTAGTTCTTTTCACTATGCATATAACTAAAAGGTCAGTTGATTTAACATATATATTATTAGTATTTTATTATTTTGGACTAAACATAATTTATAAAATAAAAGTATTAATAACAATAATTCAAAAAGCTCAATAAGTCACTTTTGTAAGTGGGCATTTGGCATTAAGCCTAATTTATTTGGTTATGTAAGTATGAATCATATGATAGATAAGATCTATAACTTGATTTTAATACTTATAAGGGGATCCCCACCTCTTTAGTCCCTCATATTTGTTTTTACTCCATCAAAAAATAGAGTTATGCTCTTTTATAGAGAAAAATAAAGTTGAAAGTTTTAGTAAAAGGAAAGATAACACTTAACCATTTTTTTTCATTATAATTTCAAGGAATAGAATTTTTTTGCACTTTTGATGATTGCTAAAGGCCAAAATTCAACTAGTTGAATATGGATGCTTTAAATCCATGTTATTTTTATTTATAACAGATCCTCCATTGTATATATGATGTATTGTTTAATAATTATTCAACTTCATATTGTGATCCATAGTAAAAAACTGGAGTGGAAAAATTAAAATTTATAAAATTCCTTTAATTGGCATCCAAACCTAGTTTTAGCTATGGATTATGGTTAAGTTTTAGTGCAATTTTGTGCAAATGGCGCTATTTCCCCTTTCTACTAACTTCATGCTAATTTATATATAAATGTTTTGGGCTTTAAATGTATACTTTAAAACCATATTCATGCATTTTTCTTTTTTCCAGTGTATATATTTCCTTTTGGTAAATTCATACGCAATTATTCTATATTATGAATATGTATATTTCTGTCCAATATTATGCAATTGCATGTGTGCATTCATAATAAACCTAAAGTTCATAATCTTTTGGGAATGCATGCCTTTAACTTCTAGAAGTATGTTTTGTTCTATGATATAGTATGAATGTTTATTTTTCCATTATTTTGGCATATTGTATTTAGACAATCCAAATGAAAATTTGAATGCTTTATCTACAAAACGTATGGCTTGTAAACTTTGTTTTCATTCATCTACTTCAATTTGTATGCTTTTATATTTCTTAAATGGGCAATTTATGTCTAACTATATGAGACTACAAATTCTATTAGAGAATGCACATACCCTTTGCATGCTATTTTTTTATATGAATATACATATATGCTTGGATTATTTTTTTAGTGTTTTAGTGAAATATTTTTAGCTTCCAAAAATATTGAATGGGTAATAATATTGGCAAAAAAATTTAAAATTTACTTTCTTTGTAATTTAGTATGAAATTGAGTGGATTAGTTCAAAACATGATTTTTAGAAAATATAGATTCATTTGAGGCCCAAATTATAGAGACAATTCCCTTGAAATGCAAAATAGTATATTAGTTTTTTAAAAGTTTTGCAATTAAAAAATAATTTTATTTTTTTGGATAAAATCTAATTAGGTTAGATAAAGATTAAAAAGTGGGACAAAACTAGATCGAAATGATGAAAAAAAACACATAAGAATTGCATGCAAAAAAATCATAATATTATTAGGTTAATTAAACTAATATACTAAGCTTTCAAGTAAAGAAGAAAGCATACAGTGCAATACATGTGTGGCCTATATGCACCAAAGGCACATATGGCTTATTTGCCACCTTTTGAAGGGCTTATGATAATAATAATTATATAATTATGCTCTAGTTTTCAAGTATTATTTAATGGATATTTTTCTAGAATAATTTTTTTTTGTTAATCTTTGTCTATTTTATTTAAATATGTATTTGGATTTATTTTGAGTTTAAAACTTTCCTAAGTAATTACTATGATATAAGCTACCTTTTTTATTGTAACAATTTTTTAGCATCATTTAAATGATATAACAATTTTATTAAATGCTATCATGTTATATAGGAATTATTATTTACTAATTACTCGTATTATACCATAAATTTGGTGTAATTATGTACCCATTTTTCATGGGACTAGTTATATAAAATTTTATTCAAAGTTTTGCGAAGAAAATAACATGTTTAAAGGAAAGGTTATATTAGTAATATTAAATACATTTCAGTATTTTTTTTTATTGATACAATTCATTAGCACTAATATGAGCATAGAATTATGTGTTCTATTTTTAGAATTTTTAAACACCTTTTCAATATTATATTTTAGAAGTATAATATTTAGTTTTTGTATTGTATGGTGAAGTCTTAAGTTCAATTTCATATTAGATCTTGTAATACAATACTATATATGGTTGTATAATTTATCTTATGAGGAAAAACATTTGAATGATCAAAATGTTTACATGTATTAACTAGTTGATATGTTTTTCTTAGTTTTTATGCTAATGCAACAAATTTTTGAAAAGATGTTAAATAGGATTGGGCTAAATTTGTAAGGCTGGCTTTGGTTAGTTTCAAATTAAATGTTACTAATGTGTCATCAAACACATGGTGGCTTGACACTTGTGTAATAATCTATGTGATGAATTTTGTACAATCATTTAAAAATCCAAGGAAGCTAGGTGATGATTAACTAATAATCAAACTTTGAAATGGTGAAAAGGTAGAAATAGAGCTCATTAGAATTGAGAGATGTCGTATATATGCCCTTAAAAAGCAGGAACATGATTTTAGTGGTTACATTGGACCTAACAGGATATTCTTGTAATTTTAAAGGTTAAAAAGTGAATTTATTTCATAGCTTGACTATAATTAACTTTGGTGTATTAATTGATGAACTGTACAAGATTAATTTAGATCTTAATTTTATTAACTCCGTAAATATTGCAACTGGAAAGAAAAGGAACATAATCAGTAAGAACTCTTTGATACTTTGGCACAAGCGTGTAAGCATATTTCTAGAGATTGAATGCAAAGACTAATAATGGAAAGTGTTCTGCATGACCTTGATTTTGCTAATTTTGACACTTATGTGGATTGCATAAAAGGGAAGCTAACTACTAAAACCATGAAAGAAAAGAGGACTGAAAAATAAGATACATTAGATTTAATTCACACTAATATTTGCAATCCTATCACACCTACAACAATTGAAGGTCATAAATATTTCATTACTTTCAAAGATGACTACTCAAGATTCAGATGGATTGAATTGCTAATAGAAAAGTCTGAGTCATTAAATGCATTCAAAATTTTCAACACTATGATTGAGCTCAAATTTGGGAAAAGGATTAAGTGCATAAACTCGTATAGAGGAAGCGAGTATTATGGGAGATACAATAAGATCGGGAGAAATCTTGGTCCTTTTGCCAGGCATTTACAAGAGTATGGCATTGAAACTAGCTATACTATGCTTGGAATATTAGAATAGACTAATATAATTGAGAAAAGAAATAGAACACTCATGAATATAGTTAAATTCATGTTTTTGCATTTCTTATTACTAGATTTCTTGTAAGGAAAAATATTAAAAATTGCTATCTACATCTTAAATCACATGCTGAGTATGTTAGTGCTTAAGACTCCATATAAGATGCTAAATAATAATAGTATTAAAAAAAAGGCAAGGAGCACATGGTGTGTAAACTAAAAAAGTTGATATATAGTCTAAAATAGTTATCCAAATAGTGGTATCCCAAATTTAGTGAGATAGTGACTTCATTTGAGTTTAAAGAGAATAATGCATATACATGTTAATAAAAGTGGATAGTTTTGTGATCTTAGTATTGGATGCGAATGATATTCTACTAGCAAATAATGACATGAATTTGTTGATTAAGATAAAACACATGTTGTCACAATGATTTAAAATGAAAGACCCATGAAATGCTTCTTTTGTTTTAGGCATAGAAAATCATTGTGATAGATCTCAAACTATTCTTGACTTGTCTCAGCAATCACATATTGAAAAGATATTGAAAAACTTTAATATGTTAACATGCTTTTATGTTTCTTCACATATTCAAAAGGGTGAAATTATCTTAAAGGCCTAATGTCCAATGTCCATAATGAAGAAAGAGAAAAGATGAAAAATGTCCTATATGTGCCATTCATAAGTAACTTAATGTACATTTAGATATGTACACGACTTGGTATTACTTTTGCTATAGGTATAATTAGGAGATACCTAAGTGATTCTGGTTAGAGATAGTGGTGCTATAAAAAGAGTATCAAGGTACTTGTAGGGTACAAAAATGTTTATGCTAACTTTTGTGTATAAAAGTATTTTACACCTTACAAGTACCTTAATAGTCTTTTTGTAGTAGTCCACTAACTTTAATTAGGATTGTTTAAATATCTCCCAAGTACACCCAAAGTAAAAGTAGTATCTAATCCTTTACATACTTGAACATACATCAAGCTATCTACACTTGGTGCATATGAGATATTTTTCATCTTTTATCTTTTGTCATAATTATAAAGGCATCGGGCCTTTAAGATAATTTTATCATTCTAAGTGTGAAGAAACGTGAAAGCATGGCAACATATTAAGCTTTTTCAATATTTTCTCAATATATGATTGCTGAGATAAGCTAAGAATAACATAAGACTTATCATGATTAATTTCTACGCCTAGAACAAAAAAGGCATTCACTAGGCCTTTCCTTTTGAATCATCACAGCAATATCTATTTTGTCATAGTCAACAAATTCATATCATTACTTGCCAAAGAATATCATCCATGTACAACACAAAGATCACAAAATTGTCTACTTTCATATATATATATATATAGTGTTCTCTTTGAACCTAAAAGAAGTCATTATCTCATCGAAATTGAGATACCATTGTCTAGATATCTATTTCAAATCATATATCAACCTTTTTTATTTGCACACCAAGTGCTTCTTACCCTTTTCTCACTATTTTGATCCATATTTGTCCCTTTATGTAACAAAATCAAATTTTATCCCAAAAATACATTTTTTATTTTAAAATTTTCAAAAGAGCAATCCATTATTCCGTGATTTCCAGGCATTTATCTTCGCATTTTGGGCTTTAAAAAAATTATATTCTTTGAAAATCATGTTTCAAATTAGCCCACTCAATTTCATCCTAAATTAAAAAAAAAAGCAAATTCTAAAATTGCTTGCCATTATTACTACCCATTCAATGTTTCTAGAAGTTGAAAATTTTTCACTAAAACATCCAAAGGCTAATCGAGGCATACATGTATATTCATACAAAAAACAAGCATGTAAGGAGATACGTGCATTCTCTAATAGAATTTATATTCATATACAAGAAAGATGAAAACATACATATTGAAACAGATGAATGAAAACAAAGTTTACATGTCATATGTTTTGCAAAGAAAACATTCAAATTTTCATTTGAATTGTCTAAATACAATATGCCAAAACAATGGAAAAACAAGCATATATTCTGTATCGCAAAACAAAGCAAACATCCAAAAGTTCATGGCATGCATTCCTAGGGCTAAAATACCAAAATAATGTTTTTTACAAAACTTATTACCGATTTACTGTTTTTTCGAAACATATTACCGGATTACGCACAGTGGCGGGAGGCGCCATTTGGTGTGGCGCCTTTGGCGCTCTGAGGGCGCCATTCAAGGTGGCGCCCTCGCTCAAATTTTTCCATTTTTTTCCTTTTGAAATTAATTAATGTTGATATAATTTGAAAATAAAAATTATAAAAATAAATAATATATGATTGTAACTGAAAATAAATTTTTGAAAATAAATTACTTATTTTATAATTATATTTGATGTCATATAAAAATATGTTAACTCCACTTTGATATCTAATAATAAATATTTAGTAAATAATTAAATATTTAGTAAATAATTAAATATTAATGTCTCTCAAAATTTTACGTAATAATAGTTAATTTTTATCAATTTTTGAAATTATAAACTTCTAACGCTTGGAATTATATTATTACAAGTCATTATTTAATATGTTATTACACATAAGTAAATTTATTGAGTATAATAAAATATTCTTTATATACAAAGTTGAAGATAGCTAGAAATGAAAAGAAATATAATGTAATAAATATATTTTTCTTATTTTATATTTATTCCAATAATATGCTTGTCCATTTTTATTTATTTGAATAAAATTTTGTTTATTTTGTGACAAAATGAATGCAAACTGGCGAGGTTGAATATAGTTAAAAATTGAAAAAAATCTGATTATTTCGTTTCAATAATCTTTTCATTTTGTAATTAAATCATAATTATAACATGAATTAGATATTTTTTATTTCATCAGAATGATAAAATATTTTGGCAATGAGAGTGAAAAGTACCGATTAATTATTTTTTAAGAAATTATTATTCGTTTCATCGTTCGCTCGAAACATTTTATCGAAATAAGCACAGAAGATACAAACAACGATGGAGAGACGCCAAATGACGTGTAGAGGCACGCTAGACGAAATGGCATCGTTCGCGCTGAAGGGAAGGAACGACAGGCGATATGACACTTTTGGCCCATGGCACCCTCGTTCCTCGTTTCTAAATTAATTAGGCGGCGACTGTGTTGACTGTGCACCCTAGAGACATGAATTTTTGTGAAAGTATGATAATTAATATTATTTATTTACTTGCACACGATAAATAAAAAAAGAATAGATAGGTTAAAATAGGCTAATACGTTTATTTCATAAATTATTTTGCGCTTCACCGTAGTTTTGAAACTATTTATCAAATTACGCAGGGCGCCGTTGAAGGCGCCTTTCAATATGTCGCATTCGCTACAGCGAATTTCACTGCGCGGGCTGGGAGGCGCTATTTCACCTGGCGCCTACCCAACAAACTTTTTTTTATAACTTATGGGGCTGGGAGGCGCCAAGTGACATGGCGCCTCCACAGCCCCATTTAATAAATTATTTAAGTTTTATAAATTTATATATTTATTTATATAATTTTAATTTTATCATAATTAGAACGAAATTATGATTTTTAAAATTTAATTAATTACATTTTATGATATTATTTATCTATATTAGTCGTAAAAATTAAGATATAATTATAATAAAATTAAAATTATATAAATAAATATATAATTTTATTAAACTTAATTAATTTATAAAATGGGACTGTGGAGGCGCCATTTCACTTGGCGCCTCCCAGCCCCATAAGTTGTAAACCTAAGTTTGCTGGGTAGGCGCCAGGTGAAATAGCGCCTCCCCAGCGAAATTTGCTACAGCAAAGGCGCCATGTTAGAAGGCGCCTTCAGCTCGCGCTCTGCGTATTTTGGTAAATAGTTTCAAAATTGCGGTAAAACAAAAAATAGTTTATGAAGTAAACGTATTTTGGTATTTTAACCAAGTAAATATTTATAATAGTTGTGAAAATATGATAATTAATAATATTAGTTATTATATGTGGAAGATATCCTTATCATCATTTTTTAAATAAAATTAAATATTGCAATGATCTTCGTGATTTATTGTTATTTGTAATTATTCCTGCGCAAGCAATTAAAAAAGTGGTAGTAATTAGAAGCATCCTAAATGTTGACGTTTGACAATAAAGTAGTAAAGTCATCCTAAATGTTGGTGTCTGGCAATAAAGTAGTAAAGTCATCCTAAATGTTGGTGTCTGGCAATAAAGTAGTAAGATAAATGTACACAAATATACAAATATATAAACGAGATAGAAAAGAAAGCTAATGTCTACGCAAGTGATGTCCAGTCCCACATCCAGGATCGGTAATGTGGCGGCCGTATCTACTAACCCTCTGCGCAGGCTCGGGAGTCACATTCCCGGTGTCTGTGTCTGCTCTGCCTCCAGCTCCTGCTCTGCCTCTACCCCTGGCTCCCGCCCTGCCTCCACCTCTACCGCTATCTACAAGCTCTGAGTGGTCTGTCATCATGCCACCATGCGCTAATCCCTGATCCTGAGTATGCCAGTCAAATACAGGACGATATGGCTGCGCTGGACCAGCATCATCAGAAGGAAAGGCATAGAATGCAGATGAAACTCCTGGTGCATGTGGAAATGCCTGGAATGAGGATGGAACACCAGGAGGGAGCTAGTACATCTGGGGTGACGACGGCCTAAACAGTACGGCCAGGAACGTGGTGGAGGATGAAGGATCATCAGGTGCAGTAGGGTGCAAATGAGATGGAGCAGTAAGATCAGGCATCATCATCATGGTCTCCTAGGCAGTCGAAGGTGGAATCTGCTGCACTGTCGAAGCGGACGGAACATCAGCCTGCGACATATGCCGTGGAGCAGTGCGACGTCGTCGGCGAGAGCGAGGCTGATCATGGTCACCCTCCGGAGGGTCTGGGATGTGATGGGCCTGGGGAGCTGGCTCCGCATGTGAGTCAATGATGACATGATCAACCTGCTGAATCGCATGAATGATGGACTCCGTCGCTGACCTAAGTGCATCGAATGTGAACATAGTCTGCCCCTCAGGGGTAGTGAAGTCCTGTAGTGAAGAAACCTTATCTACCTGCGCAAATTTTTGACATTAAAGTTAGTTATAATACTAATGCATTTAAAGAAAATCAGATACAAAAAACTAGCACGCAAAATTACCACAAGGTCAAGCGCTCCCCCGACAGGTGTAATACACCGTCTGGTAACCCGTCTGTACCATGTCATGTAATCGGAACGTGGTCCCAGAACTAGGCGTGTCGTCGGCTCGGCAGTAACGCACAAGTCTCGCCGGATATCCCAGAGTGCAATATACTGCTGATGGCGGATGTGCCACTCCTCGTCATGCCGACCAGACAAGTGAAGGCAGTGGACCTCCGCCACTTGCTTCGATGGCTCTGGAATGGCCTGGCGGAGTCCAAACTGCCGCAAAACCCTATCAGGCTGGTGCCACTCGACAATCTGGAAGTGAATGAGCGGTACCACTGCTGTCCAGGTGTCGCTCTCGTCAAAGCAGTACTGAGGCAGTGATGCGATGACCTCCTCAGTGTACGGGATCCAGACGATCTGAAGTTACAATTTTATCATGTGATTTAAATACGATTGTGGATTGGACAAAGCCTTGAAATTAATGATTGTAAAACCCCCCTGCGTACCTGGTCAAGTCGAAGCTGGTCCAGCACGTATCTGTAATGGGGTAGGCTGTGTGCCGGACTATCCTGGAACGTCTTCTGATAGTGCCACCTGCCAGGTTCAATAACAAAGTTAGGCAACTGCGTAGCAAACTTAATTATAAGTGAAAGTTGAAATATTTTCTAACCTGCGCGCTAAGGGGCCAATCCCTGCATCCCCCTCTGGTATGTCTGAAATAGCTATCGCGGGAGCGATAGTGGGAAATCTATCCCAAGCCCAGAGCTGCAGTAGTAGGCAACAACCTCCTATCTCTCTGTAATCCGGTGCGGTGGCCTTGCAGAGCTCTCTGTACAGGTATGCCAGGCAAGCTGACCCCCAACTGTACGTCCCAGCCTCGTGTAGGTGTGCGATCAAGGGTAAGTGCATGAGGTGGACGTATGTGCCGGAATGGTCCGGAAATAACGTCCCACCAATGAGTCGTAAAATGTAAGCTCGGGCGAATCTCTGCACTGTCACCTCATCCGCATCATCTGGAAGATGAGTGAAATGCCTCTCCAACCAACTCATCCTCAGTCGCCCCCCTCGGATGACATTCTCATCCACCGGTAACTGGAGTCCCAAGTACTCCTCTATCAGGCCTCCCCACCCCCACACGGTGGGCCCCGTCACTACTCGATCGTCAATGGGTAGGCCGAGCTGAAAGGCAACATCCTGCAGGGTAATAGTCGTCTCTCCCTGCGGCATGTGAAAGGTGTGCGTCTCCGGCCGCCACCTCTCCACAAGAGCACTGATCAACTGATGGTCGATCGACACAAACTCACACATCGCCAAGCCGTAAAAGCCTGCCTCTCGCAGAAAGGGGACAATCATCTCCGGCGGCGGCTGGTGATGGTAGTGATGAGCTCGGTGAATCCTAAGCACATGGTCAGGCTGCAAAAGAAAAAACAACACCAACTATAACGTCTGACAATTCAGAAACAGTAAATACTCAGGTTAATTAAGGTGTAGCTATTTCCATACATGGCCTGTCCAAACCGACTGGGATATGTGTGAGGCCTGAGCGGTCAGCAGAGAAGGATCGCGTGGTCCAGGATCAACGCGTCGGGATGTGGATGCCATCTGCCACGACAAGCATTGCATAAGAATGAAATTTAAACACACACAAGCTTAAAGGTGTTGTCCAATTTAAGCACAACCTTAAGGTATTAAAAAATAATATCATAAACTGTCTTAAATTTAAGGTGCAATATATATAAATAATATCATAAAATGACAGGTGATAAAAAATTTCACATTACCAGTAATGGGGTAACCCTTATATACATAATGATGTGCAAATTTACAACCGTAAAAAATAAAATATAGTGTGCAACCGCTACACTTATGACATTGGTTAACATACTTTAAAGCATACATGCGAAAGTAAATAGTAAAAATCACGGTGTAGAAGGGCCTTCGTCCCCATGAAGCAGTGGGCAACGCCTACGATTATGCCCTTCCATCTTACAATGACTACATTTTTGCTTTACACCGCTCTCCTGAGGCCAATCCATCTCATTTCTGATTCTGGTCGCCTTTGGTCGTCCCCTTGCACGTAATCTTCCATAATTTGGAACTAGGACAGGGAATGGTGGTAGGTTATTCCACTGCGACCAATCCTCAATAGGCCACCACTCAGATTTGTAACAATTGAGCAGCGTGTCAAGCCTGTATACAGCATCGACATATGGTTCCCACGATATGTTGATTGAGGCACAAGCAGCAATAATGTGAGCGCAAGGATACCTATATGCTTGGAATTGTCCACATTCACATTGCCTTTTGTCTAATAACACCTGGACGACCTTTCCACATGAGCCACTAGCCATATCAGGGCCCTCCACCACCTCAAACCTAGTCCCTTCTCTATTGTAAGCACGAACGTGGTAAGAAGTCGCACGTGACTGGATAGTCGCAAGCTCCTGTCTGAATCTGCTTGCGTATCTGTGTCCTTGTTGTAGGTCAACGTGCGCTTCTTTTGCCCTTTCCACAAAGTACTTGACGCATCTATAATATGTTTGTTGGACAAGGCCTGTGATTGGCAGCTTCCTTAGTCCTTTGAAGAGGCCATTGATGCACTCTACAATGTTAGTCGTCATATGACCATATCTTCTGCCTTCGTCATAAGCGAGCATCCACTTCTCGTTCGGAATACCGGTCAACTTCTTATGGATCTCCTCATTGACTTTGCTAAGATTGTCCAATCTCTCCATGGCCTTTCCCCAACTGGGCTCGTACGCTGAATAGAAAGAGACAAATAGGTTAACTAAAATGAACAACTGGGTGCACAAATTTATAAATGAAACGCTCAATAAAGAAATGCCTGCACTAACACATACCAATCTTGAGGACAGCTTTCCTCACACTGTCATCCCTGCACTTCTTGTGAACGTTGCTGGCAATGTGTCTGATACAATACCGGTGATAAGCATAAGGAGGCTGCCATCCCAGGCCTTCGGTGGCTACAGCATCCTTTATAGCTCGGTGTCGATCTGATATCAAGCATATTCCTTGCTTGTTCGTGACATTGACCCGCAGTAATGCCAAAAACCAACTCCAATTCTCATAGTTCTCCCTATCAACAATGGCAAAGGCAAGAGGAACGGGGCATTTGTTACCGTCCTGAGTCGCAGCAATCAGTAGCACGCCCCTGAACTTGCCATATAGATGCGTGCCATCAACTTGTATGAATTGCTTGCAGTAAGGAAACGCTGCAATGCATGGCTTGAATGTCCAGAAAACTCGGTTGAAAACATGTTTCTACGGATCGACACGGTTATCAGCTGTGACAAATTCGTGGGACTCCAACTTGAACAGCGCCTGGTCACAGTAGCCTAAAATGTCCAACCATTTGGGGAGCACTTCATACGATTTGTCCCAATCACCGTGCACCTTCACAATTGCCTTTTGTTTCGCCTTCCATGCTTTTCTGTACGAAATCTTGTATCCGTACATGCCTTCCACCCTCTCTTGTATAAGCGAGATAGGAACGTCTTGCTTCATTTTAATCATCTCCAGGATCAGGGAACTGATATACTCGGAATCCAGAGACTTGTGGTCCTGTGTCAATCTAGCATTAACACATGTGTGGGGCCCTGAAAGTCTAGTTATGGTCCAAGTGTTACAATTCTTCAGTTTCACCGCTCTGAGGTGGAAATTGCATTGGTCCCCAAATTTATCACACTTCAATGATAATCTTCTGGTATCCGACTCCTCCACGTAATAACTGTGGTGCCTTCTGATGTGGTAATGCTTGGCTGCAGCGATTAAAGCCTCCTTGCAATCGAACTCTTGCCTAACCTCCAAGTCCTCCATGTCGTAATCATAGGTTGGCTTCATGATTTCCGAAAATTCATTTGGCTTCCGTATCGTATCCCAATCAATGTCAGAGAAGACAGCAGCCTGGGGGACACCATACGATGTTTGTGCAGCATTACCACCCCTCACACACCGCGTTGGTACACTGTCTGCATTTGTTGCCGCACGTTCATCGTCATTTGTGTCATGATCGTCACTGCTACTGCAGGACACCTCATCGTCTTCAAAACCAGACTCTAGGTGGGCATCCAGCAATACGGGATCGATAGATTCTTCTTGAACGACCGGCAAGGCACGGGATGAACCTACCAAGGTTTGGGGTGCATTTACCGGGGTAACACCTGCAACAGATGAGTCCAGCGCAGGAGTATGACTATCAGAAATGTGGAACTCAAATCCATCTGTGTAAGGACGGCCTTCCCCCACCATTGAACAACCAGTGCTAACATAAACTACTGGATCCACGGGCGGTGCAGTTCTTGGAACTCTTTCATCAAAACGAAGGCTGGCAGTGCGCAACTCGGATGTGATCACGTCCACGTACAATTCCATGGCTGTCATCGTCGGATGTTGTTCGTAGCTTGCTATCGCGCATACCAAGTCTTCATCGTCATCCAATTCGTATGCCATGTACTGAGCCTCTGTTTGATGTTATGGAAACCTGTAAACAATCTTCCCCACAGCTTGATCTTCGTGAAGCTTCAGTCGAGCATGAATTCTCTCCCGCAAAGCATCCATACTGTTGCAACCTCGTAATTTCAATGCCTTTGGGGGAGGTCCATCGTACATTATCCCCGCATCCCCCTCAACAATTGTACCATTTGAATATATAAACGCAATTAAACTTTTCTTCATCTTCTTACTCTTAGCTGCACAATACTCGCTGCACCCCCACATGGAGAAGTAGTCTCATATACAAATTTTGTTCTCATAAATAAGTATACTAGTATTTAATACTATAATTAAAAATGAACGCGGTGTATTACTATTTTGCAAGGTATTCTATTAATTCTATGAAATAACAGGATTATTTTCTTCGACCAATCTAAGGTTATTTTTTTTCCTAAACTAATATAAAATTTGACTATATAATTTTACCTATGGTTTTGTTTATCTCTTTCAATCATCATTTTTCTTAGTGATTTTACACAAATTATACTAATTAAATTAGTTAGCCAATCAAATACACTATTTGTCCACTTTTACGACTTTTTTTCTCCGTTCCCACCTACTACGAAATAGCAACCAAAAGTATGTACACATTATTATTTGTTACCTCCATATATATCTTAGTTCTTCCTAAATAAATCAAGGATACCTATATTTTTTTCGGGTACGTTTACTACTCTTCCATCTACAATATCTACTATTTAAATGCAAAAAAATCTAAATTTGTAATAACAGTATCCTACTTTTTCAAGACTTTTGGTTACATTCACATTTCCCATGAGCTTTTTTAGTACCTCTCTTATGATACATTAAGATCTCACATGATCCAGTTCTCTTAATATGGCTTTCCCCTAGGTCGTAAGACTTATATTACGACATCCTTCTTTATCTCGTTTGTTATTATTTTAATAGCACACCTATCACATTACATATAAAGTCCTACGACATTTTCATAAATCATAACTTCACATCTTAAATCATAATTTCAGATAATAAATCATAACAAACAAAATAAAATAAATAATTCTATATTATTAATATCATAATATTCTAAATAAATATCTCTACCGAAATAAAAAATATCTTCACTATGACTATATAAACATTATAGTATAAGCATAAAATTCCTAAAAATACTAACCGGTGAGTATTCGGAGAAGCAAACAGAAAAAAACCTCTGCATGAAAGAAAAATTTGTTAGATAATTTAATAATTTCAATCTATAAGTAAAAGTTATTAGATGTTATTGTATCAATTATAAAATTATGCAACAATCACGCTAAAATAAATTTATTTTGTAGGATAATATATTAAAGGGAAAAATAATATTATATAAAGTATTTTATTGATGTATATTCAATTTAAAATATATTGTTCGAATTTTTATATCAATAAAATATTAATGAATGTTAAAAAATACCTAATTTTTATTCCTAACTCATCTCATTGAAACTAAAATATATAATTAGTTATTTCAGTCAGCGTTTTCCATAACATGAATTCCTAAAAAAAAACATATTTGATCATTAAAAATAACTTGACGCATAAAAAATATGATATTATATAAAATTAATATTATTCAATATTTTCTATTTCAACTTTTAATACAATCATTGAAGAAATAAAAAGGAAAATCATCTGCAAGGTACATGAAATGAAAAATAAATTATGTACGGACTGTAAACCCTCCGAGAACTTTAAGTTGATGTATTTTAAACTTAAAATATACTATTTAAAAAGTATCATTAATAAAAACTTAAGATATTATCATAAAGTTTAAAATATAATTAATGATTGTAAAAAAAATATTATCAATAACATGTTAGTTTTCTAATAAATATAATATGTTAAACTTTCAATATTTTCTAAATCTTAGATCATCACTTCACATTATAAGCCACAATAATCCAAATAAATTAAAAATTATAATATAATTGTAAAAAATCTACAAACACTAACCAATAAAAATCACAAACTATCACAGATCACATATATTTATAAAATTTTTTCCTAAATCCTAGACCATCGTTTCTCATCATAAATCATAATAATCAACATGAAATATAAATTATAATATTCATACAAAAATTATAAAAATATTATCCAGTGAAAAACATAAACTAACACATATCATATAAATTTGTATAAATTTTTTCTAAAACCTAGATCACCACTTCACATCATATATCATAATAATTAATATTAAATAAATATTATAAAAATTATAAATTATCACAAATCACATATATTTATATAATTTTTTTCTAAATCGTAGATCATTATTTCTCATCGTAAATCATAATAACCAACATGAAATATAAATTATAATATACATACAGAAATTATATAAAAATATCAATCAGTAAAAAATATAAACTATCACATATCATATAAATTTATATAAATCTTTTCTAAATCCAAGATCACCATTTCATATTATAAATCATAATATTAACATAAAATAAATATTATAATATAAATACAAAAAATATTAAAACTTAAATAAATAAAATTTATAAATTATAACAGAAATCTATTCCTAACACTTTAATCATCACTTCAAATCATAAATTATAATAATTAATCTAAAAAAATATATGATATAATAATAAAAATTACAAATATACTAACTAAATGATAGTTGACTAGGATCAGTTTTGCTCCAAAACAAAAAATGATTCTGAATGCAATGTACAAAAATAAGAATGGATGATGACTGATGAACGAAAAAGAAAAGCAGACTTGCAAAATGGCTTCTGAGGGTTTGAGAGAGGAGGCTGCTGCGAAAATGCAAGCGACGAAGAGGAGGCTGCTGCGAAAATGTGACCGAAGGTTTGGAGGAGGAGGGAGGCTGCTGCTGCGATATTGGAGGAGGAGGGAGGCTGGGATAAAATGAAGCAGGGTTTGGAGGAGGGGATGGGTATAAATAGGGGGGAGGCGCCTGATGAAATGGCGCCTCCCTTTGAATTTCAAAATTCAAATTTAAAGGCGCCCTACGGAGGGCGCCAGTCAAAATGGCGCCTCCCTCCGGAGGGCGCCTACTCAAATGGCACCTCCCTCCTGGAGGGCGCCACCTCAAATGGCGCCTCCAAGGGGAGGGCGCCACTTTGAATGGCGCCTCCAACCTCCAGGGGCGCCAATTTGAATGGCGCCCTGCGTATTCTGGTAATATGTTTCCAACCCGCCGTAAAACGGTAAATTGTTTTAAAAATTTGCGTAATTTGGTATTTTAGCCCATTCCTAGAAGGTTATGAATGCATACATGCAATTGCTTAACATTGGATAGAAATAGGCATATTCATAAAACAGAACAATTGCATATGAATTTATCAAAAGGAATTATATACATGATGGCAGAAGAAAAACAAATGCATCTAATTTTAAAGCATACATTTAAAGCCCAAAACATTTATACATAAATTGGCAGAGAGGAGAAACACCATTCACACAAAATTGCATTAAAACTTAACTATGATCTATAGCTAAAACCAGACTCTAATATCAATTAAAAAAATTTATAAATTTAATTTTCCCCAATCCCAATTTTTTATCATGGATCAGAGTATGAGATTGAAGAACGGATCACAGTATGAGATTGACCAATTATTAAACAATAGAGGAGCTATTATAAATAAAACCAACATGGATTTAGAGCATCCATATTCAATCAATCGCTAAAGGTGCAAATTTCTTTTCTATTCCTTGAAATCAAAACCTAAACAAAGATGGGGTTAAGGTGTGTCCCCCTTATGCTAAAATCCTCTTCATTTTTCTTTGAGAGAGCATAATTCTATTACTTGATAGAGCAAAAAAAAATATATGAGGGAGTCAAGAGGTAGGAACCCTCTCATAAATAATAAAATCAAGTTATGAATCTTATCTATTTTAAGATTTATACTTGCATAATGAGATGAGTTGGGCTTAAGTACCAAATGCCCATTACAAAATGTTACTTATTGGGCTTCAAGGATCAATCACATTAATATTCTATTTTATAAATTATGTCAAGTCCAAAATAATAAAATACTAACAGATGCAATAGATGATAGAACAGCAAAATTTTATTCAATTTACTTTTTCTACTGCCAAAAGTATGTTGCTGAACAAACTCAACAAGCTTATCCAACATACAGTTTTTTAAAACCTTTGAACGAAACAAAACAGCAATTCCCTATAAACACAAAAGGGATGGACAAGTTGTATTGAATATGTCGGCTTGAAAATTGACTATGCCTAGATTACTCTCATGCTTGGTTGAAACCCATTTACAGTCATTCCTCCATCGACGGAAATAACCTGGCCGGTGATGTAGGAAGCCGCCGGCATGCAAAGGAAAGCCACCAAGGATGACACTTCATGCGCTTCAGCAAGACGCTGAATAGGTGTTCGAGATACTATCCCTTCAACAAACTCTTTGTTTTCCAACAGCTATCAGAAAGGGAATAAATCAGAAATGAAGCAATGGAGATATGTCCACAGCTAAAAAATGGATAATAATATATGTCATTTTAACAGAGATACATGCAAGATTTATATTGCAGTCGAACAGAAATTAAACTACATAAATAAACAGGAAGTCGGAGCATTACATGTTCCACAAGTGACGTTTTCATATACCAGGGTGCAACACAATTGCTCCTTATATTGTCTTTTGCCCATTCACAAGCAAGTTTCGTTAGCTGATTTATAGCAGCTGAAAAGAAGCATCAAGTTAACTTTCTTTTTCGTTTCGAGGCCATATTTGAGCAAAACATGACAACTAATGGTAACACGAACTCACCTTTACTGGCTGCATATATGCTTCCGCAGAACCTACATTTGTCAGACCTGCAACAGAGGAAATAAACACAATGCTTCCATTTCCAGATGCTTTGAGGAGAGAATATGAGAGTTGGCATAGATGGTAGACGGAATCCAAGTTTGTAGACATCACTCTCAAATAGTCGTCAGCAGTATACTCAATTGTTGGCTTCCTCACATTTGTTCCAACATTGTTTACCTAGCATATAAATTTCCACAAGAAAGCAAATTCCTTAGGTGCCCCCTAAAATTAAGCCATGTTCAAAAGAAAAACCAGACTGCCAATTTGAAGATTTTCCAATTTATGAGATCATACTGGTGATGGGTTGAAAACGGGAAATGAACTCCATGAGATCTAATTTCCCGGTCAAGACAATCTTAAGGTATAGAGTGCATATATTATTATTTACTAATAATGATCTAACAATTTCATAAGTTCAGCACTGAAATAATCATTACTTATCCATTTCTTCAGATCCCTACAAGAATTTCAAGCACAAATCAAGCCATTGCATTTGCAAACTAAGCTAAACCTCATGCCTATACAAGCACCAGAATGGACATGTGATGTGATTTACATAACTAGCAGAAGACCGAGACAACTCACAAGTATATTTAGCTTCCCATTGAACGCAGAAGCCATTTGTTCAATAAGCTTCTCTCTTTGTTCTCGAGAAGACGCATCACAAACCGATCCAGAAACCAAAAAGCCCTTATCTTGCCACTTATTTAAGCAATTATTCAGCTCAACTTCATTTCTAGAGCAGGTGTACACACTCGCACCAAATTCAGCTAGCTCCTCCACTACGGCTTGCCTGAGTGATCAGCATATCCGATGCACTCAAGAAAAGAAATTAACTTGAAGCGTTTAAAAAAAAAAAGTGAATTCAAGAGTTTTTTTTTTTTTTTTTAAATATTCGTTACATGATCCATACAAATTCACATCTTTTCAAGAAAAATTTGCAACATCTTGTAAAAACAATTGCAACTTCTACGAAATAAACTGAGAAAACTTGTAAAAGCTTCGAATAATTATCAAAAATAGTATCCGGATTTCAATTAGCAACGAAAATAAAAGAAAATTTGAATGTAATGGTCTGGACTCTGGAGCATGAATTTGTGAAGTTTAAAACTTTCTGAGGAAAAAGGGAAATGAAAAGAGAAAAAGAGACAGACCCAATTCCACGAGTGCCACCAGTGACGAGAGCTGTCATTCCTGCGAGAGACCATCGTCTCGTGCTTCCGATAATGCTCTCCGGCTTCGCCATTGTCGATCGAGTTCGTCTTTGTTTGTGTGAAGGACGAAGCAATATTTTCTACTAATAACTTGATTCCCGAGTGTCAGTGAAGTCAGGTTGACGCCCGTTATTTTATTTCCTTTTTTGGTATTTCCATTTAAATATTGTTAATTAATTAATTAACTAATTAAGATTAATATTATGTGAATCCATTTATATCATGTTTTGCTATAGGATTTATGGTTTGAAAATTTGAGATAATATGATAAACTTAGAAATAATTAAAGTAAAATTATTAAATAATAATTATTTAATTTTTAAGGAATGTAATTAAATATAAATATAAATATAAACATAAATAATATCAATATAATAATTTTAAAAACTATCATATCATTTCAAATTTTACATTCTAGATGCACTATAAAATTTACATTTATATCATTAATCAAATCAAATACAAGTATATCTCATCTTTAACTATTATCTTTTAATTTAAATGTTGTCAATTAACATTATGTAAATCCATTGATATTACATCATTATCATTATTTAAATAGACTGAATTCACGTGATTGACTTCTCTTCTATCATGTAAATTAATTCTTAATTATTAATTTTGTTATTTTCATTTTAGGTAATTAATTTAATTCTTCTCGCAATTAATTTATTAATAATTTTTTATTTTTATTGCCATTACCGTCATATAGTACCTCATTGATTGATTCCCAGAAAAAGTAACAGATTTGATTATTATTTTGTAAATTTAATTATATGAAACGATTCATATGTTGTTAATTAAGATTATGCGAATCCATTCATATCATTAATCAAATACAAGTCCATCTCGTCTTTAGATATTACCATTTAATTTAAATGTAATTAATTAAAATTATGTGAATCCATTTTTATCATTAATTAAATTCAAGCTGATTTGACTGTGAGCTTACACCGTCGGGGAAGTCTCCGAAATTCTGGCTCGGTGGTCTCCACAGCGAACAAAACTGCACGCTGATGGAGCAATGAAGAATGATGCCCTAGGCTGGATCATGTGGAGCTCTTTTTATGGGGATCTAATGGTGAATGGATCCATGGTTTTGCAAAAAAATGTGGGGAGGTGTGTGTGGGAATGCCTTGGAAATTGGAATGGCATGGTCTCTAAACTGCAAGCAGATTATTTTAGGGTGTGATCCATTGGCTGTGGTCCAAGGCATTCAAAATGAGAAGGGTAGTTCTGGTTTGGATTCTAGTCTCTTAGAAGCTATTAAAAAATTATCACAGAGAGATTGGGATATCATCATCCATCATATTTATCATGAAGGAAACAGATGTACAAACTGTCTTGCTAACAATGGAGTAACCTTGAAAAATGAGATAAAAATAATGTTAACATACCTCCTACTAACTAAACTATAGATGTTAATCTTGACAGATATAATGAGGGTGCTCTGATCAGGATAGCTTCTGTCTGATGTTTTCTTTTTACTGTTTCTTCTTTTGGACTTGGGTTTCTTAGATTCACAAAAAATAAAATAAAATAAAGTAAAAGTTGATTTAATTGGATTGACTTCTCTTCAATCATATTTATTAATTATTAATTTCTTATTTTCATTTTAGATTACTAATTTAACTCTTTGCATAGTTAATTATTAATAATTTCTTTATTTTTATTGTGATTATTCACATAATATCTAATTCATTCCCAGAAAAATAAACAAATTAAAATTGAATTAATTATTTTAAATTTTAATTTAATTATATAAACCAACTCATTGTATTTTCTCACAAGTGTATTCTCCTTTACCCTCCGTTTGAAAGGATAGAAATTTGGAGCTAAAGAAATTGAGGGGTAGAAAAAGGAATCTTGCCTATTTGGATGATGGATGAAATAAGGAAGGATAGAAAATTTTAGAAAATGTTCATATGGACCATATGAGAATTTTGTTCTCTCCCGTTATAGGGAGATGATAGGAGAGAAGATGTAGTAAACAGAATTGACAAAATGATTTTTCAATTCTATCCTCTTCTTGCGAGAAGTCATACGCAGAAGTACATCAAATTCACCCTTTCATAATTGGCTTACAGTTAAATTAGGTTGAATTATTAAAAAAAAAACGCAGAGTTTGATGAAAGAGATTGATGATATTATAATATAATAATTCTATTAATTTTTTAAATTATTTTATTGATTTTAATAATAAATAATAATTATTCTCAATAATATTTATAACTATTTTTGATGTAATAATGTTGTTGCTTTTATCTTATTTATTTTATTAATTATTATCTTCCTACTTTACCCTCATTCCCTCAAAATGCCATTTTGAAATATCTTTTCTCCATGGCATAAATTGTATTTGTATTATTTGTAAAAAATATATCTAATATAAAATACAACTAATTTAAGTCAGCCGTACAACTAATCCAATTATTATTATATAAAAACATTCTTTTTCTAAATTTTTCTCTATTATTAATTTGATTTTATTCAATATATTTTTATTAATTTTAAATTAATAATAATAACAAAGTTTAAATATAATTTTGATCCTTCTAAAATATAAATTATATGATTTTTGTCCTCTTACTCTAAAATAATCTATCTTAGACCCTTTAAATATTAAAATAGTGCAATTTTAATCATGATATTTGATTTTCATCAATTTTTTTATTTCACAAGATTATCTACATAATTCTCCTTTCGTATCAAGCTAGAATGACTTTTATGTAAGTATAAATGAAAATTTTTGTCCAAATTTTAAAAACTTTAAACAAAATTAATGAATAACATACCAAAGATTGAGTTATTTTAAAAGTTAATATTATTATTACTCTTATTATGCTAGAGTTGATATTAGATTTGCAATGAGGGTATTAATATTATTTTAATCTATTAACTTATCTTTTTCTTCATTTTTTTTATCTCAGATGTATTTACATGTTAAATACTATTTTTATCCCTTGAAATTTAAGTTATATAATTTTAATCCTCTAATTTAAAATAATTTATTTTGAGTATTGAATATTTAAATAGTATAATTTTAGTTATCCTATTAGATTTTTGTAAATTTTCATTAACTTTGGGCATCAAATTGCAAGTTATATAATTGTGTGGCATTAAAACATACATAAATATGCAAATAACATTAAAAATAATGACAATTTTTTACAATTTTAACTTAATAACTTTTTTCTTCCTCATTTTTATATTCAATTAAAATATTATTTTTCTTTTATTTTATTTCTTATTAATTCTCCTTTTTAATCGAATATAAGGAAAGAAAATAACTTTCTGCCTTAATTTCTTCCTTCCCATTTTCTTTCTTCCCTTACTTTTCTTCCAATCAAACAAATAATAACCTCATCTGTCCAATCAACAAAATTCAAAACTTTGTAGCAATGAAGAATACGTGCATCATTGACCAGTTTCTCTGTTTTTTTTTTTTCTTGTTTCCATTAACCAATTTTTGAGTATTACATTTTTACCTACTTCAATTTTTTTTTTGTCCACAGACCCTAATATCCAGTAATTTCATTGGACTCTAACTATTTCGGATTAAGCCAATTGGATCCAATGTGGAGCAAAGTTTCACCAACGATAATTTTTTTCATTTAAAATTCTTGAACCCAAGATCTTAATTGAGAGAATCAAGTGCCTAACCACTCGAATCAACTGTCATTAGTACCTACTTCATATTTTTACATAACAATTTTGATAACAAAAAAAATTACATTCAAAGCAATTATATATTAATTTGAATTAATTATTAATAATTTTTATTAAAAAATAATAATCATCATTATTTCTTCCAATTAACTCCATCTAAAAAATAGTTTTAAACTTGAAAGTAAAGAAAATGTTTTCATTTCATTGATGATATTTTAAAGGAAGCTTTAATAAAATTTTAAAAAAAAAATCTTATCAAATCAAAACTTTGCTATTAAATTTTTTTATATTTTTTAAAATAGGATAATGCTTTTATACACACATTTCATCTTTGCAAATTATATAAAAACTCGTAATATTTATAAATTTTTTGTGTTACATTTTTACTTAATGTAATTATAATTTTTTATCTTTTCATTTTTAACATGTCTAAAAAAGTAGAAATTTAATAAATCTTGAGATGCAAATATGGTAAAAGTGTTCATATTTCTAATATTATTTAGTTTAGCGTCTAAAGCTTAATTTATTTCTTTATTTGAAATATTTCAATAAAGAAATAAGTAATAAATAGATTAAAAATTATAAAAAAATAAAATTAAAAAATATTAATTTGAAAATATTATTTTTTAATCCCAAAATCGTTAAAATATGTACGTAGGAAATCACAACGGAAATAAAGAAATTATTAATAATTCATTGTACGAAAAGTCAAATTAGCAGTCTAGAATGGAAACAATTTTGTTAAATAACCCAACATAATGATCAAATTTAAGCTCTGACTGCCATTCCATTAAATGTAAATTAAACCAAGGATCACATAGCAATAATAACTAGAAGGCATTTAATAACAATAAAAGATTCAAAAAGAGAAAAATTACCCAAAAAAAAAATAAAACGAGAAAGCCTCGTTCCTTACTCAAGAAGCATAACTATTATATATATTTATTCATTTATTGCAAAATTATAAAATGATAAAATTAAAAAAATCATAGTTACAATATTTTAAAATATCCTTTAATACAAACCAAGTAAAATATTTATGAATAAATTATATTTTATTCACATGTAATTTCACTCAATATCACTAAAATCACTTATATTTTGAGTATTAAAATTTATCCACACATATACTTCTCACTAATAATATTTTATTAACTTAAACTTTTTTTCATTTGATTTTCAACAGAATAAGTACATGTAAAGCACACGATCTCCTTTATCCTCAATTTATGCACAAAGTACAAGCAATTATCTTTTAAATTGCTTCGACAATTTTCCAATGAAGGTTAGGGTTTTTGAGGGTAAGTTGTTCCTAAATTTTAAATTAGGTTTAATATTTGAAAATTTGGGGACAATAGAAATTATGTGTATTACTTATGTAATTGCGAATAAAAATTGAATGAAAAATAAAATAGGTAAAGTATAATGGTAAAAAGTATAAGTAAGTGAAATTTTACGCTTAAAAATATAAGGAGGTTAAGTAAAATCGAACCAAATTATATACGGATAAAGTATGTTTCATCTAATATTTGTTGAGATTTATTTGAGATGTAATTTCTTATATAGATTTTTCCAAGAATTAATAGTAGTAAATTATTCTTTATATTCTCGGTTGTATTTAAATTTTTTTTTGTCTTTGATAAAAAAAGTTGAATTTTTATTTTGTCTTGGAATTTTTAAATATTCAATTTTTTATCTTTGAAAACACAAGTGATTATAGTGATGTGTTAGGCAAAACTATATGTGGGTAAGGTATAAGTTATAAATAAATATTTGAATCTGATTTGCATTAAAGAGATACTTTGAAAAAAAATTATAACTATTATGATTTATTTCCAATATTTACCAATTCATAATTTTGTAATAAATGAACATAAATATATATATATATATATATATATATATATATATATATATATATATATATATATATATTAGTTATGCTTCCTTTTACATATTTTATTGTTATTAACGGCCTTGTTTTTATTATTGTTATGTGGTCCTTAATTTACATTTAATGAATTGGCATTTAGACCTAAAATTTGATATTTATTAGTGCTATCAAAACAAATTAATCTAATTCTACTAAACTAATTCAATGGGCAAAAATCATACATCAACTTAATGGGCTACTTTTTCACTAAGTTAAATCAAGTTAGATTGTTACAATACCAGCCCTATTCCTAAATTGATTTCTATCAGGCAAGTTTTGCAACCCATTATGTTTCATCATCATCATCATTATCATTATTACATTACTTGTTTATTTATTATTAATTTCATATTATTAGTCAATTAAAATCAATTATTATTACTATTGTTATCATTTAAAAATTTATTATTATTACTAATGAATATAACTAAAATAGTAAAAAAAATCAAAGTATGAAAAACCTCTAATTAGAAGAATAATTAAAACCTACAAGACCTAAACTAACAAAATTCAGTATTAATTAAAATAGATACAAATATTTTATTAATTAAATTCATAATATATTTATACATGAATATATTACTATTTTACTATACTAATAATAATTTATTGCTCTAATTAATATATTTATTTAGTTATAATAATTATTTTATATATATTTAGTTATAATAATTACTTTATATAATTATTTTTATTAATTTTTATGTTTTATGATGATAAATTAAATTTCTTGTATAATTTTTATTAATTTTCTAATTTTAATATAATTATTTATTTTAATAACTTTGTATAATATATATTAACAATTATAAATATATAAACTCATTAATTTTAATATTAAATATTTTTAAATTTTAATGTAATTATTTATTTTGATAAACTTATATAATATATGTTGACAATATTAAATATATAAATTTATTAATTTTAATATTAAAAATTATTTAATATTACTCATATATAATTTTAATCTTATATATATTAAAGTATAATTTTAATACATAAAAATTATTATTTTAATATATATAAATATATAATAATAAATTAATTATCTACTATTGACTTTTATTACTAAGTTAACAGATTAATCTAATAACTCAATTGGCTAATACTTACCAATCTCAATCTTTTCCTAGGTTAGATTAATTAATCTGAATTATTTATCAAATCAAGTTACTATTATCATTTTTTGTACTAATTTCAATCCTAGGTTAAATAAAATTATATCAGTCCTAGGTTAACCTATTAAACCTAATCCATTTTGACAGATTTGATCCTTATGCTTAAACTATTCAGCATAATCAAAATAAAATAATAAATTAATAATTAAACACTAATAAGTATGGTAAAAAAGGAAGTTAATTAGCTTTAAGTTAAGATGCTTTAATACTAACTCAGCCAACTTGTCTTTAATAGACGATATAAATGGACTTACATAAATTTTTTTGACAACATTTACGTGGTAGTATCCAAAAATGATATGATTAGTAGTCCTATAAGTATTTCTCGATGGAAAAAATCCTTACCATTTGTGAGTAACTTTGGTAAGAGAAAATTTTTAAGACTACTTCATAAAATTTTTGCCAAGCATAATATATTTTTGGTGAATTCTAAGGTGCCCCTAGGGGTTTGGTACTCGAGATTGTGTGGCAAAATATAGGTCACTGGATGAGATTACTAAGTCATTGCCAAATTTTTTGTAATCTCATTTAGTGACCTGTATTTTACCACAACACCCCACGTACCAAACTCCCAAGAATACCTTAGTAAGCACCTATATTTTATCATTTATTTTTTTTTCCATAAATCAACAATATGTTTTAGAAAATATAAATCAAATTCAATGTTGACTTATGGAAAAAAGAATAAAACACTTGATAAAAAATAAGTTATGAGTGAAAAAATGTATAAGAATAGTATAAATTTTCAATGTTAACATAATACTTAAATATTTTCCTTTGGTAGATATAATAGTCCTCATTCTCCTTTCTTTGTTAAAATAGTTATAAATGTCTTTTTGATCGAATCTCAACATCCCATGAAAATCAACCATGCCAACTATGAATTTCATAATATAAGAAGTCCTAATGCAAAATTTATAGATGCTATCCATATGTGCTTTCACTACAAGAAATTGAATTATTGTGATGATACCTATTATGACCACATTTTCTTGGTTGTTACTAAATGTATAAAACAATATGGATTGGAGACTTAGCTCTAAAAATAGAAATATTATCATCATTATAAAGGAGAAAAAATAAAAGAAGAATTATTTTTTGTAAATAAAATAATTATTTAATTTTAAAAATGGTAAATAACAATGACATATTGTTAGTATATGTTGAAAAGATAAACATGATATAAATAATTTTTTTAAAATGTAAAATTTAACAACTTAATGATAACTTATTATTGATAAATTGATGCTTTGAAGTCATAGAGTTTGTAGTCTAACTTGAGCATATAACGATGAAAAAATTAATTTTTATTGGCTACTAAGTCATCGTAATATGATTGCTTGAAAAATGGAGATGACGCAATCAAAGCCTTATTATGAAGACTATAGTAATGATTGAATTTTTCTATAACAATGATTATGTTTTCATAATAGGTCTATATTTCTACGTGCCATATAGCAACGACGAACATAGATTGATGCCAATGACAATGTCTTCATAATAAGTCTCCTTGGAAAGGAAGAAACTAGCATATTTTTTAAGATCATATTGTCGTGATTGAGTATTTTAATATAGCAATGACTTCATTATCACAACTTCATTATCACAACTTCATTATCACAATATGCACAAGATTTCATTATAAATATTTACAATCAATCATTTCCTCTTTCAGTAGCATCTAAAAGCTAAAGAGAGAGTAAAAAGGAGCTAAAATGAGAGTATTTTTCATTTTTAATATGTAATTTTTTTATTTATTTTATGTTTGATTAATATATTTCTATTTCTATAAGTAATGTTTTGTTTCTTCATTTGTGTAAAATGCAAAGTTCTTGTTATTTTTTTTCTTGCTATTTTAATTATCTTCTTTGCTTTTAGTATTCTTACGTGGAAGTAAACTTAAATTATTGCTCTAGTTTGTTATTTACCTCATATAATTTGTATGTAATGTTAATTTTTATTTTTGGAATATTATGTTTATTTGAAAATTTTTATTACTATTATTGTTGCGACATTATTTTTATATATTTTATTGCAATATTTGATTTGAAAAATTTTATAACTACTATTATTGCTACATTATTTTTAGAATTTTTTACAATATGATATTTTTATAATATCTTAATATGTGTATGGCATAATATAATACAATTTATGTATGGTAGAATATAATAAGACAAATCCTTATTTATCCATCTATCTACTTATCTGATGGAGACTTTTGTCCAAGTCATTCCTTTTATTCACCATTACAATAAGTGACAAAACATATACAAAAGAATCAATGTACTATTTTTAAAGTCACTAGCTAATATTAGCATTAACAACAACAAATCATTGATAAAGCAAAAACATTAATGTGGTAGGAATCAAATATAATATATAATGCATTATATTGGTTTAGATCTATAAAGGCATTCACGCAGATGGTATTCCCTATATTCACAATTTAGTTAGCACTCTTAGTTAAAAGTTCATAATATATGCATGTAAAATTGGTTTTTATTTGTATCAAATAGTTGCACATACCTTTATACACATTTATCTTTTTCATTAAGTTTTAACAAACTCCCTGCTTTGTGAGAAAGGAAAAAAAATTATAAGCCTTGATTTTAAAGAAACTACAAAGAAGCAAAAAAAAATTATAAGCCTTAATTTTAAAGAAACTACAAAGAAGCAAGGCTTGGAAGAAGTTGATCATGCATTCAATTTATTTTTGTGAAATAAAGGAAAATAGGCACTTCTTCTTAATTATATTTATTTCACAAACTTATTATTGATATTTTTGTACATTTATTTAATTTATAATATGTCTTAAATAATAGAATATTCCTTTTTATGAATCTATACAATGAAGAATAACTTTTTATGTATCCTTTACAAAGCACTTAGCCATGCGTCAAGCATTTAAAGTAGTTCCTAATTTTTATATTAATAGCAACAAATTCAAAAATGCAAGAACGAAGTTCATACAAGACTTATAACTTTGAAGAAAAAGTATATACACTTGATTATTCAAAGATGGTTGCATAATAGAGAAAATGAAGAGTGATGGTAATTATCTTCATGGCTACCTTGAGGTTGTCCCTAATCACCTTTTGAGGCCATTATCGGTAAACTTTCATAAAAATACTCACTCTTTCTTGCTATTAATACTTTCTAAGCGTAATAAGAAGTTTAGCCATCTAAATAATATGTAGTTGTTTCCTAATTCCACATAACATGCCTTTCAACGGGTTTAAAATTTAAGGTTTATTATACTATAATTGTATATCATTCTTATCAATGAATTATTTTTTACTTTAACTTATTATTTATATTCATTTCATACAAGTACTTTCATTTCAACCAAAAATGTATTTATATGAAATATATTTATTATTTCCACAAATAGACAATTAACTTAAAATATGTATAAATTAAAATTAAAGATATAAAATAGTTCTTAAATATTTTATTAATCTTATATTATAATTTTATAATTAAATAAATTATTTTCTTATTTATTATACTAGTCACACTTATTTCTTCATTTTCCTTAAACTCAAAAGTATTTTTTTAAAAATAACTTTTGTAAATAGTTTTAATTTAAAAAAACATATTTATATGAATTTTAAATAATTAAGAACTTGTGAAAAAATTTGGAAAAACTTAAATGTAGACACTAAAAATGGTTTGTTAATTATTAATAATTAAATTAAACAATGAAAGATCAACGTATACTTTAAAAATGATTTGTTATGCTAGCATTTTTTAGAGCATAATTTTGAGTAAATTATTAATGTGTCAATCATTCCTTATAGCATAGATTCCACTCTTAATGAAAGTCTTGTTTCAATTATTAATGTAAAATATAATTTGTTATATTTATTTTATAATCGAACGTATAATTTTATAA
This sequence comes from Sindora glabra, assembly GCA_020226215.1. Taxonomy (NCBI): domain Eukaryota; kingdom Viridiplantae; phylum Streptophyta; class Magnoliopsida; order Fabales; family Fabaceae; genus Sindora; species Sindora glabra. Next base: position 98,576,979 of record CM035227.1, on the reverse strand, counting down.
ATAAAAATTTTATAAAATATATTATTTTTAATTAAGTAAAACAATGAAAGATTAATTAATTTTTATCAATTTTACAATATATTTTTCTAATAATTGATTTTACTAATTATAAAAATGAGCTCTAACAATTTTCCTTTTGTCATGTTACAATTTCACTTTAGGTTAGACTGAAATTAAGAAAATTGGATTGAGATCTAAAGCAAAGTAGTTGTGACAAACGCTAACTCAAGGGGAAGTCATGGTAATGTTATGCAGAAGAATCAACAAAAAGTAAGGGCAATAAAAAGGTTGCAAGTTTTTAGCTAAGTGGTCCAAGGTCACCCTTCCATTGGTATATTGACAAACTACAAACATTAAGACTAGAATTATATACATTGAATATTTTGAAAAATTAAAATTAAATATTTTGATTTAAAGTATCAAAATCAAACAAATTATATATTAGAAGGATCAATTTAATATATATATATGATTAAAATTAATTAAATACTATGAATGCACCTCTTGTATTAGAGTTCAATAAATATAAAAATACATATAAATATATAATACATTGAATCAAACTTATTTTTATTATTTTATTCAATCATTGGTATACGATAATGACAAATATCGTTACTAAAAAGTTAATTAATAAAGATAAGTAGCTAATTTTGTTGAAAAGTACAATCATGATGGCTGCACAATTACTAACAATAATGTCATTGTTAGTTAAATTTAAAAAAATTGAAAAGTTTGAATTTAAGGGACCATTTTACAATGAAATGTCAATAAGGTTAACCAAAAGTGAGTGGGTGCATGCTAGCACCAATATTTAAGCTAACCCTTTTGCAAGATCAAAATTTATAATCAACAATGACCAAATTAAATGTTGTTGCTAATTGAAAATTTTATTAAAATCGTAGAGAGCTATTTTTGCCATTCACATAATGCTAAAAAAGAAGAAAAGGGTAATTATCAGTTTAAGGCCAATTTCGAATGCTTTTAATTTTTGTTATTTCATGGATTTTATAATTCTTTATCTTATTTTGTAATATTAAAGTTTATATATTTGTCAGTTGCTATTGTTATCCATTCATTTTTACTTCCATTAAGGTTGGTAGAAAATACTTGTTGAAAATTTCTTTGATGTATTGTAAATAGTTTTTAGTATATTTATAGAATACACTTATAAATTTTTTTTAAAGTATTAGTTGTTGAACTATCACGCCGTATCTAATATCTTTATTATAACCATATTGTTGCACATATTGTATAATTATGATATATTGGTGGTTGTGTTATTTTCAATTTTTGTGTAATTTTTGTACAATTGATGACCGTATGGACATGTTAAAATGATATATTGATAATTGTGTGATGCTAAAAAGTAGAATAGGATTTTTGAATTTCATTATTAATATTAAAATTTTAGTCATAACAAACAAAATATGAAAGAATAATCGTGATATAAGAACTTTGAAATATTGTGAGTTGTAACATAATATAAAATTTTAAAGAAAAATAAAATATAATATAAAAGAAGAATTATTGAAAAACCAAATATTGACTATAAATTATAACGTAGAAGAAGAATTTTAAGATAATAAATAAAAGAAGAATTTTAATATAATAAAAAATAAAATGTAAACAAAAAGAGGAATTATTAAGTACTTTATTTTTATGTTCAAATTCTATTAATAAAAATAATATAATGTAAAATAAGAATTTTAACATGACAAATTTAAATTTGATTATTTATAAAAATATAATAAAATATTAAAAGAGGAATTAATATAAAAAGCTTATAATATGCTTCTTAAGCAAAATAAAACTTTCAAAAGTAATTAAAAAAAGGAACTCTAAGATCAAATTTGAGTATATTATATTGAAGGTAAGACATTGAATGTAATATTAGAAAATATAATATCAAAAAAATTAAATGTAACGTAAAAGAAGAATTTTAATATAAAAATTCAATATATTATATTTTATTTTTAAAAATTCTTCTTTTACATAAAAATTGAAAAAATATAATATAGTATACTTTTTAGACAAATTAAAAAATTAAAAGTAATATAAAAGAATAATTTTAACATAAATTTTAAATACTCAATTCTTATAAAAAATTATGATATAAAAGAAAAATTAATAAAAAAATAAAATTGATTATGCTTTTATGTAAATTAAAAAAATTAAAAGTTATACCTGTTTTAATAGTAAAAAATTGAAAAGAAAAAATTTTAACATAGAAATTACTTTTCTATTAATCAAGGATAAATTTATAATGTAAAGAAGGAATTTTAACCTAACAAAATGGATCACTTAATAACTCACCATATTAGTGAGCAATGACAATATGCCTATTAATAAGAATTGGATAATTTTGCATGATTGCCTGTTCAATAAGTACTGGAACAATGCAATAACATTTATCAAAAGGGGTAAAAACTTTCTATCAAAATGGGCTAGGAAGATGCCTGCACACTAAGTATACAAATGTATTATTTCATAATATTGAAACTATGTTTGCACGCATAATATACCATGAATTTAATCCATTTTACAAAAAAAAAGATCTTTAAGGTCTTGTACTTTTTAATATGTAAATATTATTTTAAGTTTCAAACAATATTCTATGTGTTCAAATAAATATTCTTTTATGTATAATGAAAAGAATTAACTCTTTTGTGTCTAGCAAAATGTTTGTTAAATACATTTGACTTTAAATGTTATGATAAATATTGTTCAACATAAAAATAATTGTTCATAACTATTGTTGCTATTAATGCTTGCTATCATGGAAGTGACAAAGGAGGTGACCCATCAGAGGGACCCTTTCGCATTCCCAACTCATGTAAGTAAGGTAAAATAGATTATAATTGCATTATATAATTTTTTTCATATACATACAATTTATCTATTGATAAATATTTTTTAAATTTGTAGCACCTATGAATAAATGCTCTAAAAATAGAAACATTAGCCTTAATAAAACCAATAAATCATTGTACTTATGATTTGATCCTACCACCTAGCACTCTATAGGTCCAAATTATGAGAAAGTGCTACTATTAGTAAAGATGTTGATTAAGATACACTACGTGCTGTTCCATAAGAATTGGCAGGCAATGCTTGAGAAGTAAAGTGCTCATATGATTGAGTTCCTTTATGTAAGTATTTATTTTATGCATTAACTTACAATATGAAATGATAATCACTTTGATGGATTTTTTTTGTTACATGTCTTTTAACATAGGAATATTTTGAATGGATAGATGGATAGACATTTTAATGTGGAAGATGTAATGCATCTAATATGATATCCAACATAATATAGCAAATCTTTACAAGGATTTGAAGTATAAATTGCATAATTTTTAATTAATGCATGAGGGCGATATTGAGCACGATATTTTGCACACTATGTAGCCGATACTAGTAGATATGCTTGAGGATCATTAGTTACAAGTTTTCAATATGTTCAAGAGTTCAGAGTTTCTAGTATGAAAGAATTACATATTATAGGTTGTATAATTTAAATTCCAAGTTTACTAGTTTCTTTTTCTAATGCATGTTATTTATGCTTTGAATTTGCAAAAGAAAGCTAAAAGAAATACGTAGAATAGGGTGCAAAAAAGTATAATGATCGACATGAATCGAAGTCTATAATAATGCAACAATATGACAAGGTATGCTCAGTAAACATTATTACATTAGCATGATACCATTTAATTTTGCCACTAATGTTTTTCTTTCAAAACTAGCCCAGAGAAGTAGAATAATAGGTTAGTTACAATAGGTGATGAAAAATTTCATCAATTATCATACTAGACTATTAAGGGATAGGTGTTAGAGGACACTTAGGTCAATTATGTGTGCATCATTTTCTTCATTTCAAATTTTTATTACTTGTGACAACTTATGTAATCATTTTAAGGATTTATCTTTAAAAAATATGTAGATATAAATGCAAGAGTAGATCATTTAGCTACAAACACAAACAAGTTCTTTATCTGCCTCATCGAATGCCTTCACGAGGCAATTCAATGGGTCTACTATTGTTAATGAGGCATTGGGTGCTCTTTGAGGACGTAAGAAGGGGGTTGGTTGTATGCTTCAAGGGACACCCTATGGCGGTGACCTACTGACACCTCATCAACTGCTACATATCCTCTCTAGCCATAAGATAATACACCTTTGCCTAATTATATCCACTACTAAATCATCTAAAGTTAGCGATGCTTAGAGTATTAATAGGAGCTATTCTCTTACCAATAATAGACTATACACTAACTAATGCAATATGTGATTCCAATTATAAGGTCTACCATTCCACTACCATTTAGCATGTCCCTTCTTTAGTCTATTGAGTAGTTTCATTCCATGACCACCTACACATGCACCTAAGCCTTAACTTTAACCCTAAAATCACTAGCAAGACAATTATTATCGACATTTTAACAGATTAGACTAATTTTATGTATTTTATTTCTTCTTTTCAACATTATATCATACTTTTCTATATAGACACAATTTTCATTATCATATATCATTTTGATTTTTTCATATATATATAAATTTTATTTTTTTAATATTAAAATATAAAATAAATAGTTCAATTTGAAATTATATTCAATTTAATAAATAATTAATTAATAATATCTTACAAAAATTTTAATAGAAAAATAATTTTAAAAATTTAAATTAAAAAAATTTATAATAATAACATTGTTATTAATATGGATATTTTCATTTTTAAAATTTTAAAAATATCTTCATATTTAGTGACGATCAATGTAATCGATAAAATACTTGCCATATCAACAAGAAATATAATAATGACATTTGATCATCATTATAAATATAGCTAACATGGCACATCAACATTAGGGGTGAAATTTTAGGATAACACTTGTCATCATAATAGTGTCACATGACCTATAAGCATGACTATATAACAATAACATGTTCATGATGACAATATCATCGGTATATGTATATAATAATGACATATTTACTTATTATGACAACAAATATCATTACAATATGACCCATTTCTTGTAATGTTTATCACCATTAGTTAAGGAATTATGCCATGGTAAAAGATAACTATACCTTAGTCCTAATGCCTAATGTTTAGTATGTTTTCTTACAAAATTTAACATGCACAACCTCCCCTTTCCATTGTCTAAACATACATACCTTCTAGCCTTATATCTTTTCCATATTATTAGCTTATGCTTTCTTTATCAACTCTTTCAACATGCTTTTTTTTCATAGAACCCCTAGGTATTGCAAACTAAATTCCAGCCTAAAATCTCTTTTTTATTATTACATTGAACCTCATTTCATCTAACTGCAAAGCTTATTAACTTAGCATCATCCATCATTTCAAACTCCATATTCTTAATCCCCTTTGATGTCAAAATAAGAATTAATTTATCCTTTTTAAGGTTTTACTTAAAGTTAGTATAAGTATTAGGGTTATCATGATGATCTCTAATGTTACCATTAGATGCATTTGATTCAACCATCATATCATTTGCCATTTCTTTATTCAACCAAGCATATAATTCTATATTACCATTAAAAATGAACTAGAAAATTTAAAAATAACAAATAAGACACTACATTTGACTGGACTCTAATTTTCAATTGTGGTGTAGGATTTAAAAGATTTGATCCAATCGAGGACTCGCAACATTAATATGTGTTAGCATAAAATCTATCTTTTATTTGAAATAAATCAAAATGTAGACATAAATTTTGTCATAACCCTTTCTAGGTTATGACTAGTGTAGAGCTCGGTTTATCAGTTTCCACTAGCCTATTCATGCTAAAATATCACCTAAGTAGCCTAGATATAGTTAGGATACTTTTAATGTGCCAAAATTTTTACCATGAAACCTTAACATTTAACTAGATTTGGTTTTACACAAAAGAGGGAGTTAGACTCATTTATAACTTTTATTATCTACTTAATAATAAGTTAGTTTAAATGACTTCTTCATTAGAGAATATCTAGCATTCATAATGTCTACCCAATATTTAAATCTTTACCAATCAAGACCCTTTAAGAAATGGTTTAAGGGTATATATCTATTTATAGTAAAATTATCCATACACTTCCTCACCAGCTTATGGGAATGTAAAAAATTCATCCTTATTATGGTGGTAGTGCATTAACTTATGAATTTATAGAATAAAATATGAAAGAATAAGTTTGAGGTTTAGTGAATAAACATTCTAGATATGTTAAATAGAACATAATAAGCTAAGCCTTATAGACTAGTTTACTTTTTTTCTAACCTATCTCTCATTTCACATAATCCATTAAAATAAAAATACTAAAAGTATATAATATCCATATACGTAAATCAATATTAACCCCACAATTTAATGCTTGAATCAGGCATGACATTATAATTTAATGGAATACTTTAAACAGAAAACATGTAATCCCTTTGTAAATCTAAACTAACCTTATCCCTTACAATCTCATCTTTATCCCTTTGATTATCTTTATCTCTCATGAGTTACTATTGAATATAGCGTTTAATTGTGAATATTTCCAATTCATCCTCAACACATTCCTTAACTTAATTCATAAGAACCATAATCAAATTTCAACAAAATCTAATCAAAATAGCAATCTTATTCAAGGTTTGTTATTCCATTCAATATCAATGAAGACTTGAGTTGCAATATAAAATAAGGAAGCCCTTAAGTTAAGTTGTTGCAAAAAAAAAAACTAATCTTTTAATTTGGGATGAAACTCCAATAATGTATAAATTTTGTTTTGATGTGCTTGGTCGAATCCTTATAGATGTTCTTCAATTTGATAATCTAGGCTACTATAATCTAACTTTTAGAGGCAAGACAATTGTTTTTTGTAATGATTATTTTTAGTAGATTCTTCCTATCATCCCTGAAGGATTTGAATAATTCATGTAATCATAAATTCATCTTATCTTTATGACTATTGTTATGTTTTAACTTAACAAAGAATATGTAACTTCAATTTAAGTCATATGCCCTTAAGAAGATCCAAAGATTGAAAGGATTATATAAATGAATTTTAAAGATTAGCAATGGAAAACCTCAAGAACCAAATAATGGTGAGGTTAGCATAGATATACTAGAAGATTTTTCTCATTAATGATTCATCTAATCTAATTGAAGTCATTATTTAATGAACATTTCCTTCTTTACTAGATAATGTTGACAATAAAGAGATCTTGAGCAATTCAATCATTCTTGCATAAAACTTAGTATTATTAATGAGATCAATTCTTATATACAATCATTGATGAGGGGAGAGCACTTATGTTTAGACTCAATATGCGAGATAAGCTTAAATAAGTCTTACCAAGTAAATTTAATAAGTCCTAAAGTACTCAATGACCCTTAATGTTCTAGATTACCTAATCATAATCTAAAACTTAAGGTCAATGTTCCCATTATACTTATAAGAAACATAAACCAATGTTCCAATCTTTACAATAGAACAAGGTTGATTATTAGATAACTAACCAATCATGTGATAAAAGTTGAAATTTTAACTAGCATTAATATTGGTGCAAAGGTTTTCACACCTCACATGGTTCTAAATTTGTCATAATCAAAATGACTTTTCAAATTAAGAAAAAGATAGTCTCCCATTATTATGTCATATGCAATATCTATTGATAAGAGTTAAGGTTAATCAATAAAGCTTGTTAGTTTATATTTGCCTAAACTTGTATTTACTTATAGATAATTGTATATTGCTATTTTTAGAATTAGGAGTAAAAAAGAATTAAAAATATTAATTTGTAACAAGGAATGTGAGAATTCAGATATTACTATTAATGTTGTGTTTAAAGAAATATTATAAAATGTATGAAAACCAGTAAGTGTAATGTCTAATTTATTCTATCTTCAAATTGAATGATATAATTCTTACATGAATTTTTAGACAACAAATTTATACTTTTAGCTTCATATTTTCATTTTTTAATTATATTTTATTGAAAAAATAAAAGCAATTATAATTTGTGCATTGCACTAGCTATAATCTAGTTTATATATAGATTCTTTAAAAACCTACCAAAGCCATATGTATATCTTTGATGCAATTGTTGTATAGAGAACTTGTAATGTGTACAGTATCTTAATCAATGATTCGATGTTTTAAAAATTAAAAGCGTCAACAAATTGAAAATTCATTAGTTTATTTTTCAATTAGTTCAACAAGTTAAATTAAAGATATTATAAATAAAATTTTATATAATTGACAATTTCAAATATGTCCAGTTAGCTTGGGGGTAGTTTTTGATATGGATTGGATCACCTTTATAGTAGGGAGATAGTTAGGTGTACGCAATCCGTCAAACATACTCTAATACATAAGTCAATAGTTATTTAGGTATAGAATATCAGTATAGAATCATTAATGAATTGAGATACATACACCTTAGGCCTCTTATTAGCTCAATGATGCATGATTTATGCTGAGACCTTAAAGGATTAGAACTTCTTATATTATGGATTGTTGCTATTAAAGTTCCAAACACATTAGAGTGTCCTAAGATTTTTATGTTACTAATATGGATAAGTTTTTAAGTCAACTTTAATTGGGCAAGTTGGAGATAGCTTAATTAGTTTAAGGTCCACTTATTCAATAGACTGCACCTAGGTGTAAATGTATTGGGTTAAATAGATTAGATTAACCAATCATGAGCTAATATGCTAATTTAAGAATTATCAACAATTTTTTATAAATGTAAATAATAATTAATTTATGCAAAAAATATATAACCTTATAATTTATTAAAAAAAATATATGAATAAAAGAAAGGAAGTAAACTAATTTTTTAGTCAATTATGTATTAATTTTTTCTTTTCTTCCTTCTTTTTTATTACATAAAAAATTATTGAACCAATCAAATCATCTAAAAAAAGCCTTTATATAAAAAAATAATTGGATAATTTTAAAATTTAACTTTTTTTTATTCTTGCTTTGTTCGATAGTCTATTGGATCGTATGTATATCCTTCTATATTTTTTAACCTATACAAACGACTTTTGGTGTCGTCTATATAAGCTAGACTTATACAAATAATAAAATCATATGCATAAGATATAAATATGGTCAACCATATTGCACCTATACAAATAACATTGTCATCTATGTAGGTCTAACCTACACAAATGACAATGTCATCTATATAGGCTAGACCTACGTAGACAACAATGTTATATGTATAAGTTTTTATATTTTTTTAAATTACAATCCAATGATTATAAGAATTTTATATTCTTAATGATTTTATTTTTTATTAATTTTTAACATATTTATTTTTAATTTAAAAAATTATTTCTAAATGATTGGTAAAAAAATCAATTTACAATAAAATATTTTTTATAACTATTAAGTATCATTAATGTAAATATCCTAATATTAATTGGAAGAACAAATAAAACAAATACTAACTTCTAATAATATATATAATAAAAAATTATTCTACATCCATACATAATATCAAGAATGAAATAAAAAATAAATGTTTAATATATACGAAAGTATACAACTACTACATGAAATAATAATCATCACTATCTTTATTGTCATCTTTATCCTTACCCTCACCTAAGGGCACATGCAAAAGTTAAGATGGAGGTAAGTTCAATTATGATTGGGGTAGGGGTAAAAAACATTACAACTAAAAAGTTAAAAGATGCTATGGAGTAGAGGCCAACTGAGAAGCGAAGTTAGATGGTACTCTCATGCGAGGGATATTCATCTAAAAAGGAGGAAGCATAACCAATTGGGGTAGAAAAAATCCCATAAACCATAAAGCAACATACATCGCTTGAAGGTAATGTGAGTCTACTATTGCACTTGCTCATGGTAGAGAATCTACTACTCCACAATGACTAAGGATTCCTAACTCTGTGTAATATAAGTCTATACCTCCTCCATAAATGTTGCATCCTGATGTTGCCTTTGATGAAATTCCATAATAGATAAGCTAGTACTAAGAATGTCATCTGCTATCCTAAGAAGCACACGAGCAAGTGCCTTCCTATACCTTTGACGAGTGTTAAGCACCTCATCAACAATAACAAGCTTATTAAGATCTAACGAACTAATCAAAAAGCTATTGAAGGAAGCACTGAATGAGGAAAATCAATAGGTGACCAAATCCAGTATCTTAGGCTTGATTTTTTGATAAAAATGATAAAGTTTGAGTATGAAACTCTTACTATAATAACTAAAATTATTTAATCAGAAATTAGTTACTTACATAAACAGATGGGATGTACCCACTCCCTTATATGATATGTATGGTGCTCCAAAAAATTCTTCCTCACTAGCTATAGTCCACTTTTATCCTTATTTCTCTATGTCAATTTTAAAATATGGTATTAATAATTAGTAAGGTTTTTTATAATAATACTATGCGAGAATATTAAGTTAAAATACTTTGTCATATCGTACCACTACAATGGACTTTGATTCATGGTGATCATTATACACCTACTTCTACCTATTATCTAAATTTCTTTTAGATAGCTCTTGCATATTCAAACCAAAATATTTATAATTAGAAGAGAAACTAATTAAAAGTTAGTAATAGAAAGTTACCAATTTTACTTCCATTTACTTTATGCTCATTACTATCAAAGTATGTGCATAATTTATCTTAATAATCTATCGAGATATCAATAGGATAAGCTTGTTTCATGCTATACAAATCACAAATGTTGTCAAGACCTCCGTGTTGTAAGAAATGCTAATGGAGAATGAACTTTCATTCTTTGTATTGTTTGGCTGCTATCCATTAAATACTAGTAATCACATATCCCTACTCCTTAGGCTCAACATTCATAAAATCAAAATAAGATTGCATTGAAAGACATGTAAAAATGTTACAATTATTGTATCTATTTATCTTAATATCAAAAAATAATGTCAAAAATATATTAAACAATACTTACACAAACTCTCTGCACAACACACTCTCTCTATTCCTCAAGTACTTGCCTTCAATTTTTATGGAAAAGTTTACAGTGCTACCTAACCAACACTCTTATGTTAAATGCAAAATGCTTAAAGTTTAGATCAATCGATTGCCATGTACCTATCTTATTAAAATGAAAGGTAATGACCTCTTATTATTCTTTTAGATTTTTTTGTGGGAGGTCAAAAACTTTAATTTATTACGATACCATCAGCTCGATCTAGCTTTCAAATGCAACACATTATTAATAATATATATTTACATGTAAAAAAATGCAAAAAATAAAGTACTTAAGCCTAACCAATTTTACCTATCTCATACTAGGAAGGAATATGAGTGAAGTTGCATAACGGGTTATGTCCACTATCTCTTTCATGATGGTACGAGATAACATCAAACATAGCTATCAAGCATCAGTATATATGATCAAATATACATAATAGTCATTACAACAAGACATAAGTAATACTTATGATAAATTATCACATTCTTCCATCCAATATAAATTGCATTTGCACTTACAAAATGAATTGTTTGGAATGATTAGTACAATAGGATATTAATACATTCTTGCTATAAAATATCAAATTGTTAAGATACAAGTTTAATACTATTCAAAAACTAAAAAGTATCAACCTTAATTTGACTTATTATCAATAAATGTTATAGGATCATTATTCTCTTCATCAGTTTTATCATTATCATTAGACTCTAAAAGCTCCTCCTCTATATAAGCCCTAGTCATTTTATCTTTGAAGTTGTTATCATCATTTATGAAGTTATCAAATATTTGTGCAGCAAGATGAATGTTTTCAGAAGATGAAACACAATGAGCATTGTGATTCTGATCTCATAAGCTAATCAATTAAATATTTTCAAGATCAATTGTAAGTGTAAAATTTGCAAAGTTATTATCTTATAAATAGGATATACCATTGACACTTAAAAAGATCCCATACATCACAATACACCACATTATTTACAACTTTCTAGTTTGGTCCATTAAGAGAATCATCAATGTAAAAAAATTATCACGCTTGAGATGCTAGTATATATAGATGATTTTTGTACCATTGAACACTAATAGAAATGCTTGTTATATTCATATTTATGATAATTTTCTTCTATCTACAGTTGGTGTCATATCATTTATATTTAAATAAAGTTACAAAGTAATTACGTAAATAACTCAACTCTATGACATCCTCTAAAATATCATAAAATGTGTTACCTTTAGTTCTAAGCATTCAAATCTCATTGTTCTACATCTTATGCTTTACATCTTAAAAATTTATTACAAATCAAACTCTATTGGCCACACATGCCAAACATGACATAACTATGAAACCCAATTCAGAAGCTAAAAATAGTAGTTATCAGTTACCTTAGGAATCTACTTTTGTGAAAGTGATATATCTATAAATTTTTTTAAAGTGAATGATAATAACATAAGTAACTAAAAAATAAAATTATGAAATTATGTTATAACAGATATAATAAAGAACTACCCTGGAGTAAAACTAGGAAAGAAACTAGGTTCTTTATAAATATGAATGTTTTCACTACCACATACTTGATATTATCCTATATGTTCACCATGCACTTCTTTAGCTTGATTAATATCCTACTTACTTAAGGTTTTTGCGCAAATTTAGTTAAAATAATTGTATAACTTAACAATCGAATAGGCTAGCTCTTTTAGTAAAAATAATCATATTGTAGGTGCTAATAATCGCTGCATAATGGTCATGGGATTTCAACCCTTTGATCTTGATGTCATTGTCAGTCACATTCTTCTTTAGATTTCCAACAAACCCATTAAGAAACTTGACATTATTCATAAATTGGCAAAACTGCTATCAATTGTCCTAATTAAGCATGTATCTATCATATGATTTTATTCACCTACCTATCTCTTCGTATAATGTAATTCTAATCTTATATTCATGTTGGCTAGATCACATGGTGCATTGTCTGTGTCTTTTGATTTATATTCAATGTCTAACAATGTATTCACAATATTATCACATACTTTCTTCTCAACATGCATCACATAAATGTTATGTCTCAATATCATCGTGGACTAGTATAGAAGTTCAAAAAAAAAATGTTCTTCTTACTCCAATTAAGTTCGCCTACACTTCTCTTTCACTTAACTTCACCACATTGCATATGTTTTCCAGAAAGCCTCTAACGTGCTTTATTTAATTGATCTATGATTATGTCATTAGTAAGTTACCTTAGAAGCACTTTCTTCTTAGTTTTTCCATTGAAGTCTTTATTGCTTCACCAAGTGTGTCTCCTTAAAAGGAAATGATGATCACTGACATAAGCTATTTTCCCTCTAATTCACATTCATGGCATATTTTCATTGTAAGTTTGACATGCTTTATACTCTTGTCCATTTCACCCAAAAAAACTACTTCATGTACGAAAGTTGTTAGCAATCTGCAAGAATGTTGCTCGCATTTTAAATATGATATTTGTAGTAATACTTTAAGTTTCAACTTTTATCTCCCATAACTATTTAACTTCTTTGACAAAAGATTTTAAAAAGATATCTATATCTTTCCTTAGAGATTGTAGTCTAGGGATCAATAGTGTTAACATGAAAAATGACTCTCTTATATAAAGCTATGAAGGAAAATTGTAAGTGATCATCACAATTGGCCACACACTATATGATAAGCTCATATCATTAAAAATATTAAATCTATCTACACTTAAACTTAATTGCATATTCCTTAGTTTTGCTAAGAAATTAGGATACCTTCTATTAAAATCCTACCAAGCTTATCCATTAACAAAATGTCACATAACCCCATCTTCAGGAGATTCTCCTATATAATGTCACATTATCTCATTTATCGTGTGCCTTGATTTGTACAACCACTTCAACCTAAGGGTTAATAGAAAATACCACAGCACCTTTTATGAAACATTTTTGCTTTTTATGTTTTTATCAATCCAATGACTCTCTCTATATATTGATCAAGTCTCACTTCTAGCATGCTCTTTCCAAAAAAAATGCATAATGATACTTACAAACATAAATTAATTCGTACCATAATCCTAACTTATTAAGTCATTTTCTTGTATCATAATATAACCCAAGCAATTTGTTATCCTTTGGTAGTGCTTCCTTTAATAACTTCAGTATAGAGTTAAATTACTTATTAGTCCACTTATATATTACTTTCAGATGTATGAGCTTAATTAAAAAGTTCAACAAAGAAAAAGTTATGTAACTGGGATATAATTCTACTTTAACCTCTGTAAATAAGTTATCGAAGCTTTGGCCATAAGATATGTCCCTCCAAGTTATCTTTATTCTGATCTTTACCATTGTCATGCACTTAATTAGTGGTATGAAACCTAATAAAGTCATGTATGAGATCAATCATCTTGTTAGATTATTAAAGGTTGCTCTACGCATGATATTAGCCCTAAATATATACTCTTCACCATAATGGAATTAATTCTTGTAGAATAAATCAAATCCATTGTTTATTAGATGTGCCTCCATAGTCTCCAATGTTTAGTACAACATACTTAAATCCTTCTTGCATGGACATCTTACTAACCCCTATCGTTAACAAAATTTCTGGCTCTTTCCATAAATACAATAACACCATTTCAATACTTATTAAATAATCAATCTCGTAAGGTTATCCAACTTTTATCAATGGATATGTTGTAACTAGCTTATAACATCATAAGTCATCATATGATTCATTTATATGTGCATGTTTATTGTGTATCATAAATCCACCTTGTCACTTTAACTTTAATAAGTATGGCATATTCCATTTGAGATATTCCTATAATTATTGCCCCAACTTATCTATGATACATTTCATACATGTAGAAATTTCAATGATATCTCTACATAGTTCTCCAAGTGTGTATATTATACACCAATATGGTACACACAAAAGAACAATTGAGAAAGAAGAAATTTCTATCAATTAAAATAATGAATAGATAAGTTAAACACAATAACTAAATGATATATCCCAAATTATTTAAATTTTTAGAAAAATTTAAGGATTAGTTCATCTAGAAAGACTAACTAATCCTTGAATAGATCTAAGGTTATAGTACAACTGTATTTAAAATTTAACATTTTATAATTTTTTATTACAGTAGTTTTAATAAAACCTTAAACTTGTCCGTTTACTTGTTGTTATGCTAATAATTCAATGATATATATTTTAATAGTAAATTCCTCACAGCATTATTTGTTATTTTTTATTATTTTAAATAATTATTTAATAATGTAAATATTTCATATCATTAAATATTATGTATATTTGATTAATTTAACCCTCAAGATTTATTACAAATTAATATCCTTTAGTATTAAATTAATTAACGTTATATAACTTACATATAATATTAAATTATTACGCACTTCATTATCCATTATTACTTATATTTCTAGTACTTTAAATTATTACTTCTTCTATAAAATAATAGGTTAATTACCATTATATCACTTATTTATCATATTAAATTATTATGTATTTTATTATACATTATTCCTTCCATTTTTAGTGCTCTAAGTAGTTACTTTCATTCTTATATAATATAATAATTTAAATATCATTATGTCACTTACTTATAATATTAAATTATCATGTAGTTTACTATTCATTTCTCATTATATTATTAGTACTTTAAATTATTACTTTCATTCTTGTATAATATAGTAAATTAATTATCATTATAAGACTTACATATAATATTAAATTATTATGCATTTCATTATCTACTACTACTTATATTTCTAATACTCTAAATTATTACTTCAATTCTTCTATAATATAATAAATTAATTACTATTATATAACTTACTTATCATATTAAGTTATTATCCATTTTATTATACATCACTCCTTACATTTTTAGTACTCTAAATTATTACTTTCATTCTCACATAACATATTGATTAATTACCATTATGTCATTTACTAATAAAATTAAATTATTATATATTTTATTATTTATTACTCCTTAGAGTCTATTATTTTAAATTATTACTATCATTCTTGTATAATATAGTAAATTAATTACCATTGTATGACATATTTATAATATTAAATCATTCTACATTTTATTATCCATTACAATTTATATTTTTATTACTTTAAATTATTATTTAAATTATAAAATATTTTAAATGTAAATTTTTTTTATATTCATTATTGTAATTATTAAAATAAATTATTACCATTTTTAATTACTTTTATTTTTATTAAATTTAACAATCTAATAAAAATTATATGACTTACTTATAATATTGAATTACTACATCTTTTGTTCTCCATTATTATTTAACAATATAATTTTATTAAGTATTGAATACTTATTATTGAGTAATTTTTATATGAACATTTAATTAAGTTATTTTGTAAATGGTCAAATTATTTATTTTATTAGTATTTTCAATAATTGCTTAATTTACTAAATCTTTTATATCAGAACTTTTATATTTTTATTCATATCCTTATCAAAATTTTTGCTCATTATTTTTTTATATGCTTTCACTTTTAATATAATTTAATATTGTAATTAATATAATAATCAAAATTATTACAAATTTTATTATCTTATTTTCTATCAAACTCACTTTAAGTTTAACATGGCAAATATAGCAAATTCTACAAAATATTAATTTCACCAACCAACAAAATAAAATATTAAAATAAATTTATCTTCAACTATCATATCAACATCATTAGATTTTTTAAGTAATCATCATATAAAATTATAGAAAATTATTTGCTTTCACATAAAATATCATATTGAAATATATAAAATACTATTTATAGTCATTATATATCTAACATATTAAATATATATGTCATTGTACAAACAATAATTATATCAAACTAAATTATCACAATATAAATTTATTTTCATGCATAATATTAGAATAATTAAAAAATTTAGTAAATGAACTTTTTCTACATACACTAATATTGTAATGAACCAACAATTAACAAGTTCAATCATAAATGCAATAGTCATAATCTAATTATTTAACCATATAATATCCAAGAATTTATAAATAAATATAAAAGAATTATAAAAAAATAAAAAAAATAAAGATTACATACCTAGAAATGCATAAATTAGAGACAAAAAACTGGCTGTACTAAAAAGAAATGATGAAATGAAAAGGGAGAGGTGGATGAACAAATTTATCGGCAAGGCATACACAGATGACATTTTGTCATCTCTATAGGTAAAAGTGTCATCTCAATAGGCTGAATAAAAAGGCACATGTATTATTTTACCCTTCTAGCTTATTGAGATGACATGTGTTGCCTATATTGGTCAAGTGTCATTTGTATTTTCAAGGGCACATGCATCATTTTGAATTTTTAATTTTATTAAGACAATAATTGTTTTTTGTATATCCCATCTAGTTGCCTGTAATGCTTGCCAAAATTTGATTGCCAAATTTCTGGTAAGCCTAAAAATATTAACCCTATACAAAAGGTTTTGTGTCATTTGTATAGAATTTTTTTTATATTTTTCTAAACAGAATTTTTTAACCTTATGCAAATGACATTTTTTCATTTGTACAAGGTTTTTAATTTTTAAAAAAGACTTGGAAAACTCTACACAGATGACACAGTGTTGTCTATATAGAGTATTTCTCTTTTTTTAAGAAAATGAAAAAACTTAAACAAATGACTTTTGTCATTTATATAGATTTTTTCAATTTTCGTTTAAAAATTCCTCAAATTTTTACAAACAATCAAGTTTTTGTCATCTGTTTTATTGTTTGTGTAAACTATATTTGTTGTAGTGTATAAAAAAGGAAAAACATGTATAATTTTAGAATTGAGATTCTACGCTACCTTATTCACATTTTGAGGTTGCATTACCCAAATTTTAACGTCAATAAAATAATACTATTTATTTAAAAATTTTATCCCACATTGATTCCAGTTATTCAATGTAGGAGTTAAAAAATTAAAAATTAACAATTCTAATATCAAGTTTAAAACTATTTATATAGTTTTTTAGTGGATTAAGATTAAAAAAGAAACACTCCTCGCTTGTTTGTTATAACCAATTTACCTTCTTTTCTTACAAAAAAATACCTTATTTTTTGCCTCTTCTTCTTCAACTCACCTTTTCACGTTACTTCTCTAAATTAATGAATTTAATAATGGAATTAAAAAAATGAGAGAGAAAAGCTTAGACATAATTTTTATTAAATAAATTTAGATTCACTAAGTAATTGAAGGTAGATATCAAGCATACCATATTAGATACGACCAATTGAAATTTGCTCTAATAGAAATAAGGGGGGAAAAATGCAAAAAATACATAGTCAATAAATCGAGTGGTAATTAGTTATTCAAAGAATATAATATACAATTAATATGAGATACTTAAGTTCATCATCATATTAACATGGGCTTTGCACGTTATGGTACAACATAAAATAGTATTTTAGTAATTGAAATATTAATGAAATCAGATGATTAATCTCAAATTTATAATTTAAACTCTTGACTATATGAATGATAGTTTTAAAAAATTGCATCTATAATCTATATATATATATATATATATATATATATATATATATATATATATATATATATATATATATATATATATATATATTTGATTCAAATTTAAAAATACTTCCACTTCATCAAAGATTCCTATACCTCAAAAGTAAAATATGATAACATAGAATTTGCTTTGATTATAATATCAGTATAACTGATTCGTCAAAATATGTAACGTCAATAACGCTAAAATTTCAATTTTGGCGTAGAAAGAACTATAGTAATATTTCTATTTTTTTGTGCAAAGGTAAGAAAAATATGGTAATATTTCTGTGACAAGGACGAAGCTTCCGAAGCGTCATTTGTCAAAATGTGCTCACTAGAAAAAAAATATGACTAATTGTTCGTAAGGTTGTTTTCACTATTTATAGCTCATAGGAATAACTCCTAATATATAGACACACGTGCTACGTGTTTCCAATTGTCAAACCAACACCCTACGAATATTATAATTTCGAATTGAGATCCTGTCCTTCCCAAGTGAATCTCAGATTTGAAACTCTAGATTTTGGAGAAAAATAGTACCTTTTATCATTTTGAAAATGATAGAAAAATAATAGCAATAATTGTCTTTTTTTTAAGAAAAGAACGAGGTAAAATTCAAATTTAAAATTTTGGATCTCAGAAAATATTGTATTTTTATTTTTTTAAAAATAATAGACAAATGATAGAAAGAATATGAGAGAACAGAAATTCTAAAACTTCAATTGAGCATCCAGAGAAATACCACAAATAAACACTGCCTATTTCAAAGCTTCCCACTTGAAGAAACCATACTTTCCAAAGCAAAGAATAATATATATACTTCCCTTATATATATCTGAATTCCTATAATGTAATAAATACCTGAAAGAAACATAGAGGTACAGCACGTCACCCCCATGTGATCTCTCTGTTTATTGCTGCATATCTCACATAGAATTAATTAAATCATAATTTCTACTTGCTAACTGTTGCATTAATGAAAAAATTGCCATGGAACAATTAGTATCCCTTCATTGTAAATGCCAATGTTCCTCTTAATCACAAAGTTACGTTCAAGCTTCTTTGTTAGATTCTGCTTGTTGGTTTGTGTGTGACTATATATGTGTCTATATACATATACACATATGATTGTTTATGAAATAGCATTTTCTTCGTGACAAAAGATGCCCATATCTACTGCCTATATCTGAGTTTAATAAAGTCTAAATATATTTGGGCAAATTATATTAACCTTCTCAAACTTTGATATAATTACACGCAATACCTCTCATTTATTTTATAATTTTATACTTTCACTCTTAATCGCAATTCCACTAATGAAATGTAACATCATCAACTTTATAACTACAACCTCTTCTCTAACATTGTTTCTAATGATTGGAATATCATTTCATTATAATTTTATCTACAAATTTACCCTTTTTTCGAAGAAACCCTAAACCTATCATGTTTTAATTCTTCAATAAAAGAGTATATTTGCACATATATAAAAATGTAGTGAGAAATGGTCTTCCAGTCATTTAGAATGATATAAGAAGAGGAGATACAATTAAAAAATTAATGTCATCATATTTGGTAGCGGTGAAAGTGGGATCAAGAAGTAAAAGTGTACAATTTTTGAAAATAAAATGAGATATTGAATATAATTAGAGGAGATAAATGTATTTTGTCCAATAAATTTTGAATACTGCGGATGCAAGTTGGCTTAATTGATTGCTACATGTGAGGGTAAGATTGTGCAGTTTTTTTATTTTTTATTTTTTATTTTTTTTGTTACCGGAATCAACTGTTTTGTTTGATTGACATCTTTCTTAATCAGATTCTTTGGTTCTTGGAAGCTAATTCAGTCGTTGTTTTTCAAATTCAATCGGCTTAGTAGCAAACAAAACCAGGTTCTTCATCCTAAACGAAAGATATTAAATAAGCTTTCTATATTAGGAACAAAATAATTTGACCTAGCAATCGCAGTCGGAAGTCAAAAAGAAGAAACTGAAAAGAAAATATAGAAACCAAGTGATATAGAGACGATGAGGGAATTCCCTCAATACACAGCAAATTCTCTGTTTGTTTCTCTCTGCAAACTGCAAAGATCATTAAGTCAAAAGCGATGTTTCATCAAATTTCCTTACAAAGAAAATATTGAAAAACTGAGACACTGTGACGTCGCCGTGTATTCTGGAGGAACCGTCGGTGTCAAAATAAGGTGGCTAGCACTGTTTTTACATTACTATAAGCAGCAGAAACTTCTCGAATTTCGACACATGATATTTACAATATATGATATTATATGGACATTTCTCGATAGTTTTTTGGTCTAATTCTAGCTTCTAGAGCTGTTCGTAGGGCCTGGCCGTTGAAGTGTAATGGCTAAAAGTAAAAACAAAGGCGCGTTGGCAAAGCCAATGATGTGATGTTGTCCTCTTTCACTGGTAAACTAAATTAATCTTTTGTTTGTTTTGTGTTGTATTCAATTTGATTCCGCGTATTTGGTTGGCTTGTTGGAACTCTTGGAGAGAGACTTAGAAGACAACACAGGGTTGGGGGTTTGAGATTTAACGTAGCTGTCGTGTTGAAGATACTCTCACTGATTACTTCCTCACATGTGCCGTGAGTTTTGAAATTTGTTAAGATCTGCCTCATATATGTGAAAAAGAGTATAGCATTTAGTGCCTCCTATCAATTGATTCTAGATTCTATAATTCAGTTATCCAGAAAAGTGTAGGCTGAAATGGCACATAAAGTTCTTTAAAAAGTGTTGCTTTCTTTCACACTACTAGTTTAATTTTGGAAGTTAACATATTTTCACTTTTTTTTTTATAACACACGAAGGGAAATTCACTTATATATATATATATATAATTTTGAATTCAAATTTTATATATATACGATTTTTTAAAATAACATTAAATGTTATTACATCACTAAAAATGTTAGTTAAAATTTTGTATATATATATTTAGTGATTTAACAACTATTATTATTTTAAAAAAAAAACTATCTAAGTAGGAGAAGGAGAATCTTCGATAATAGCCTCCAAGATTTATTTAGAAATTTTTCTTACTACATAAGAAAAACACAAATGACTAAAGTTTAAGAATTGACCGGTACTTATAGTAGTGATATTCAATATTGTTTATATAACTCTTTGTCTTCTATATTCTGTGTTTTGAGTTCGAACCTCCTATATTGAATGTGTCAAGCCAATTGTTAATTTTCTTATAAAAAAATTTACGACTTAAAACATTTATAAAAGAACCCTTATGCTTATCTTTCTTATGAAAAATTCTTACTCCTTACCCTTAACAATATCTTTTCTTTTTTTTTTAAAAAAAAGGGGGCAAAGAAATGGATGACTTAGCAGCAGCAGTATTAAAAATCCAGGTAGAAAGGTCATTTATTTTTCTGCAGGTTTATGTAAGCACTATACTGTTAGTTCTGTGGAATATATGTAGCTGAAGTGACCCTTTAATGTCAGTTCGCCATCAGTTCATTAACCACTTTAAAACCCTACACTCAAAATTTTCACTCCTCTCTCTCTCTTTATCGCTGTCTGATTCCTGTCTAAACTTGCAGTTAACAGAGGACACCAAATGTAAAAGTGAGAACTATGGTTGGAAACCCAACCACAGACAGACAACCTTCGTTAAAAAGAAAAAAAAAAAAAGCAGCAACAACGACAAAAAGATCTTCACTCGGGTTTCCAGGAAACACAACTTGAATTTATCTGAAAGTTATCTAATTGCTCATCCTTTCAGCCTTCAGAGTTCAGAAACCTTATTCTAACTAATCTGATCATAGAGAGAACATCGATTTGCTCATTCTTTCAGCTCAGCGAACTGCATGCAGTTACCATAGAGGCATGATAATTCTATTCTCAAAATTATTAGAAAAATGGCATGCTGGCCCAAACTTTATTTGTTAATAAGCAAGAATTCGAATTTCAGAGAATACACTTACTAGAAAAGAAAAAATCTCTTAATATTCTAATTGAGCGGTAGTTATCCTTCACGCTTAGTAATTTACCAAAAAAAATATTAGTAGAAAAGTGAAAAGAAACATATATAGTCAAATGATACAAGAAGAAGATAACATTAAAAAAAAATAAAAGGCATAGAATTAGTATATTGAAACATTTCCAGAGAGTAAAACCTTAATTATCATTCTATTCAGTTGGGGAAGGAAAATTAAGGTTCTTGGTTGTGTAACTATTCTATCGACCGAAATGAACCCAAAATAAAAGTAATAAAAGCAACTACAACTGCTCCCATCTCTGATTTCTGGACTTCACTATTAAACTTTCTGAGGTAATTTTCCCAGCCTGAGTTCGAGATCCAAGTCTTCCATTCCATTCTTCTTCAAACCATGTACAAGTTCTGCAGACTTCAGGGCCTGGCTTCTGTCACTTGAATATGGCCTGAGAAAGTCAGGCACTGCGG
Source organism: Sindora glabra (assembly GCA_020226215.1). Classification (NCBI taxonomy): domain Eukaryota; kingdom Viridiplantae; phylum Streptophyta; class Magnoliopsida; order Fabales; family Fabaceae; genus Sindora; species Sindora glabra. The sequence continues at coordinate 98,553,972 of CM035227.1, read as the reverse complement.
AAACAGCAATCTTGGCTCTTTTACAATCGATGGCTTCATCTCCACACGTTGGTAATTTCCTTCCAAACAGCGAATTCAAGCCAACCGACAAATTCGTTTCCACGCAATTATTCTGACTCAACCCTTTAGAATCTTCTTTTGTTGTATCAGGAGAACCATTTTTAAGCCCCCAGCTGAAGGAAGAAGAAGAAGAATGAGGAAAAATAGTTCTCTCGGCCCAACTAATTTCTTGTTTGGAAAAAACTGAAATCCTAGAATTAGGGTTCAGATCAAAAGAATCCAGCAGGGGAAAGATTTCTGCAGCAAACTGAGGATCCTGCAGTGAGTTTTTCCAATCATTGTGATGATGATGAGAGCGATTTTCATCTTTGGGGTTAGGGTTAGGGCAGTGTTTGAGCCTAGCTCTGTCTCTTCTGTGGACATTCATGTGGCCTCCTAGAGCCTGGGCTGACCTGAACTCCCTTTTGCAGAAGCTGCAAGAGTAAGATCTTGGAGGCCACATGAATCCATTCAATATTCTGGCTGCGTCTTCTGCGAAGGCCCTCTCTTCCCATGAGTTGTTTAAGGCTCCAATTAGTGGTGCTTGAAGATGATCATTCTGTGGCTTCAGGATTTCTTTTCTCTTCATCCACATCAGGAACTGAGATTCCTCCATATTTCTCAATTTTGAAGAAAAACTGCAGCAAGCTGTGATGGTGTGAAATGAAAGTGAGAAGGAGGCTTTATATAATGACTTTTTTTGGGGGGGGGAGGGGGGGTGGTGGGGAAGACGAAATTAGAGAAAGTAAGATAATCATTTTTAGAACTAGGGTACTCATTAGGAGGTGCTTGTTAAAGTATTTTTGAGTTTTAAAATTCACACTAACGTAATAAATTTTAAAATTAATAAATTAAAATTTTTTTATTATAGTTATTTGTTTTTAATATATATAACTAAATAATTTTAATTTACTAATTTTTTAAAATTATTACATTCCCTCAAATTTTAAAATCCAGTGATATCATAGAATTTACCAATAAAAGATTTCTCCTATCTCAAAAAAGGGCCGCCACATGGATTTAATCTCTTACCCATAAATACATACACTTCACTTAGGATAAAGATGCTTTGTACTCATCCAACAACTTATTAATTATACCGAGCAGTACTTCTAATTTCACTTAATTTTTATTCACTCAATTTCATTGCCTTGATCCACTCAATTTTACCGTCTGAACACGTAAGCAGAACTTCAAATAATATAATTACAAATATATGATAAGTATAAAATCATAATGCAATAAAAAACTATTCAGAAATACAAACACACAATACACTTTGATCAAAATAAAGAGATCAATGTAAATTAAATTTTGTCAAATACGCTTCCAATATTTAGAAGTTTTTCCTTCCTTCTTTTTATCGTAAATTATATAGATTTCAGATATGAATGAATTTATAATAATTTTTACTACAAAAAATAAATTAATTAAAATAAGTGTACTTGATAATAATTTTTTTTTTCAAACACAGAACATATAAATGGTGTAGGGGGTTAAGTACGCATCTTTAACTATAAGTGAAAGCAACTTGAGAATGAATTAGGAAAGAGAACATAGACATTTGAAAAGGTCTCGTTATAAAGTTTGCCCTGTTTTGGCTTTTGTGTTGGTTCTTTGCTCGCAGCACAGTCTGTGAGGTAGTACTTAGTTGTATCATTTTAGCAATGCATACAGTGGGGTCCCATTAATTAAGCAACTGTCTTTTATCAGACTTGATCCACATGCATAAAAGAGCTAAATGGGGCCATAATTGCAAGGAAGTAGGTTCCCTCAGCCCTAATAGTATATTGGAAGACACTGTTGTCATGCATGCTCAGCAACACTACTGTTCTATACATCAACTGTATATGTACTCTATATTTCTTTTGCTATTTAAAAATTTAAAAGGACAAGAATTACACTGCTTTTAATATTAGGATTTTTTTTAGGATTTATCATAGTATTTATAATTACATTCAATTTCTTAAGTTTGCAGTTGGTGAAATTTAAACTTAAAATCGAAAATAACAAATCTTAACGATTCAACTACTAATAACATATGATTTAATTGAAGGGAATTGGAGTGTGTCACATTGTAGTTATTGTCAATAATGAATTTGGTCCCATAAATAGCAGTAGTTATTTTGTACTTCATTAAATCGAATTATTTAAAATTTATTTATTTTAATTATAAATTTATATAAATTAATTTGTGTGAATCAAACTTCGAAATAAATCAATCTGATTCGGACCGGTTGGATTTGTAAACTAAATCACGCATTCAAGCCAAATTATATCATCCAAAATTTGATATATTTTTAGTGCAGGCCTATGATTATATCAATTAGTGTACAAATTGAAGTCCACACAGACTGGTCTATCCGTTTGTTACTCCTAACTTTTCTTTTGAAAAAAAGAAAAAAAAATTATGCAGAATATTTCTTTCTCCAGAACCAGACCCCTCAGTATATAATTGCAATTGGGGAGGACCATATCAAACAGAACCGTGTATATTTGACGAGTTTTACTGTATAAATTTCTCTAGAATTATTTTGGAGTCACTCTCTTTTATAAACTGTGAAGTTTGTTAAAATTTAATAAATATGATAAAATTTTCATTGCAAGTATTAATACACTTCGGAAGTTATCACTTCATTTTAGAGCTTCAATTTAACTACATAAAAAAAAAGTCTATATTTATAGATAATATGAAATTCATTTCTAAAGTCTCTAGGAATTTCTATTTTCCATCACAGATATCAAAATATTTTATATTCCTCTAGATAATTCTAATTAAAATATTATTTTTATATAAAAATTTACAATTTAATTAAATGATATTCTAAAATTTTCTAAATTATCTTTAATTTTTTAATAGAATATCTACAATTTTTGTAAATTCTACAGCTGCTAGAATATATGATGAACTCCCAAAATACGAGTGTATCACGAGAAAAATTTTCTTATCTAATCCCATACTGAGATTTTCAATATTATTTCATATTGTTTTTCTGACCCTTTGATTTTCAGTAATATGAGACAGGTAAGACTAGAAATTTTTCATTTGATAACTGAAATTCAAAGTGCTGAAGTAACTCCTTTCTGTCGCCCATAAAGAAACGTCAAACCTTAATTATGACTTGATATATTTGATAATATGAACCCTTCTCCTCCTTCCTGCGTAGCTGATATATAAACATAGGCAGAATCTCGTAGGTTTTTTTCCTCCTAAATCACGTTAATCTCGCAAATATTTCAAATGATTAGTCAACGTAATGATGAGTTAATCTCTCTCTCTCTCTCTCTCTCTCGTGCCGGGATTCCAGGATGCAATTACTGTCTTCCAATTTCGACTTCTTCTGCGGTAACGTGGAAGAACCTCACAGATTACTAGGCAGATCACAACCAAACCTTAATATTCAATGAACCAATGATCAATCTCAGAAAGAAGATTTAGAGGCTATTATATCCTAGTTTTCGGTGATTAAATATTATTTTTTTGTTTTACCATTTAATTACGTGCCTATACTTTTTGTACTTACTATTATATTGATATAATTTTAGGAGACCCTTCACAGAGAAAGCGGGGCCAGGCCGTAGCCCCAAAAAATTTCAAACCTAACAGTGTTATGAATATGTAATTATCATGTCTAACAGGTATTTTTATAATTGAAATAGTAAGTGATTTAATATCTCTGATATTTTGACTTAAAATTTAGGACATTAAAAAAGAGAAAAATACAATAGAAATGTTAAAATGTCATTGTGCTATTATAAATATCACTTATGTATCACATATTTTGTACATAATATACTCAGAAACTATTTTAATTACTTTATATATCTATGAAGCATGATGTTTTAAAAATATTAGTTATTAGTAAAATGATCGAAATCAATTTTATATCTATCAAGCTGTCCCTCTTTATTTTAGTGGGGATCCAGATTTTATGCCTTTATAAATAACCCATCCTATATTAATTTTGGATGTCATTTAGAAGACTGTAGAAAGATAAAGTGATGCAAAAAATGTAAACAAGTGATGTGCAAATAACACGGAAAATAAGAACATGTGATGTAATAGTAATGTAGAAGATAAGAGTAAATAAATGCTACATTTTATGGAATTTATTAGAATCTTTCCATGAGACCCATAAATAGGGATCTTGTGATGTGTTGTGATAAATCAATTATTCCACAAGTAAGTGAGCCATTAAAAAGTGAGAAATTTAAGAGTTTGTTAATCTCTGAAGCCTAGTGAGTGTTCCATCCTATTTGGGTGAGACAATGTGAGTAGCCTCTAATTTGTATTAAGGAAGATAAATTATGATCCTGCTCTTGTTATAGTGAAAGATTTTATTAAACTAAGGTCCTATGATTTTTCCCTTTAATTTAGAGGGTTTTTCATATTAAAAATTATGTGTCTACATTTATTATTTATTTACTTTCCTACCTATTTTAAATCATGCAAAGAAGGAAAAGGATAGCTTCCACTATTCTTCAACTCTACTTTTTCCTAACAATGGTATCAAAACTCTGGTTAAATCAGAGCATAAATTAAAAGAAGTCATCTTCATGTGTGATTTAAGATGGAGGATTCCATGGTAACATGTTCAAGCTAACTATGAATAATTATTCTTATTGGAAGTCAATGACGGAGGACCATCAATATTATAAAGAATTGCATTAGTTGATTCTTAACAAGGAGAAGCCAAAAGGAAAAGTAGTAGTGAATGAACACCTTGAATAGAAAAGGCAGTGGTGATGATCCAAAAATACATTGACTAGAGCTTATTTGAGCACATCTCCACCGACATAAATGCCTATAAATTATGGATGAAACTTGAATCCAAATATTCAAAAGAAGACACCCGTAACAAAACTCATCTAATAAAGCAGTTGGTGAAGTTAGAGTACAAGGAAGACTAGAATATGATCAACATTTAAATAACTTCAAAAGCCTTATAAATCATCTATCAAAAATTGAAATGAAAATTGAATTGCTCTAGAAAGCAAACTTACCATGGATACTTTTAGTTATAGTAGGTTGAATAAAAAAAACTAAAAGAAAAGAATGTGGCATCTCTAAATAATCTAAGGCTAATGTTATTCAGAATCAAGGTAAAAGTGAAACCTAAAGAACAAGTAAAGGCCAAGGTCACGATAAGTCCAAGGGAAATCCAAATCTTACTCGAAGATCGTGTGTTACTATTATGGCAAACTAGGCCATAGGAAGGGTAATTATCATTACCTCAAAAGAGATCAAAAGGAAGAGAAAATTAAACTAGATAAAATCGAGCAAAAGAAAGAAGAAAACAAAAGGACTACCATTGTGGCCGCCAAAAGTGACACTATCTTCTTCATTGGAGAAGATAATTACCTAAATCTTGCTTACGATAATAGGTTATAAATCATTGATTCAAGTGCCTCCTTCCATATCACTTTACATGGAAGTTTTTTTCTCATCTTACCAAAATGCAAACTATCAAAATAGGAAATCAAGTCAAAAGGAAGATTTCTAGTATAAGCAACATCATTTTGATAACAAGCACTTGCAAACTTACATTAAAAGATGTGAGGCACATTTTATATATGCATCTAAATCTTATTTTAGCTAGGAAATTTGATGATGCTAGTCTGATAAATTATTTAGTGAAAGTAAATAAAAGCTCACCAAAAGAGGTTTAATCATAACTCAAGGAAGAAAAAAAGGTTTACTACACATGATAAAAGGTAAGGTATGCAAAAAAAAGGTAAATATTGCCAATAATGATAAAAATTTAGAGCTATGGCATAGAAGATTTAGGCATATGAGTGAGAAAAGGGTACATATCCTTGCTCGAAAATAGCTCCTTCTTAATATTAGATGTAAGAAAAAAAAAACTTAAACCATACACTAATTGTTTAGCTAACAAACAACATAAAGCTGCATTTCATAAATCTAGTCAATGCACTAAGAGAAATACACAAAGTCTATTTTATGATTAAAAAATCAATTGGTGGTACATTGTATTTTGTTATTTTCATTAATGACTACTCAAGAAAAGTTTAGGTGCTTCTATTGAAATAAAAGGACCAGGTACTTGAAGCATTCAAGGAATTTTATGCCTGAGTGGAATGTAAGATTAGTCAAAAATTAAAATATGTACCAATAGATAACAAAAAGAAGTATAGAGATCCTTTTAAAGTATATTACAAGTTTTATGGTGTCAAGCTTAAGAAGAAATCATAGTTAAATGGAGTTACTAAAAGAATAAATAGAATTATTGAGGAAATGATTGTGTATGTTGTCCTATGCCAAGCTACCTAAGTCATTATAGGGTGAGGCCATAATAACCGCTATTGACAACATCAACCTTTCATCATCAATTCCTTTGCATAAAGATATCCTAAAGGATGTCAAGCATTCGTCCACATTCTTAAGAATGAGAGAGCTAAACTTGATGCAAAAATTAAAGAATGCATCTATTTTGGCTCATTAAAAGATGAATTTGATTAGCAATTAGGGATCTAATTAATAAGAAGATTGTCAAAAGTCAAGATGTTGTATTATTTAAAAACCAAACTATTAAAGATATTAAACAGTCAAAGAAGCTTTAGTCCAAGGTCTTCCACTCCGATCCTTGTTCGACACCTATATTATATATTGATTCAAGGCACGTCTCAACAAATAGTGCTGGTAATGATAATTCTATCTCTCTTCCTATAATGTAAATTGATTAAAAGGGAAACTTAAAAGAGTTAATCGATTTAAAAACTAAAGACAATTGAACCAAAAACTTTGGAAGAGCCACAATTGAAACAATCAATCAGAGAAAGATAACCCTCCATTAGATACACTTCTGATAAGGTTGCAATCATCATTGATGAAGGAAAACCTCAAAGTTATGAAAAGTTATGGCTAATAGTCATAAGGTAGAATAGGTAAAAGCCATGTAAGAAGAAATGCAATCCTTACATAAGAACCACACTTATAATCTTCTAAAGCTACCTAAAGGAAGAAGAGCCTTGAAAAACAAATGGATATACAAGATAAAATTTGAAGAGAATAGTCCAAGACTAAGGTATAAAGCCTAACTAGTTGTGAAGAAAGTTGGTAAGAAAAAAGGCATTGGCTTTGAAAAATATTCTTTCTAGTAGTAAAGATGTCATCCATCTAAGTTATACTTAGTCTGGCTGCTAGCATTGACTTAAAGGTTGAACAACTAGATATCAAGACCATATTTCTATATGGTGACCTAGAGGAAGAAATCTACATAAAGTAACCTAAAGGATTCCAAGTCTTACTCCAAGTCCCAAGTAAAGAAAACCTAATATGTCGACTAAAGAAAAGCTTCTATAGTCTGAAGCAATCACCAAGACAATGGTATAAAAAGTTTAATTCATTTATAATAGGACATGACTTCAAGAAAACCCTCATCAACCATTATGTCTTTGTGAAGAGGTATATTAATGATGATTTCATTATAATTCTACTTTAGATAGATTACATGTTAATCATAGGATATGATTTTAAGAAAATGACCTCTTTAAAAAAAACCTTAAGTAAGTCCTTTACCATGAAGTATTTAGGTCAATCAAGACAAATACTTGGAATGAAAATCACTCAAGGTAGATCATAGAAGTTGTTATAGTGATCATAGAAAAAATATATTGAAAAAGTACTTCAAAGATTCAACATAAACAAAACTAACCCAATAAATACAACACTTGTCAAACATTTCAAGTTGAGTATAAATGAAAGTCAAATAAGTAAGAATGAAAAAGATAAAATAAAGAAGATTCCATATTCATCTATAATAGGTAGCCTCAGTTATGCCATGATATTTACTTGACATGATATTGCCTACACTATTAATATTATGAGTTAATTCTTCTTATCTAATTCAGGAAAGGAATATTAGGCCGCTATTAAATGAATTCTTTAATATCCTTGAGGAACAAGTAAGAAGTGTTTGTGTTTTAGTAAAAGAAAGCCTATATTAAAAGGTTACACAGATGGAGATTTGGCCAGTGATATTAATTATAGGAAATCAGCTTTAAAGTATTTGATTACTCTTGTAAGGGTAGTTGTGTCCTAACAATCTAAGTTGCAAAAATGTATTGCCTTAACAACCATTAAATTTGAATACATCATAACCACTAAAAGTTATAAGGAGTCTCTATGGATAAAAAACTTCTTGCTCGAGTTGGATATAGAGCAAGAAAAGTATGTGCTGCATTGTAACAATCAAAGTGCTATTCACTCAGCTAAGAATTCAACCTTCCGCTCCTCAAAATATATATATGCTCACTACCATTGGATTTGAGATATTTTATCTAATATTCTGGAATAATGTTTAAAAATTTTATTATTTTAAATACCTTGAAGTGTTCATTTTAATTGGCGAAGATAGCTAAGCTATATTTCTTTTACCAGTATTTTGGTTTTAAAATGCATTTATAGGATTATTATGGTAATTCTTTCATAAAGTGAGAAATGTTTAACAGCAACAAACATAGAGATTTATGTAAAAAATATATATGTTTATAATTCAATAAAATAACCTCTTCAAACCTTATAGAATTCTCTTAGATATTTATTTTTAAGTTCCTAAACAAATTTAGTTATTATAAAAATCACTAGGAAAGATGGGAAATATTTAATAATTATAAGCATATTTAACTTTTGAACATTATATATTTTCCCAATAAGGAAACCTAAATATTCAAATCCTTATTTAGAAATATTAAAGTTATACATATATTTATATTTATCTCTATTTGGAGTTATTAAATTTATTAAATATTTTAGAATTATTGACAAAGAGAAATGGAGGATAAATATGATAAAAAAAATTAAGATGATGGGCTAAGATTTAAAAGAAAATTGATTATGATTGATTTTTTTGTTAAAATAGAGAGTTAAGATATTATAAAGAAAGTGGGCTTATTTAGCCTAAGACGTGCTAAATTAAAACCCATAACTCCTATATTTTTATCCTCTCTCTTTACACCGGTGCCCTTCGCTCTCTCTCTCCCCTTCTACCTTCATCCATTTACTTCGTGTTAGGTTGTCGTGATGCCATCTTCAGCAATGCTTATCGCTAGCATTGGTACAACTAGCACTATTTTTCCCTCATAGCATTCAATTAGGTGGTTTCATGTTGAAAGTCGCAAAATACAGTCACAAGGAGCACAAGCTCCTTTTCTTTTCTTAACATCCCTTCCTTCTACTCTTTCCTCTAATTTTTATGCCATTGTGCATGACTTCAACTAGCATAGCCTTCTTTTGACTGTGGTGCCACTAGCAAGTGCATGGAAAATAGTGAAATGTGGCATCAATCTAGCAACTACGACTACTATCTTACTTTATTCTTCCAGCATCTCGACATGTCCTTATCGTTAGCAAGCTCTAATGAGCTACCTTGGAGAAAGATGAGTTGATCTATAACTTGAGGTTAATATTTTTATGATTTTGAGCTTGATCTAAGATGATTCCTATATTTGAAACTTTATTTCTCTAAAAAATGGATAAAAATATCACAAACAAGTGTATAGTTTTATAATGTAAGATGATTGGAAACCTTTTAGAGCATAAAGTCTTAGTATTTTTTATCATTTGAACTTGAGTTAAGAAAAATGCATTTTTATATTTATTTTGAGAAATTTAATAATAACTTGAAAATATAATAATGTTATGCTATGGAGTGTTAGAAAAGAATTTTTAGAAAAAAAGTCAAGATTATCAAGATTTAATATTTATGCTTAAATGGCTTTGATCCAAGGAAAGTCCCTAAAATGTAAAATTTAGTTTCATTGAAACAAAGTTGAAAATATTAAAAATTTAATGTATGATTTTATAAAATGATATGAACAAAGCATTCTTGGAGCAAAAGTTTTAATATTATAATCATTTTATACTTTAATTTAGAAAACCTTTATTTATGAAAATCTTCAATTTTCAAGTGATAACCTTAAAAATACAAGAAAGTAATGATATAGAATAATAGAGTGAAATAAATGAATCTTTTCATAGTATCAAATTTTAATATTTTTTATCTATATGATTTTAATTCAAAAATCTCCATATTATGGGATATTTAGATTTTCAAAAGCTAATATTAGAAAATATAAGCAACTAATGATTCAAAGTGTTAGTATATCATAATTTGAATTTGGAAATGTGAAATTTAGGAAGAAAATAAGGAATACTAATATATTTATAGACTATTACTATAAATTGTAAAGTAAAAAGAAAGGAAAGATGAGAACGGAATACTTAGAAATCCTTAGAGTGAATGGGCATTCTCATGTGAGTGTATATCTCACTCCAAGGCTTATTTATTACTTATAATTATTGAATGTTATATTTTATAATCTCTTGATTAATTATACTTATTGCAAATACAATACATATGTGGGATTTAAATATATTTATGATTGAGAGCTTTAATCTTAATGATTATGATTGTTTATTTTATCGAGATGTCATTAAAATAATCAATACATTGATACATATATATATGTAGGTATTCATATGTATGTTTTATAAGATGCCATTGTTTATTTTTTTTAGTCATTGTGATGAAGGCAGGGCACCATTGTTAATTAGTATTGCTCGATGGTATTTATGTTGGATGAAACAATGGATTATAGATGTGTATATGCATTAAGTAAATGTTGTTTAGCCATGCTTAATAGGTATGATGGTGCTATTATTTACTGTTGTTTAATTAGGAAAGACTTGTGATTATAAGTTATTTATTTTAGGTTGTGAATAGAGTGAAAATGTTATATATGGAGCTTGAGATCTAATATATAGATTAAATTACAAATTATGCCACAAAGGGCATTGAAATTGAGAAATGTGATGTGGGGATGATGTTATAAATATTAGAAGAGAAATTTCTAATAATAAGCTTATGAAGGATATAAGGCATACCTTAAAAGAATAAGGATAAAAAATTTATGAAGAGTATAAAGTTAATTCAAGAGTCAAAAGGTAAATAAATATATATTTATTATAAACTACAATGTATTGTGTTATGACATTAAAATCTAATTAATTTTGAATATTTATGTTTAATGTAATTATGATGCCTTGGTCATGATTGAACTTTATTAGCTACTTGAAAGTTTAATGATTATCCAAAGTGGATTATGTACTAAATGGTAATTATATTGTATGAATTAAGTAAATGAGGTTATTATAAAGTGTGACATGCAACAAGTGTATACGTCAATTGGAGAATTGATAAAACATGCAACAAAATCTAGGAATTAAGTTTATAATTATTTTTCATTTTAATACTTAATTAGCATTTGATTATTTTATATAATTGATTCTAAGTATGATTATGGTAGATATATGCTTAATGAATTCTCGTAACTTACTCTTTTTATTTTTAATGTTTTCAAGTTAATTTAATTCATTGGAACCTTATTGCATCTATGGAGAATCAAAAGCTACCTTTTTAAGAGATTTTAATAGTTGGATTGGGAGTGAAGTTTAATTATGTTTGTATAAATATTACGTGTGTTGAGTTTACATAAAATTGTTTATATTTTTTGTTACTATTGAATCTATAAAATTTATAAGTTGCACAATTTAAAGTGTATAACCTTCAAGAAGTATCTAAAAATAGGAGAGACTCTATTTTTTTAAAATCTATAATGAATGTTAGGTTATTATAGAAATAGAGAGATTTCTATTAAGAAAAATTAACATAAATAATGCTAAGGTTAATGGAAACTGAGTAAAAGGTTCCATATCAATTACTATCAAGTTTCAATTATAACATTTTGGAAGAATTCCTCTTACAACTTAAAAAAGTCTATGTCAATGACAAATCGGTTAGACATAATGACAAAGGTGATTTCAACCAAGAAATTTGAAGATTACTATGAAGTTGCTAGTGCAGTTATGCCTTCCAATTAAACTAGGAAACGAGAAATTTGTTGGATTATCCCTCTAAATTTTAATGGGAGCCCATATTTTAGGTCTTCTATAAATATCACATCTCATGTTAATCTTGGATGTTATCTAGAAAATTGAAGAAAGATGAAGTGATGTGGAAGATAAGAACAAGTAATGTACAAGTGATGTAGAAGATAAAAATTAGAGATGTAATAGTGATCTGGAAGATAAAAGCAAATGAATGTTATATTTAATAGAATTTATTGAAAGCTTTCCATAAGACCCACGAATAAGGGTCTTGTGATGGGTTATGATAAATTAATAATTCCATAAATAATTGAACTATTAGAAAGTGAAAATTTTAAGAGTCTATCAATCTCTCAAGCTTGATTAAGAGTTCTATTCTATTTAGGTGAGATATTGTGAGTAACCTCTAACTTGTACTAGGGAAAATAAGTTGTAAACTTTTGTCATAGCAAAAGATTAAGATCCTGTCATTTTTTCTTTGAATTTGGAAAGTTTTCCACATTAAAAAATATATGTCTCCATTTACTATTTATTTACATTCATGCCAATCTTAAATCACGCAAAAATGGAAAGGGGTTAGCTCCTACCACTCTTCTACTCTACCTTTTCCCAACAATAGCTATATTAATCAAGTATTAAATATCACATAAATTTTTCCAATTCTCCTTAAAAATTTAATTCAATTTTAAACAAAACTTGCAATTTTTTAATGACTATGCTAATAGAACTTATTAGTTATTTGCTTGTGTTAGTAGAAAATATCTTTTATAAAAATATAATTATAAAATGTTAAAATAACAAAAAATTATTTATATCTTTAATGTTAAATTAAAGAAGTTTGATGAAAGATAATTTTTTATTTTTCAATAAGAAAATTGTTTTCATCCATGAATATAACTTTTCTAAAGTATAAAATATACTTTAAGGGGTAGAGCGAATAATCACAGTTGATAGTGAAAAAATCAAAAGAGAAGATAATTACAAATAAAAAAATTACTTTTTTGTTAATTTGTTATTTATCAAATTATCAACTTCTGATTTTCTTATTAATGGTTGTGATTATTTACTTTATTCTCTAAAGTGTATATCACACGTTATAGTAGCCAAATTCTTCATCCATTATGATGATTCTATACATCATTTGTTCTAATAATGATTTTTTTTAAATCATTAAATATAAATGTATATGACATTTCTTTGTTTATATAGAAAATAAAATTTTTAACCAAAAAACATTTTCTGAAAAATAAACGGATTCGAAATTTATCATCAAAATGTTAAGACAATTTGCCATCGGGATGTAACTCAACAAATAGGTTGACTTTTAAACTCTACTAGTAGTTGTGTTTCAAACCAGTAATAATTAGCTTGGAAACACCACTTACAGCAAATTAGCAACGACTGGTTAAATTATTTTATCAGTTTTGACTCGTACTCAACAAGCTTTTGTGGATGCAAGGAAGTAGATTGCATTTATTAAAAAATTATGTTGAATTGGTCTGATTGAAGCAGTTAGAATAGTTACCTAGCTCCACAAGCTTAAGAACTTAATTAATATAATTTGTTGATATTTTTTCAAGTACCAGGAATGTCGAGTTAGTTAACACATACCATGTCCTAAATTCGAACGCAAGACAATGATAAGAGAAAACTGCATAATGTCTTGTATCATTATACCACTAAAAATACTAATGATTTATTAAAATATTTTCTTTTTTTTTTTATTTTGAGTAAAAATGTTAAGAGTAGAATAGATTAGTTCACTTAGAAGGCTAAACTATGTCATCAGAATAATACTTATATAATCTTTTATTATTGCTAGCAACATAATTTTTTTTTTGTTTGTGCTCTTTAATATTCATAATTACATTAGATCATGATTAATCCGAATTAAAGTCAAGTTGGATCTCATTTGGAAAAATAACTCTTCTAACATTTATTTTCTTTGTTAATAAAGCTCGAATTCAAAATTTTATGTAGAAAAATATCAAATTCTTTACTACTTAAATCTACATGTATTAATCACATAATACAATCTTAATGCATCGATGATCGAAAATAGTCAACAGACTAATTTAAAGGGTTCCAAGGGATTCACATATATAAGGGAACAAATTTCTATCACAAGTGGCCAAGAGAGAAAGGATATATATGTATTGTATACTAGTTGTGCTGACTTAAGATATTGGAGTTTGCTGTGTATTTATGCCTGTGTTCATGCATAGACATGGAATAGAAAGCGAAGTAAGACACTACTAGTTTTATCTTTAATTAAAAGTTAGTCTTTGGACAGCCATTCTCCTGTGCTTCAATAAAATCATATATAAATGATCCATTTTATTTTCTTCATTTCTATTTATCTGTCACTATTAACTAACTTTACATATATTAAGAAAAAAATTTAATTATTTATTATTAGTAAACTTTATAAAATTATCCTTTATATATAAAATTTAAGATAGTTGAAAATAAAGAAAGAAATGTAAAGAAATAAATGCAAGTGGGTTAATAATATAAAATAATAAAGTATTTATTAATAAAATAATAATAAATTTAGAAAAAGAATATTTAATGCTGCATTAAAATTTTAAAATGACAAATAAAAAGAAATAAAAAAAATTTTTAAAATGTGATAAATAAAAGTATTTATTAAACTGAATACAGGTAGCTTAAAAGTCACTTTTTCTACCTGCTCTAGACAAACAAGGCCACTGGGGAAAAAAATGGCAAATGAGAAATTGTTCGACTCCTATGTTAAGGAAAAAAATGATCTTAACCTGTATCTAAGATTTTATCTATTTTGTTGGAAAGTATTTTTATCATTTATTTCATTAAAAAGTATTATATATATATATATATATATATATATATATATATATATATATATATATATATATATATATATATATATATATATATATATATATATATATATATATATATATATATAAAGGAATGATATATTACTTATATTGATAATTTAATAAAAGACTCCTAAAAATATAGTAGTAAAAAAAATAAATTCTTATTTAAATAAATAAAATTAATTTTTTTAATTTTTTATATTTAATATTAAATAAAAGATTTTTTATTTTAATATTTTGTGATTATATTTCATAAAAAAGAAGGCAAGTTTTTCGCACTGTTTAACAAAGGGTATAGAACTCAAAATGGAATCCAATTTTTCTGTAATAAATTGTGTGAATGAACTAGTGGAAAATAAAAAAGAGGGAAATTCTATAGTTCTAATGAAAAACTGAATCAATAAAATACCCAAATAATGTATATATTGTAATCCAAATATTTATAATTATAATATTATCGTCAATTGTTACGTTATGCAGGCCTTAGTTGTTGGCTTATTAATGATGGGTGGGTTAGTTCGTAATCCCATGAAAGAGGTGCTTGCTCTCACCTTACATCTCGTTAAGCGTACAATTTTTTTAGATTGATTTTATTTTATTTTAATAAAAATTATTTTAATTTATTTATAAATAATTTTTATTATTTAAAATTTTTATCAAAAATAATAATTTTAATTCATCTGTAAATCAATTATTTTATTTGAAATGCATTAAAAAATATATGAAATTTAATTAAAAAATATATTTTAATAATATTATGATAAATATAATGTTAAAAGAGGGTATATACTTTGTATGATATAATTTTTAAATTAAATGAAATGAATTCTAATAAAATTCTTATTAAATTGGATAGATTTCATAATGATATAAATATAATTAAAATAAAAAGTATAGATAAAATGAAATAAAATAAAACCTCTTTTATATAAAATTAAATCCTATTTAAAAAATTATTTGATAATAAAATAAAATCTTATTTTTGCTTATGCTTAGGGATATAGTTTAATGGTTGTGAGTCTGAGACTGGCCGAATTTTACAATTTTCGTTGATGGTAAGTTAAGGAAGAATGGAGTTCATCTTTTCTCTCTGTAACCAGATATAGCTGTGGATATCATATTTAGTTCAAAGATATACATAAAACTATACATTTGATATTTTACGTATACACATATTGTGATACATTATTAAATGCAAAGTAAATATAATATTTAATCTTTCATTTATAATAGTGATGACTATTTTATTTTTTAAATTTTATAACTAGTATTATTATTATTTTTTTATATTTGTTATAATTATTTGTCATTTTCCATTCACTTGTAATGTTAAAATAGATGAAAAATATTGAAATTCATTATTAAATTTTATCATAACATTATCAAATTTACTTGATGATTATTTTTTTAATCATTTATTTTAGTATTAGGTGTGAAGGGAGGAATGAATAATTATTATGAAAACAAAAATAAGGAACCAATAATATGAGTTATGAAATTTAAAGGATGTAATAATCACCACTTTACAAATAAAAGATTAAATATTATATTTAATTACTCTTAAATCTATTTTATTTGATAGTGATAAAAATCTAATCAGATGGCCTGCGGTTCTCATTTACATAAATAATGCTAAAGTTCGAGACTCATTATTCCTTACTTGTCAAAGTATCAAAGATAATATATACACTCTACTTTTAAAATATGCTGCATACATGATAGGATTTAAAAAATTTTGAAATCAAGAGCGGACAAATTGAGCATGTATTTGAGTAAGTGAAAACTATAGTCAAAAGATGATAATAAAATTTTAGCAAAAAAAAACATGGAGATAGAACAACAATATACTAAACTACAAGGAAACAACAACCAAGTGCCCTCCTCTTGAAGCATATTCCTAGCAAACCTTAGAATTCAAATAACTTGTCAATGATTCTTTTCATCCATATAACCTGTTGCAACTTTTACATTAAAATTGTAATTTTCTAAAAAAATTAAAATTTTTATATCGAATTCTATATTTTTTTATAACTACAACTAATAGAATTCAATTTTTTTAATAAAAAAATTGCAACCTTATTCCTTAACCACATATAAAAAGTTGTAAATTTTGCAGTAATAATGTTATTCTCAACCCCGATATTTAGCCTTCGTTTGATTTTCAAAAAATATTTTTTGTAGGAAAATTTTATTTTTTTATATACAAACAAAGGAGACTATCAAGTACTTCTATAATGTGTGATTAAAAAATATGATATCCAAAATAAGATAATAAAAAAAATAATATTTTTTAAAAATACTTTTATTAGTTTTTTATTTAATATTTAAATTATTTTTTACAATTTTAATATATTATAATTATATTTTATAAAAAAATATTTTTCGTTAAAACAAACAAAAACCTGATTCTCTGCTCACTTTCTTCTCAATATCCACGATATTTTGTGGTTCTCACAATCGAATAATCATTCATGACACTCCCTTGGATACATAATGCAATAAACATTTTTCTAGAAAGAAGGCAACTTTTGATAAGATATGGCTGAGGGCTTGAAGCATTTATAGAACCCAACAACACAAAGGACAATAATAATATAAATAGATGAATGGAACTACGAATATACATTAGACATCAAAATCATTGACTTCTGAAAGATTAGAAAAAAAAATATTGATCCATTCTGATGAAAATGTCTTTACTCTCAACTAGTTGTGAATGGATGGTTGAAACTATATGTAATATATTTGTAAGTTGATCAAAAAACAACAAATGAATGGCTTAATGAATAAGACAAGAAAAATTAATTATTTGTCATCGAGTAATTTAGTAAGTAAGTGAGGCAGTCATCAGAGTTTATCAATTTAATCTGATTGTTGCAGAAAACACACAGAAGGAGTAGAGTACTATATATATTAATTTAGTATGTTTCTCAAGAAACCAAAACTAAATGAAGTGATGTCTGCTTGTGCTCCGCACTTATTTTGGGTGATGTCACACCTGGTCATCCAACCCACAGGTCAAAAGAAAATGAGTGAAAAGAAAAATTAAAAAAAAAAGAGTGAAAAGTGATAAGAAATAGAATAAAAATGAAATAATCATTGTACGATTTTTATATACAATTAAGAATAATTATAATGATAATTACATTTCAATTTTATGTTTGATGCAATAAAATAAGAATAACATAAGAAAAGAATAGAAAAGAATAATTAATAATAATATTAGTACTATAAAATAGTAAATATATTTAATTAATAATTTAAATTAAATACTTTATTCAATAATTTAACATGTTGAAATACATTTATATAATAAATAATAAAAGATGTCAAATCTTAAATTCTATTATCAAATTCTAATTTGACAAAAAAATTTCATAGTAAGAGCGTAATGAATTTTAACTCATTATAGAAAATAATTGTATATAATAAATGATATTTACTTTATAAATAACATAAAAGTACATTATTTCAAATTCTGATGTAAAAAATATAAATACAAAAAATTGTATATTAAAAGGATTAAAAAGCTTAAATTATATTATTATTTATTTATACAATAAAAATATTTTAATATAAAAAATCATGTGTAAAAAATTTATTCCTGAAATGGAGATTTTATTATGAATGCTCATTCTATTTAGAATGAGCAATTCATTCCAAAATGCCAATTAAGCAAGTATTTTAACTTTTTTTTTTGTCATTCCATTTAATCAAATACACTCTAAAAAATAATACTATTACTCACTAAGGAATAAAAAGAATTTGAATAAAATGAAATAATTATTACATAATTTTATTTTGGTATAAAAAAGAATGAAACGGTCATCCCATTCTATTTACCACAACAAAATAATGTAGGAATAAAATAAAAAATGATTAATAATAAAATCCTTATAAAAAATAATAGTTGCCCATTCAATATGATAATATAAATTTAATAGTTTTATTATATAATTAATAATGATAACAAATTTATATAATAAATAATAAAAATATCATATTTTAAATTTTACAATCATAATTATAATTAGCAAAACGTTTATAATAAGAGCATAATAAATTAAACTCGTTGATTTTTATTTTATATTAAATAAATTTGTATAATAAATAATATTTATTTTTATAGATAATAAAAAACTTATTTTAAATATTAAAAATATAATTACCAGTATAAATAAAGCAATGAGAATCATACATTATTTAAAGATAATAGGGAAGATAGATATAAGGACTAAATAGCAATTCCATTGCCTGAGGAGATGGAATCGAAATTCCATCATGAAGTGAGCTTTCCCAAGAAGTAGATGTTCCCACTTCATAATATCATCCAAATAATTTTTTTAATCGTAGACTTTTTCATCCTCAAATTTTTATATATTGTTACTCGCAAAAGTTGTAAAACACCATAACTCTTTTTTTTTTTTTTAAAAAAAAAGGACTTTAATTGTATACATAATTACAATTTTCTGAAATGATTTAAAAAAGAATACTTGGAACTACTCGCCTGTATGAATGATGAAAGTTGCATATGATTAAAAAATAAATTAAGTATTATATTGTGTAAAAGGAAAAGCCATGGTTGCACAACAACACAATCGACAACAAACTAACCCCAAATATAATTACATGCCTATCCTGGCGATTAGGTCCATAGTGTCTATCTAATTGTAAAACTAGTTTTCTCTAAGAGGGTACTAACTTAAAGAAGAAGAAAAATGGAATGAGATAACTTATTTAAAGGAAAAATGAAAAAATATAACCCAACAACTTAAAACACAATACTCAAGTCATTTTTTTAAACAGTCGTAAAATGTGTATCTTATCGCCAGACTAAAGTTAAATCTACATCTAGATATGAATTTACCATATCTTTCAACAAAGCATAGTAAAGTTCGGAATTTTTTATAAAAGGGTCTAAAGGAGAGAGTAGGGGCAGTGACATAGAATATCCAATTGGACAAAAACAAGTCCAAGCAAATACTTGAATAGTAGAATCCAAATAAAGAACCCCCATCTCAGCTCAAATATCCGATCAAATAGCGGACCTGATAAATCTATTCGATATAGCCTATATATCGAAAGCACATAGCTCGATCCTAAACCCAGGACCATAGCAGCAATCCAGCTTAAGAAGCCCGATCAAACACATTTGAAACTATTTGACTTCACCGTAAGCATCCAAAGTGAACCACAAGAAGCAAACACTGATAGCAAAACTTGTGTGGACATGTGTCCATCTGAAATTGGCTAAGAACTTATACTAATAATATGTCATTCTTGATATCCATACTAAGAAATCCACAACCTCACACTATCTCCATAAGTACTTCAGTTTATGAAAAGAGCCATCATTTGTCCAATGGGACCCTAGTTCACTCTTTTTGCCCTTGGCAAATATTCAGCCGAATATAGCCGATTATATAACTTCTTTGTTAGGTTATACAAGTAGAAATAGTATTCTCTCTCTTTTATAATAATAAGAATAATAATTTACTTAACATACACTTGTAAAATTTCAAAATTAAATTTGAAATATAACAAAAAAATAGTATCATTTGAATATAATAATTTATGTTATATTTGGATGGGAGAGAATTTAGAGAAAGGAAAAATTGTTTGATAGTTCTAATTAAGAATGAAAAAAAATCGGAAGTTTATAACTTATCCTTTAAAATTTTTCAAATCTGTTAATTATTAATTATTTTATATCTTTTCAATTTAAAAAATTTTCAAAACATCTAAATAAATAGGGGAAATCATAATTAAATATTCATTTTTTTCTATTTCCTTTCCTGTACTATTTTTCATTATCTTATCTTTTCTTTGCTTCTTTATATAAGATAACTCAATATAAGATATATCACACCTAGAATTTGGATCAAATTGATCAAGAAAAGTCGGCTCTTGTTTACCCACTACAGCAACCTACTAGAATTGTAAATTTTTTATATATTTGTTACTTGCAAAAGTTGTACAAGATTATAATTTTTTTAAATAGACTTTAATTGTATACATAATTACAATTTTATGAAAAGATTTAAAAAAAATACTTGGAACTACACGCGCGTATGAATGATGGAAGTTGCATATGATAAAAATAAAAAAAAATAAAAATCAAGTATTGTGTTTTATAATAGGAAAAGCCATGGTTGCGCAACACAATCGACAACAAACTAACACCCAACTATAAGTGCATACCTATCGTTGCGATTACGTCAATCCAACTGAAAAACTAACTTTTCTCTTACTGGGTATTCACTTAAGGGCTTGCAAAGGTAACGCTGGGTTTCAAAACTTGAAGGGATATAATAAATTTTGAAATTATTAAATTAAAATTATTTTATTATAATTATATATTTTTTAATATATATGATTAAATAATTTTGATTTAATAACTTTTAATTATATCATTCAGAATTTCAATACCTTAAGAGTGCTTTAAAATTCCTTCTAACCTATAAGGGGAAAAAAATCATATGAAATAACATATTTGAAAGGGAGAAAAAGAAGAGTGGAGAAAGTTTATTTGATAGTTTTGATTAAAGAGAGAAAAAAATGCAAAATTTATAACTAAACTTCTAAAATTTTATAAATTATTAATTATTAATTCTTTGTATTTCTTGATTTTCAAAATATTTAAATAAGGAAAATAAAATTCATTATTTAATCATTTATTTTCTTCCATTTTCTTCCTCTTTACTCCTTTTCATTATCTTATCTTTTCTTCCCACCTCCTCCTCCGGTAATCCCAAACATACCCTAACCGAACTATCAAATCAAATGTGCGGACCCCAGGGTGAGGAAAAGGAATGGGCCATTGATTGGATTTAGTCAAGAACAGTGTTGGGCCCACATATGTTTCCATACTGAATTCGACTTGTCTTGATGAGGGCCCAAGTAGGCCCAAAATCGGATAATGCATTGGTGCTTGCTCCATTAGGCCCGAATTGGGCCGGACATTTTAAACAAAGAATGACAATAAGGTTTAATACATACCGCCTGGTTTAAGTGACCATGCTTTGAGTCTCCAATGGTGAACTGAAGTTATTTGACCTGTATGAGCCAAAAACAATAACATCTTGCCTCGCCGTCGTTCAATTTTCTGGTAATAAATTTTTTGCTCAAATTGTTCGACTATTCAATGCGCTAATTTGAGTATGGCTCAATCTTACTTGACTTGTAACTTATTTTTATCAAGTTTCAACAAAAAAATTTAATCGATTTAATCGACTCATGTCAAGTATAATTTATTCTTATTGAACTGGTTTAGTGTGCGAGCAGCTAATATATATATATACATACATACATATATATATATATATATATATATATATATATATATATATATGTATATAATATTAATAATTGACTCTATTATTTTTATTAAGTATTATTGTTAATAAGATTATGATTTTATTTTTAACTAATTTTTTTATCTTGATAAGATTTTAATTTAATTTTTAACTAATTTTTATTTTAAGTTTATTTTTTTATTATAAAATTATATTTTATATTAAAATGATTAATTTACTAATCAATTGAGCTCAAATCAAATATTGAGTTCATTTATAGTTTGATAAAAAAAAATTATTATTATTAAGCTAATCAAGTTGATTATTAAATTTAATTATTGCAAGTTGAGCTATACATAAATTTTTTTATTATAATTCGAACTTGAGCTTCTATACTATATTCAATTAATCAAAATCTATTCGATTTGATTCCACTCCTTTCAATCATAAAATGGTAATTCATAAACCATTTTGTCAAAAGAAATTCTTCCATACACATCATACAAAATATAATATTTGTAAATAGGGCAATCTATTTTACTTTTAAATTTTTACTAAAAAAATTAAATAAATGAACATGTGCGGTGTGAATGAACTTTCTTAACTCTGAGTGTTCCTTTCGTGTCTTGGACCAATAGAAGTGATACTTTAATTTTGAGTACCTTAATCAATGTATGAATCCGAAAGTTGAACCACATGATTTCATTTATACATTGACTTCTCAACCCTAGCAAGAAGCCAAATAATGATGGACAAACCGCGTGGCGGTGGTACGTTGCATCTTTTGAGAAAAGTTTGAAGCTTAAAAATTTATGTGGTTAAGCAAATAGATGACTTCTAATTTTCCTCGAAAACTTTGTGGTGTTGTTGAACAGCAAACAACCTTAGTAGCACAATCCATTCGTTGTCTTGATAGTAGTTGAACAACTTTTCTAGTTAGATTGGCGAGAATTTCTCGCAGTCCCTTCAATTTTTAAACATATTTTGATGGTTGAATGTATTTCAGTGTTATATTTCTCCCTTGATAATAAGATTGATAAATTACTTAATATAAATATAAGTTTTTAAGTTTATATTTAAATTACTAACTCTAATGACAAGTCAGTGTGTCATTAAAAATACTGGTAATATTAGTGTTATATTTCTACTTACCATTTAAATTTAATAATTTTTTTTGTGTGCGTTTGATTCTTTAAATGATTAAATATATTCAATAAAATTAGAATATTTTTTAAGTGATTAAAGACATTCGATATATATTTATATTGGTATTCATCAAATTTTTATCAAATTTAATCAACATCAATACATCATTGATGTACTGTAATCTCACCTTCAAGATCTATATCAATTAGGCTTTATTTAATATAAGAGAATAAAAATGAAAGAAATTTTTTTTGAAATTCTCTCTCTTTTCTTATTTAAATAGAGAGAAAAAAAATATATTAGATGCCAACTTTGGGATTATCATTTTTTAGTCAACTCAAATTTAATAAAAAAATTTTAACATTTTTTAATTTAAATTTAATTTTTTTTTCTTTTTTCTCACTTAATTTTTTTCGACCAAATAAAAAGATTTGAATATATTCATTGGCGGAAGGAACGTGGTCCATATGACAATTTAGGCCCACTTGTACGTACCAACTTGCGAAGTGTACCCCCGAAATGAAGACTCAATTTTCTCCATAGCTTAGCGTATCGCGCACGCGGGGAAATTGGAATGGCTACGAGCAAAGAACACTTAACTGGATGTGACCATTACCCAAAGTCAACCACATGTCTCCCCATTTTTAATTTTTTATCGATCTGTTTTTGTTTTGAGAGTAAATTAAACTTTTTAAATTTTATTTTATTATATATATATATTTAATTATACAATAATATCTGATATTTTTCAAAAAGTATTACTTTTCATAATATTTTAGATTTGAATTCATAACATTGTACAAAAGAATTTAAATAAATTATTACTTCTATTGGTATAAAAAAATAACTTTATTGTAATTCCTATTTTTCTTAAAAAAATCTTCTACTTTTTTATTTTTATCAAATAATAGATGTGGTATTATTTAAAATAAAAATATATATATAAAAAAAATTAGTGTTTATTTTAGAAATAATAAACCTAAGCATAATTATACCAAATATAAAAAATAAATAATTTTTTATATAATTTTATAGTCTAGTCTTCCTATACGTCCAAAATGTACTTCAAGTCGGAGTCTTTTGTCTTCGTCCTTGATAAAGTGACGTGTTTGTTGCGTTCAAGACGTGTCAATAAATAGAAGACTTGCTTTTCATTTCCGATTTGAATTTTTTTGACACCCCCAAACAATTAATTCCCTCTTGTCAAATGGGAAATATTTGTTAGATCCGAACTTAGGCGTCCATCGTCCACTCCTTTTTAATATAAATTAGGATAGGATTAGGGTGTGGACAGGGTCAGGGTGAGGATTAATAAAAATCTTACCATTTATGAAAGAAAATAAGTGGAAAATTTATTAATAATTTAATTATTAAAATAATTATTTATTTTATTTGATGATTTATAAAAAAGTAAATGAATAAAAAATGAGTTTAGAAAAATAAGAGTCAAATTATTTATTTTAAAAAAATATAAATCATATTCTTTAATTTTAGAGTGATTGAGTTTTAATCTATTTTATTTTAAAATTTAAAAATTATACTCTTAAATTTCTTAAATTTTGGATTTAATTTTAAGAGTCAAATTATATATTTTAAGAAAAAATATAGAATATTTCTTTCAATTTTAGAGTAATTAAATTTTAACTCATTTTGCTTTGAAAATTTAAAAATCATCCTCTTGAATTGTACAAAATTTGAATTTAATATTTATTATTAACTTAATTAATTATTTTATTGAATTATATAATTTTATTATCTAATTAAAATTCTATATATCTAATTTTATTTTTATTAATTATATAATATAGAAATTATTTGTAAAAAAATAATAAGATAAACTAAAATACTATAAGACTATGATTCTTGCTTAAAATATTATTAAAAAATTATATAATTTGATAAAATAATAAATTAAGTTGATAATGGATGTTAAATTTAAATTCTCTAAAGTTGAAGAGATTGATTTCTAAATTTTTGAAATAAAAGAGAGTAAAATTTAACTACCTCAAAATTAAAAGGAGTATTTTATATTTTTCTTTTTATATTATATTTACATCAATACTCCAAGCATAAATGCCATGAATGTAAATTTCAAAAGGAATTTAAAAGGTCTTCAATTTTTTTAATTACATTATAAGCAGATTGACTTTAAATACGAATCTCTTCATAATAAAAAGAAGAATCATCGAATAAATCCTAATGACAGTCATGCACAAAACTTATACCCTCCACAGGTATTGTTCACAAGACACAATGTGGATTCTTAAGTAAAAGTGTAAGGTATTAACCTGATCAAAACCACAAGATATCAAGGAAATCTTGATCCATTACAAGTAGCTAAATGGTACTTAACGACGGAGCCAGACGGCCCCGAGGGTCTGTGGGACAAAGTTATTTCAAGACTAAACATTCATTTTAATCTTTTGAAGATAAATTTAATACCAGTACAATTTCTATTTAATTATATCAATTAATTTTATTATTTATAAATTTAATTTGATATCATCTTTCATAAATTTAAAACCATCCCTTCACCGAAGAGTAAATGCTTATTTTGAATTTAGTATTAATTTAATTCTTATTTAATTATGTCAATTAATTTAATATTTTATAATTTTAATTTGGTTCAATACCATTCCTCTACCAAATTCAAATTCAAATTTTATCTTATTTTTTCTCCCTAACCTAATAGTATATTCTTCTTTCCTTGATGAAAAGTATGCTAATGGAATAATTTATGGCAAAAAAAATAATATCAGTTTTGAGATGATTTTTTATCCTTAACGTTTCTGCATGAATAATTCAATCAAATAGACTAGATATTATAGTTAATAGTATGTTGCTAATATAAACCTAATAGTATATTCTTCTTTCCTTGATGAAAAGTATGCTAATGGAATAAGTTATGGCAAAAAAAAATAATATTAGTTTTGCAATGATTTTTTATCCTTGACATTTTTGCATGAATAATTCAATCAAATAGACTAGATGTTATAGTTAATAGTATGTTGCTTATCTCTTGTATAATCAAAATATAAAACTGACTATTGTGATTATTTTGAAAATTAGTTTTCCTTATTATATGTCAAAAGGTGATTTTAATGGAAAAAATTTCCTCAAATTACAAAGGCTTCCAACCTCACATAGGATTAATACACAAATGGTAATGTTAATACATAAATGGTAGTGAATAAGAGTTACAATTTCAATCTTTTTTAATTCCACTATGTAATTAAAAAAAATAAAAACAACTTCCACAATGAATTACATACTACCACATTAATAAAACAACTTAAAACATCATCAATAAAATATATAGAATTTGTTATAATGTAATCCACTGTGGAATTTGAAATAACTCTAGCAAATTTTGTTAATTCTGTTAATGGTATTTCAATTTAAAACATATACTATTAGGTTTGAAAAAAAAAAAGAGAGATAAAACGTAGATTTAAATTTGGTGGAAGGATGATATTAAATTAAAATAAATTTATGAGAGATTAAATTAAGTGGTATAATTAAATAAGGATTAAATTGATACTAAATCTATCTTTGAAGGACCAAAATAAGTCTTTAACCTTTTTTTTTCAATATTTTAGCTAATAAAATTTAAAATTTAGTAGAAATATTTTGAATAAAATACATAATTTATATAAAATTTTAAGAAATTTAATTGGGGCCTATGCCCATATTAAAATACATATAATTCTATCATTGATATTATTTTAGTTAAGCTACTAAACTATATACTCAGCGTAACTTAAAAATCATTCAACTCAATTCAATTTGTAATTTGTTTATATTGAGTTTGAGAAAAAAAAATAACACATTTGATAGATAGTTTTTTTTTTTTTTTACTTGACTTAATTTTCATGAAATTTTCTTATATTTTTATTTATCGATGTAATACAAAATACAATTAAATTTTATATAATATATAGTTATATTTATAATTATTTTAAATATACTTTTAGAAAAATATACTACTATTATTATTTTATCCAGTCTTATGAATATGAGGCAAACTCGAGCTGAGCTTAAATCAAAGTAGGAACATGTTAAATTTCACAATATTATTAATTGTTGCGAAAGCTAAAATAGGTCAAATTTTTATCTGTACAATATTTGATCGATTTGAACTTGGATCAAAATAATGGTCTTAATGCAAACACAAATTGAATTTGGATACCTTAGTTTCTATATCAATTAGATTGATAGTATTAAACTTCGATTTGTCTCCACTCAATTATATCTTTACGTGAAAATTTTATATAATATACTAGATGTTTTAAAAATTTTTCATTGCTGATGTGAAAAAAAAAGATTAAAAATCTATTTTAATTCTTACAAAATTATATTTTTATCATTTTAATTTCTCATTGAAAATTAATATCAATTTAATTCTTGAAAATTAACTTCATTTCTAATTTCAACCCCTCAAATATAAATGAACGGGTAAATTTAACAATTTAATTGATATGATGCCCCAACTTATACATGACTTATTAAATGTTAATTGGTTATAGTAAAAGTTATGATAGTTTCTCGTGCTAAAAAAATAAACATAGATTTTAATGTTTGTAAGATGAAGTTTTTATAAATTTCACCCTTCATTAATGAGTAGTATTAATTTGATTTTTGAATATTAATTTTATCTTAAAATTTAATCCTTTCTTCTTTGGAAGATAAAAAAACATAATGATTAAATTGAATTACTACCATTAGTCTCCTTCTACATCTTCAACAGTAATTTACAGATTAAAAATTTTCCAAGTATAAAAATCTAACTTCCAAATACAAACTATCCATTTCCAATTTTTAAATTGACTTTTCGTCGAAGGATTTTTAGAGGAGGGGGGAAATTTTGTTCAGTAGATATAACACTTTCATTTTTAACTCAATATAAGTTAATTAGCGATAGCAGATTATAGAGTGTGCATTTGTGTGGATCAAACAATATAAAAATAGGAAGGGTAAATGTCAAAGAAAGAAAACGAATATAATAAAGGAAAATTTTTAAATAATAATAAAATTAAAAAAGTAGTAGTTGTGGATAAATTTTAAAAAATATTTAAAATTCATAAAACCATACCTACTCATTTATTACATAAAAAGTAATAAAATTATTGTTTAACTAATTATATTATTTTTAAAAAGGCATTAATCTAATAATTTTTTTGCATTATGTAATAAATTAATAGTTGTTATAAAAATGGATGTTTAATTAATATACAATAAGTGGTTGAGAGGATTGTAATATAATTTTAAACATATTTTCATAAATTTTATAATTTTATTAAATAGAGTTACTTTGACATTTATTAATATGTTTTAGAATTATTTAAGCATATATGTGTTTTGATAAAAATCGAAAATATATACTTTGATGAATTATAAAATCCACTTAATTAAAATTGTAATATTATTTAAATATGCTTATGGGAAAGATTTTTGTTATAAAATAAGTTAAACAATCATTTAATAGTTGAAATAATGATATTTTACATATTTAAATAAACCATAAATAAAATAAAACAATTATTAAAATTATTATTTGGTATTTAAAGTTAATATCAAATCATTTAAATACAAATCATTGATATTTTTATATGTCTTTCATAATAATTACTAAAATACTTTAATAATTTATGACACTTAAAAGAAATACATCATAATACATAAGTTTTGGATTAAATTATTTTTTAAAGTTTATATAAGATAAACTTAGTAAATTTTATACACATAGATTCTAAATATTTTAAATTTTATAGATATTATTCAAAAAAAATTTAGATGTCACACAATAAATATTTGGAAGCAACATGTTTTGTAATCGAAATCATTTTTGGTCTATAAATTATTGTTAAAAATGCAATGAGAGAATTAATGGAGCCAACTTAATTCAATTATATAAATTTTTCCTTTCCTTAATAAGAAATTGACTAAATTTTAAGATAGAATTAATTTTTAAGGATTAAATTGATGTCAAGTAACAATAGGAAAAGATGAACTAATAGAAATTTTATTTTACAAGAAATAAAATTTATATATATATTTTTTAATATAGAAGACTGGTATAATCTCTGCTAGTACTAGGTAACATTTAATGGGTTACGTAGAAATTTATAACACCGTGCCAACCAAGCTCCCAAGCCTTTAAGAATTTTTGACCATGGAAGGGCCAAAATTCAAGATACATTTAATCTTTAGATTTTAATTTAATATTATAAAAATTAAAATAAAATTTTAACCTTAAATTTTTTTTAAATAATTACAATTTCATTCTATTCAATTTTTTTCAAAATTTTTCAGGTTACTTTGACTCGTCTTACTATCATTAATATCTCCTTTTGAAATTTTGAACCCAACATGCGTGTTATATAATAAGGACTTACGGTCGTTGACTTGGAGGACTTTCCAATCAAGTAATAAATTTGATTTGACAAGAGGAGAGCACCTAGAAAATTCTCAAGAAAAATAAGCGCGTTGAAATCAAAAAGAGTTGAACAGATGACAAATACATTATTTAATTGAGTGCAAGTCTGGTCCATAGTCAAAATCTATCGATTTTCATCTTTAGAAGTGCTCCAATTATCAACTTTGATTTTTTTCACCCAAGGGACTTTAATTAGTAAGAGCAGTTTGCTTCATTTTGGTTGGACCATACATCATAATTGACTTAGTGGGGAGATATTCCTCCCAACCACATAATTGGTATACCCTAAGTTATTAAAAAATTTACTAATTTGTTATTACTAAAAACCCAATAAATAACCAATTTCTCTATTAATTAGCTTTTAACTTTTCTTGAATTATATCAATCTTTGACTGTGACTTATAATATATAACTTGTATGCTTCCTAAATAAGAGAGAATCCCTACTTAGTGGGATGGTATAAAATAAAAAAGTATACTTTTCTCTCGTATCAATGGGCATAATATTGTGTTGTTGACTAAATTTAAAAAAAAATAGTGGAAATGATGTTCTCGTTGACTTTATTCATCTCTGGTTGACATTAGGCCAGAATCAACAATTCTACCAAATTTAATACTAGATTTATTTATGGGACGAGTAATTCTTCCAATCTGATAAATTCATGTTTACCTTTTAGGATCCCAATATTTAATGGACTTCTTCTATTGGATTAATATTTAAGCTAGACTTGAAGTATGATTATATGAGTTAAGCCAATCCAATTCGATTTAATTATGTAAAATTATTTATGTAAATATAAATATTTATTGTTAAAAATAGTTGCATTTAAATATTTAATTTTTTAGGAAAAAAAACTTAAATTAATATGATTAAATATTTATAATTTTAAATATCTTATTACTTATTTAAATATATATTTTTCTATATAAATAAGATTAATTGAATAAATACAATATTTAATTCCTCATTTTTAAAAATAGTAATTATTATATCCCTTCAATTTCATAATTAGCTCTATTTCCTTTATTTTTATTTTTACATAGTTATTAATCTTTTCACTCACTTGTAATGTTGAAAATCAAAGAATCACATGTTAGCAATATCATATATATATATATATATTTACTTTTCAATTATATTCTTTTTTTCACAATTTATTTTAGTGTTATGAGGAAAAGAAGAGATAGATAATTATGATAAAAATAAAAATAATAATAATATTATTAGTTATGAAATTTGATAAAATATAATAATTAGCAATCATAGAAATAATAGATTAATTTTGTGTTGTACATATTAATTTTTAGTTAAAATAATATTAAAAATAAAAACTAAACAACCCTTAAATCATATGTATTTTTAATCGAATCATGCCCAGCTAGCAATTTTTATTCAATTATGAAATAAAAGAATGGTTCGAAATCCAATTATCTGGCCGACCCACAATCACCTCTATTCATGACCATGCGAACAAAGATTTGAATCTCTTAAAATGTGAGATACATTTTGAAAATTTAAATTAATTGTAAATGACTTGTGAGTTATAGATATATGATTAGTCTAATATATCTATTTATTAATTAAATTATTATTATTTTATATCTTATTAATTTTTATATTACTTGTTTTTTTTTTAATCACTGTCATTGCATTTGTCGTCATCGTTACAAAACATATTAGTTCTCAACTATGTTTTCACTTTCCTTTCAAAATTTTAGTTTTTCTTTATCTTTAGTAATATACATAGACATTTTCCAAACATTGTATTTCCTAAAATTGTTTGAATATTAAACACAGTTGATGAAATATTTGAATATAACACACATTAAATAAAACTCATTTAATTATCTGAAATATTTCAATAAAATAAAAAGCATATGAAATAGTAAATTTTATATTTATCATTAATAGTAATAACTTTTGAAATTGTTTCTTGTATAATTTTTTTTGAAAATTAATTATTATCTTTTAATTTTCTTGTTAACAATTCTCTAAGACAAAAAAACACAACAAAGAAAGACCCAAAACTTCTAAGTAAATTGTTCTTTAACTTTATATTTAGTCTTTTTTTTATAGTTAGTTATATATAGCTTCCACATATGTTCATTTAATAAAATAATTGTTTTATAAAAAGACTTTAAGAATCTGCTGGAACAAACAACTAATCATTGATATTTAAATGAGAAAATTATAATTAAATATGTTACCTAAATTAATACTAATTGATTCTTGAAAAATCTTCAATTTTAAACATTTATACAAAGATGAAAATTCTAAATATGATATTTTTTAATCCTACAAAACATGCCTATTTTATCTCATTAAAATATTAAACATAAATATAAATGGTAAATGATTATTTATAAATTGATTTAGTATAATCCTTGCTTGAGAAGATTGAAAATTATTAAAAATATAATTATCCAGATCAGCACTCTTAGCTGTGCAATGACATTCAATATTATCTTAAGAGCTTTATTCCCCTTATGTCATAGGTTTAAACTCTCAACTTTGCATATATGTTAAGTGGATTATTACTTGTATAATTATAAAAAAAATAAAAAATTATCTCAAAGTTAATATAGATGAATATTAATTTAAAATATGAATAAGTATAGATGGATAAATAGATATAAATTATAACTGTAAGGTATAGTTATAAAATAGAAATCTATATCTTGAAACATTATTTTTTAGATATCCCTCTTTTTTTAGCAATTTAGGATTGTACCCTATAATAATAATATTTTAGTAAGTGAACAATGGTTTAAGTGGTAAGAAACTTAGTATTCTTTAATTAAGGTTTTGAGTTTTGTAAATGAAATAGATATGTTTAGGAGAGAGTTTACCCTTCATACTTAAGTTCAACCTAATCTTAATCCAAATTAGTTGAGAGTTCAATGTAGCTTATCAAATACCAAATGGTTAAAAAAATATTTTAGTAAGTGTTTGGAGATTTTGTGACTCTTTATAAAAATTTAATACAAAAGTTATAACTTTTTACATGAAATTTTGTAAATTTTTTAACCAAAGTTGTAATTGTATTAATTTTATATGTAGTAAATATACAAAAATTTATAATTGCATCAATCAAAGTTGTACAACAAAATTTAAACTTTTTTCATTTTATATAAAAAATTGTAAAAAGTACAAATTTTTTCATAAAAATTTCAAAAATATATATAAATTTATTTTTTTAAATACATACCCAATCATAAATGGTAAAAATTTTATGTATCAAATTATCAATCAATATTTCATTTCAATGTATGAAAAGGAGACAATGGCCAACGATCAATTGATCATCATGATAGTTCAACCGCGTAATAATGGCTGGTATGTATATTTATTCATATAATATAATACCAGCTTGGGTTGGGGTGCCTAAAGTGGGCATATTGGTTGAGAAAGAAACATCAATTTATATTTTTGGGATGTATTGGGTAGAAAGTCACACATTATCATAAAGAATATAACTAAATCAGTTGAAAATATTTTTGATAAATCATCATTTAATATAGGTATTAATTGAGCTGATTCAAACTTCCTTTTGGAAGCACAAAATTAATGTTAATTTATGCATTTGAGTTTAGACAATCTTAATTTAAAAATATTCACATTTGAGTTCGAAACCTGATGTTTATTTAAACATCGCGGTCCAAATTAGATGGAATCAACTAAATTACCTAATTAAAAATGAGTTTAACTTTGATTCTATCAATTTTATATTATTATTTATTTATATATTATTATATTAATAAAATTTTATTACATTAATTTTTCATTAATATGTCATCATATTATTTATTGATAATAAAAAAAATATACTAATATTGAATCAAATATAAAATTATTATAAATAAGGAATTTCGGATGAATAACAATATATTTTCTACAAAGCATGTCACTGATTATTTGATATTAGCTTTAACCTCAAAAGCTGGATTTAGAATAAAGGATAATGAATTTGGACCAAATTATTTCCTTGCATAACATAATTAAAAATAAGCTTTTTTTAGATAATTTTTTTAAATATAATATTTAACTTTAAATAAAAAAGAATTGATTTCTTTCATTTACAATTCTTGTTTTAATTATAATTATATTATTATAAAATGCATCACATTTAATAAGAATTTTAATAAGATTTATTTCATTTAACCTAAAATAAATAAAAATAAAAAGTAAAAGAATTCTTGATTGGATCAATAATCCAATTTTGTATTCGATAGGAATACAAGATCTTCCTATGTTATATTATTTAATTCTCACATTTCATTTAATGGTCAGAAGTGAATTGAAAGCTAAGTAGCAGTAATTTTAAGGATTCTTAAGGGAAAAAATAAATGTCTCCTACATTATCCATAAGAGATGTCTCCTACGTTACCTATAACATAGGATAAAAGATCTTCTTATGTTATATTATTCAATTCTCACATTTCATTTAATAGTCAAAAATAAATTGAAAGTTAAGCAGTGATAATTCTAAAGATTCTTAAGGGAAAAAATAGAAATGTCTCTTACGTTACTCATAATATATGAAAGTATCAATGTAATTTCATAAAGCTACTCGGTTTAAAGATGTTGTACTCATTAGTAAGTGTATGGTGTATGAAGATATTTATATTTCTTTTCACATATAGAAATATGAAATTCTAAGTATTCCACGTATGAAAATATTTATACTTCTTTTCACATACTATTCAATTCTCAAATTTCATTTCATGGTTAAAGGTGAATTGAAAGCTAAGCAGTGATAATTCTAAGAATTCCTGGAGTGAAAAATAGAAATGTCTCCTATGCTACCTATAATACGTGAAAGTATCAATAAAATTTTGTAAAGTCATTCAATCTGAAAATGTTATACTCATTAATGAGCATTTGGTTTATGAAGATATTTATACTTCTTTTTACATATGGAAATATGAAATTCAAACCCATGTGACAAATCATGGCACTAATGAAATACCACACCTAGAAGTTTATTTATTTCAAAATTTAGACAAAAATGAAATTGTGACGCTGGGATATAGGAGATATTTTAGTAGGTCCTAGAAATTTATCTTCTTTTTAATATTATATTTACTATAATATTTTTAAAATTTATTTTTTAATTAAATTTTATATATTTTTTAAAATATTTTAAATAAAATAATTTATTTATAAATAAAATAAAAATATTTTTATTAAAATATAATAAAATCAATTTTAGAAAACATCGATACCAAATCAACCCTAATGCAATTGCTGGCTGTATAAATTTATAACGTGAACGTACTACCCTACCACACATTAAAAAGAATAAATTTTTTTATCATTTTATTGTATTAAAAAATTATTAAATGATTACTTGAAAATTTTGATTAATATCAAATTAATATTAAAATATTTTTTTACATTGATTTAATATCAATTTCAAAAATTCACTTCAAATTAGTACAAAAAAATATTTTACATTAAATTCGTTTCAAAAAATATTTTTATGTGAATTTAATATTAATTTTAAAAATTTTACTTACTATCAAAGAATCTTGAAAAAGATTAAATTTGTACCAAAATTTTTTATATTGAAGCTAAATTAATATAAAAAAATTTAATATTCATTAAATTTCTCAAGTAGCGATGTGACAGTTTCCTATTTAGTATGACTTTTATTAATGGTCCGCACATCTACGTCAATACAAAATTTTGATATAAACTAATTTATACTTTAGCTAAATAAGATAAAAATTAACATTAATAATTAATTTATTTTATTTTTCTAAAAAAGGGCATATCTAAAATTATTCTGTAAGTTTCAACGTGATTAGCATAATTTATTACTAAATTGGCATATAAATCTCTCTTTTTATGTCTTCTTTATGATGATATTATTATCTGCGGGCAACTATATTTTATAGCTTTTTATATGGTAGTTGCAATAATTGCTTAACTCATATTTAATATTTTGAGTTTGAACGGAACATGCTGATAGGAAAAAATTTCAAAAGCAATTATAATGGGCACATTATGCTTTATAACTATAATAATTTTGGGTGTTTACATCCAACAAATCAAATATATATATATATACACGCACACAGAGGGAGAGAGAGTTTTCGAGGATAACTAACAAAGATCGGAAGCTCCATTGCAGAACATCTCGTGTTAGTACAGATTTTTAGGGGCAGCACAAATTTTATACATAGGTAAATGGATAATTAAATCACATTTGTAAGGACGTTATTTGCTTAAATTTAGGCTATATTTGGAAAAAGTAGTTAATTAATTAATTAATAGTCTGCAACTGTTTTTTTTTTTTTGGTAAAACAAGATATTTTCACTTGATTGATGAGAGATTATTTCTCAAATGAGTTTTTTTCATATATAAGATCTAAATTAAATTTGAAACATCCTAATTAAGATGTTTAAATCCCTTCTACTCGAATTAATTCATATTTGTGCTGCAAGGTATTAATTAAAAGTTGAAAATTTAATTAATTATATTATAAGTTTTAATTAAAATTTTTTAAATTAGTTAAAAATATAAAAGAATATATATTGATATAAATAAATATGCAATATAAATTAATTTATATTAATTTTAGAATTAATTGTATTGATTCAATAAAAAAATCTAAGAATATAATTATCTAAACTTAATTTGATTATTTATATTTTTATTACATATTCATTTATTATTTAAAATGAAAAATATATAATTATTTAAATTTGATTAATTATATTATATGACATCACATATTTATATAATTACTTGTTTAGTTATTATTTAAAATGAAATGATAATTATTTAAAATATGATTAATTATATATTATCATACCATATATTTATTTATTTTCTTATTATTTATTTATATTAAATTAATTAAATAAATTAAATAATTTTTACATAATTATGATGTAAATAAAAAATGGATAAATTAAAAAAATTAATAATTCATTAGCAAGAGCGAATCATCTTGTTTGAATAGGGTGACTCAACTTGGAAAAATTTTGTAAATTTTTTCTAAGTTTTTATATTTTTTTTAAAGAAAATTTTATATTTGTTTATGAAAAGAATAATAACATAAAAATTAAACTATATTGCAAGAATACGATGTGATGATAGGGATGTGATGCATGAAGATGACCATGATCCATATATCATTTGTTTTTTCATATCCATTTTTGGCGGTTTTCTCGATGAAAGCATAGCAACATAAGAAGAACAACTTATCATTTCAGCCGTACCTTCCACTTCCGCGGCTCCGATCGCAGCACGTGGATCTTTCCATTTCCGGATTAGATGAATTTAAAAAGAATTTTTTCCCTGTGAATTCTAATATAAAAATATAAAAGATTTTAAAATAAAAATTACTATATTTATTATCCATTAAAATATTAAAAATAATTTTATTTATTTATTTTTAATAAATTTTTTGAAATTATCATTTAATTTAAAATCAAATTTTATTTTATTTTAGTTTTTATATAAAATTTATGATTAAATTTAAATATACACATAAAATTTTTTTATTTCATACATAAATTTGAATACAGTTGGAAATAAAAAAGATAATATAAATTTATTTTAAAATAAAAATATATAATAATAAAATATTTATTAATAAAAAATAATGAAATAAAAAAGTATATATTTAATATTCAATGAATTTTTAAGATAATAAATATAAAAATATAACAAATTTTTAATAAATAATAAATAATAATTTTTTTAAAAAAATATAAAATAATAAATATTCACTAATAAAATTAAAATATAAATTAAAAATATATTTAATGTTTTATTAATTTTAAAGTCATAAATAAAAAATAAAAAATTTAAAAAACTTAATAAATAATAAGAGACGGAAAAAGCACGCAAAGGAAAGGAAGGAAATCCGCATGGAAGCAAGCAGCTACCTCGTCAACATCAATTTTCTCAAGTTTTGTTATTGTGTTTGCCAGCGTATGGAAGGAGTAGTTGTTTTGCTAGATGGCAGATTCTGATTGGATAAAGCATTAAAGCAGGCACGGATTCGGGCCATGAATTTGGACCAACTTTGCAGGATAATTTGTCGTGCAGCCAACTTTTATGACACGTGTAAAAGTGTTAAAATGTTGTCCCCTGTTGCAGCGGAGAATCTCGCCGCGTAAATACAGCTCCTGCTGCGGTGAGGACAGCCAATCAGCCATGGCCAGGTCTCATCAATAAATATTGCATTCTGATTTAGGTGAATTTTCCACCGAGTTCCAAATTTGAAGAATTGTTCTGTTTATGGGTCGTTAAATTAAGATTTTTCATTATATTTAATAAGAAATAGATATTTATAATTAAGTGATAAAAATATTATGAATATTAAAAATAAATTTTAAAATAAATTTCATATTTTTTATATTTATTAAATTCATACTTTAAAATTTATTTTATTATTTTATATTTAATAATAATTCTTAATTTATATTTAAAATTTAATTTTAAATTTAATTTTTGAAAAATATAATACTATTATTAAGTAATAATTTCTAATTTTTTGGGCTGCTTTAAATTTAAAAATTATTGTTATATTAATATTAAAAATTAAAAATGTTTAATGACTTATTGGTTCAGTTGTTTGCTTGTAAATTTTAAGGTTTAGCCTAAAAAAATTAAAATTTAATGCTACTTTTTATGATTTTTGTTAAATATATTGTATTTTTAAGTGAACAATTTAATTTAACATGAAATCTACTATTTGTAAACAAAATAGATTATTGAGTTGAAAAATAACATTTTCGCCCACATTTTGATTCTATAGGAGCATTAGCACCGTGGCAAGCATCTCTGGTTTGATTTATTTTAAGAGAAAAATAACAAATCATTTTTTTTTGGAGCTGTCAGTATTTTATTTTATGTTACTTTCAAAAAAAATTCTCTTTACAGTAACGAATTTGAATCAAAACAAGATATTGAGTATGTATAATAAATAATTTGTGATTTTTTAATAAAATATATATATTCCTTGGAATTTTACTTTGAAAGAAAAGGAACTTCAAAATTTATAATTAATATTATCAACCAGCCTTATGATGACAAGTGATGATGACTTTTTTTTTTAATTTAATCAAGAAAATCCCATCGAACAAAAACTCGGAATTTAAAAGGAATAAAGGAAGTCATAAATATTCAAAAATTTTGAGATTATATAATTGTATATTTTTTAAAAAAATTACTTAAATTATTTGGCTATTAATATTTTTAATTAATTGATCATCTAAATTTTTATATTAAGATCTGTCGCCGAAGGAAGATACAAAAATTTGTCATCTGATGAAAAATTATGTTTTCATTGAGAAAGGGAATATTTGTAACTAAGTGGATATTGATTGATTGTAGCTTGTAAAATAATTTTATTTTTGGTATGATTTTAATAAATATTAATTTTTATTAAAAGATAATTGATGGAAAGTTTTTTAATAAAAAATGATTAAATAATAAACTATATTAAATATATTTAACATCAATTCTCTTGAAAGAAATCAATCAATTATAAATAATTGTTCCAAAAATAAAATTTTGACATATGTAAATTTAAATCTATAAATAATTAATTATTCTATTATTATATCCTAAAAGTCTAAAAATTATGTCAAAAAAATATCTTTCTTATGATAATATATATACGTGTGTGTAAGA
This sequence comes from Sindora glabra, assembly GCA_020226215.1. Taxonomy (NCBI): domain Eukaryota; kingdom Viridiplantae; phylum Streptophyta; class Magnoliopsida; order Fabales; family Fabaceae; genus Sindora; species Sindora glabra. The sequence goes on along the minus strand of CM035227.1, from coordinate 98,514,629 downwards.
GTTTAAATTTAATCAATAATTGATATAAAATATTTTATATTATTGATAAAAAATATATAAATTAATAAAAAAGTAATTAAGAAATTTTAATTATAATAAAATAATTTTAATAATTTTTTATTAATATAATAATATATAAAAAAATTTATAAAATAAATTTATATTAATACTAAATTAAATTTAAATTTTATATATAAATTGAGAAGAAAACTAACGTGCAGTTTCAAAAGTATTTAATGTGAAGTTTTGGGTATTATTTTTTAAATTTATCGTTATTAATATAATTCAATTAATAGAAGCATTATTTAATTATTGATAATTGAATAAAATTTAATAATTATATAAATTTTTTATTAAAAAATTTATAACGAATATTTACGAAATTTAACCTAAATTTTCAATTGAATTGATGCATCAAATTTTTCCAAAAATTTACGCTTCCACTTCCTCGAATTATGTAGCCCATGTTATTTGTGGTGGGAACAGAATTTTCTAAATTAATGTCCATATTTCCTTTTAACAACAAAGGGAAAGAGACCCCATAAGAAAAACCAGAAAAACACTGTTAACTTCCCAAGAAAACCAGAAAAACACAGACACGTAGAAAGAGAAGCATTTGCAAACTTGCTGCAACTCCATGATGCTGCACACATGACATGACCACAATCATCATCATCATCGTCCATTAACTGCATGAGCCCCCACACCACCAAGAACCAACAAAACTGTACCTTGTGCTGCCTCCCCAACGAAATTGGAAGCTACGCACTGCCCAAAATTCTCTCTTTATTGTTTCTGGTAGACCGCTGAATTACCAGAAGACTGGTGTAAGGATTTCATTGCACAAAAATCCAGAAAAAAGTGGAGGATTTCGTGATTCATCATCAACGTTGAAAGGGTTCTTCTCTCTGCTATAAATCTTTCAATTTCAGAAGCTGTGAAGTAGCAGATTAATGCAGAGCCCACAGATTTTCCTGTTCATTCTCTTCTTCACTTGAATTTCTCTGTAAGTTGTCTATTTTCCTCTTCTTTTTCTTCTTCAGTTCATCATCATCGCCTTTATCTTCTTCTTCTTCCTTCTTTCCTTTTTCTTTTTTTTTTTTTTTTATTTCTCAATTTTTTTGTTAAACGGTTATAGTAGAAATGAAATTTTGAAAAGGAAACTGATAATTGTTTGTAGGCAGAAAGGAGGAAAAAGTTGATCATTTATCCAAGTTTTTATTTTTATTTTTTTCAAAAAAAAAAGGTTTGAAGCTATTCCTAGGATTTTGGTTTTCGACGTTATTTTTATTGGAAATTGATCGCCCTGTTTCTGTTTTGCTTTTCATACGTCGGTTTTTATTTTACTAATAACACCATTATTAGTGAGATATTTGATGGGAAAATTTTAATAATTGTATCAATTTTAATTTTCTTTTCTATAAAAATATTTGCTGGTTTATCAAGCGTTCTTAATTTATATGCAACCTTCATAAGATCTTCCAGATTAATTTCTAATTTTCCGTACTTTAAGAATGTGTTGAAGTTGATATTTGGTTTAAAAAAAATAATTAATTGTTGTTTATGAATCTTGATTCTTCATCTTTTCCAACTCAGTTTCCCAGCGGGCACCTTTTTCTATACTTAAATTTCTCTGTTTAATTTCTCTGTAGTTCATCAAGCCAAGATTATATATGATTTTCTCTGGTATGGATTTATATAATACTAGAAACAGGGAATAATGTTTTTTTATTTAAAAATGGCTGAAATCAAATAAATCGGTTGCATCTTTGATCAAATACATTTGATTTGATGTAGAAATCTAACGTTTTATTGTTTGTGTAGGAACCAAACCAATGTGTATTGGCTTTAGTTTTCTAATTTCAAGAAGTATATGGTTAAATAAAGTATTACTACTTTGTATCTTGGCTTATCTGTCAAGAGTTCCATTAATTATATAAATAAAGAATAATTAGGAACGAAGATATATTGAAAAATTTTCAGCTCGAACATGTCTTGACCATTGTCATCAGGGCAATAAATATCTCTATTTCCTAACTTCCCAAGAAGATCATAGATGCGCTTGACTATCTTATATATCAAAACATATGGTGGGAATATATGAAGTAACAAAATCTGAATGAATTATGTCAGTTTCATTGTTGTTTTAGGTAGAAGAATTCATCTGCAAATTAATTGGATTTCGTCTCGTTGGGTTCAGTTGTCAAATGTGGTGTCAAACTGTCAATGTTTCTGAAATTATATTTGGACATTTGAACTCAACATGTTGATGATTTAATCATCCTGTTTAACTATTGAAATCTAGCCCCAGTTTTTGATAAAATAAATAAAAACAGCATATACTATGACCTTGTGTTAATCTCCTTTTTTTCCCCAACTTAATCCATTTGCTGGGCAGAATATCTCAAATGGGAAGATGATAGAAAGAAGTGAAGCCCAGTGGAGGAAGATACAAAAAATTTATCACACAGAATCTGAGCTTGGTTACTGTCTTTATTATGAAATCTTGATCTTGCATCATCTGGATAATTCATAATGTCTAACTTTTTTAGTTTCAGGATTCTCTGATTGTTCAAAAAGAATGCATACCACATCCGAAGCTTGGATCAACTCCATTTTCTGCTAGTGAGGTGGGTTCATCAGTTAGAACCATCAGCATACCTTTTGAATCTTCTGGGTGATCAACATCGGAGAAAGCTGGTGTAAACAATCCAAGCCATAATGTAATGACTTTAGTTATTTTGTCTACTTTGATTAACTAAATAAATGCTATGTATTTTGCTAATGTATGTCTCTTATTTTGCAATCTACTAGGGACAAGAAGTTCAGTCCTGCTCACATGGAATCATGTCAAGATCCAATTAAAGCATCCAGATTTCTTGTTTTCCCTGAAAGGCCGGGTGATATCTTTGTAAATTTAACAAAGATTGGTTTACTTATCTGCCTTATTGCATCCATTTCGCTTGCTCTCCACTCAGCATTCTCTAAACCTGCTCAGTGGTTCCCATTACCAGACCATTTACATGCCATCCAGAATGTCTCTGGTATAGATAGTGAGCCAACAAACATCTCACATATCTTATTTGGCATTGGTGGTTCTGTCAACAAATGGCATGATCGTAGCCAATACAATAAGCTGTGGTGGGATCCTAATGTCACCCGTGGTTTTGTTTGGCTTGAGAAGAAACCTGAAGATGATTTGCACCATGAATTTTTGGTGCCATATAAAATCTCTAGAGACTGGACCCAGTTCAAGTACTTGCACTCACAATCTGCTGTTCGAATAGCTCGGATAGTTTATGAGAGCTATAAGCTTGGATTACCAAATGTGAGGTGGTTTGTCATGGGAGATGACGATACTGTGTTTTTCACCGAGAACTTAGTTACAGTGCTAGGAAAATATGACCACAACCAGATGTACTATATTGGTGGCAATTCAGAAAGCGTGGAGCAAAATGTGATGCATGCTTATGACATGGCTTTTGGTGGTGGTGGATTTGCGATCAGTTATGCTTTAGCAGCTCAACTTGCCAAAATATTGGATGGTTGCCTTCACAGATACTACTATTTCTATGGTTCTGATCAAAGGGTCTGGGCATGCGTGAAAGAGATTGGCGTGCCTCTTACCAGAGAGAGTGGGTTCCACCAGGTATCCTCTATTTCAAGTTTTTGCCATTCTTTTGGTGTTTTTTGGTATGTGAATTGTATCATATCTCAATCCTGTAGGTGGCATCGTTTGGTGAAAATTTTGGAGATGTTTCTGTTTGTGTTTTCAATTGAAAATAAGTTTGGCAGAGATGCAAAACAGTAGTGAAAATTAACTCTTGCAGATGAAGAGAAAGATATCACAATGAAGTAGCTGCCATTTTTTTCCCCATCTTATCTTATTTCATTTTTTTCCAGTAATAATGAGATAAAAGTAGAATTAAATGCTATGAGTAGAGTTCAGACAAAATGAACAACTATGTTGTATGGTAATTTAACATGTTTCATCCTCTTATGAATTTAGAATTTGGAATAATATATCAAATCCTTGTTATTTTCTGCCTTATTAACCCACCACCAATACATGGTAATAGCATTTCCATCCCTGCCATTTCACTACTTTTTCCATTTGTCACCCTCCTATTTTCTACTTTCGTGTCAAACACACCCTAAGGTTTGCAGTGAGAAATGAAGACCTCCAGCGTTGATTTGTCTCTATTGTAGAGATCTGTACTTATATTTGTTGTTTAACCAAGATCTGTAGTCAATTAAAGTTACTGTTAAGCCTTCTCAACAATAGTTCCTGATGCCCGTTTCCCGCTAGAGAAGATCAACCACAAAGGTCTTGTGTGGGTTTCACATTAAAAATGCTAGGAAATGTTGAGTATAATTTTTGTATCTTGTGAAGAAATTTGAGGTGAGCATTGTGTCCAAAACAACATATACCGTTTCATGAACTAGGTCTGCACTCTGTGTGAAGCAAGGTTTTGTTAATAATTATACCAATCAAAGCTCCAGTGACAGGAAACTTGGGCTTACATTTTACTGTTTTAATTACTGACCATATTGTCAAAGAAATGAACAAAAAATTAACCTGCATGTTTTATTTTGTACATACATGCTCCGTATATATTATACCCAACAGGTAAAAGTACATCCCATCTTCTCTTCATTCTTGTTAATTTTTAATTCTACTAAGCTGGCCCTAGGAATTTGTTGATGGGAGTTAAATGAATGTACAGAAAGGAAATTGGTTGACAAAAATGTCGTGTTCTAATTCAACTTCTCTTCAGTTCTAATTTTTAATTCCCATCCTTTTTTTTTTAAATACTTGAAATAGTTAGTTAAAAAATGAAAGCAATTTGTAAGGTTATTGCTAAATTGTGTATCTGTAAGGAATTGACATTGTTGCTTTGTCCATTTTTCTCCAGCTTGATATAAGAGGGGATCCATATGGTCTCTTAGCTGCACACCCGCTGACACCACTTGTATCACTCCACCACCTTGAATACTTGAACTCAATGTTTCCCAATCAAACACAACTAGATTCACTGAAGACCCTTATTCGTGCATACCATGTTGACCCAGCTCGTATATTGCAGCAGACCTTCTGCTATGATCTCAAGCGGAGATGGTCAATATCTATCTCATGGGGTTACTCAATGCAGGTCTATACATCAATGTTGCCGGCCAAGGATTTACAGACACCATTACAGACATTCCGGACATGGCGAAGTTGGAGTGAAGGTCCTTTCACTTTTAACACTCGACATTTGACCTCTGATCCATGCCAGCAGCCAGATGTGTTTTTCCTTGACCAGGTTGAAGAGGTGGGCAGAAGAGGGAGTCTCTCAACCTACAAGAGATTTGTCGCTAAGGAAGCTAAGAAGTGCACGGCAGAAGGCATCAATCCTGTGGAAGTGAAGACAATTAGAGTGTCTGCAATGAAGCTGAATCCAGAGTATTGGAAAGATGTGAGTATAACTTCCTCCTCACTTACCGTAGCACACATATACACATAGACAAATGCCATAGCCCTCTTTGCTAACAGCTTAAGTAAGATCTTTTATGGAAGTTTTACTAAGAAAGTGTTCTACATTGAGCAATTTCACATAAGGATGATAGTCAAATAAATGCTTTTAAGCTACTCTTCATTGAAGGCACTTTTCAACAGTATCTGCCAGAGTTGTTTTTTAACTTTCATAATTTTTTCCCTTAAGCTTCTTGCGGTAGTTTAAGCTTATTCCAGTGAAAATAACTGTTTTCATGAGTGTTTCTTAATGCTAAAAAATGTGGTCAAGTGGTTGTCAGAACAGATAGCTCCAATATACACTTAAAGTGTGTCCAGAAAGGGTTATCCACTTATCTCTATCCAACACTAAGAAATTTGAGAAGTTCTTACCTTAATAGCACTCTAAAGACTTTTGTGAACAGCACAAAATCGAAATCTTTTGTCTCCTGAGAGTTTTTTGTTTGATATGTTAGATTTATGGTTTTCGTTTGGTTGTCCTGAAGCAGGCACCGCACAGGCAATGCTGTCAAATTATGGATACCAAAAGCACAAAGGAGGGCGATATGCAGATCAGGATTCGGAAGTGTAGACCCCAAGAAACAATTACTATATAGGGATCATTTGATTTTTGTCAGCTTATTTGCTAGGAGAGTCTAAATTAAGTTTAGAGAGGTCAGCCGCTGCATTTCTGTCTTATGTAAATATGTAGCTATAGAAATATTCATAAAACCTCTACCATTAATAAAGAGAAGGCTTAGGCAGTTTTGCCATCTATAGACATTTCTATAATGATATTCAAGTATTCATGTGCTCTTTTCTCGGAGTTCATTATTTCCCCCCCTATTTTAGCAGCAAGAACCATGGTTGCTGAATTTACATACGTATTGTGAATACTTTTGTCAATTTTTTGAATTGACGAGAGTGAGTAGGGAAACAGAGAGGGAGTTGATTCCCTGCCCCCCCCCCCCCCTTTCCTCCATAATAGTAGAGTGGTGATTTACTCAATGTATACATATTTAATTCTGAATTCAAATCCAGACATGATAATGACGAAAAGATAGTATCGGTACTCCTGCACTGGTACGATGTTGGTAAGGAGATAATTGATTTTTCACCAATGAGTGATATGCAGCTGTTGGATGATAAGGCTTTGTTATTATTATTGTTGTTGTTGGGTGATATGCAGTTGTGAATAACAAAAGTTTTTAGTGAAGTGAGTCTATTTGATTCTATCATTCAACCTGAAAGTCTATATTTAACGTAAAAAGTCCTTGTTTGACATCAGGCCTTTTTATCAAAAATAAAGAGAATGACTTACAACTGTTTTGCTTTCCTTTTCCCTTAATTTTGGTTTAGCTTTTGCTTTATATGTTTCATTGAATTGCATGATACAAAACTTGAACTGTCTTATTCTTGGCTAAACCCAATATAGCAAGCGATGTGCTGTGAAGAAGTTTTGAATGGTACATATTAACTTCGCCAAGAACCCATGATCACAAGATGCCCCTTTCTCCTTGTTTTTTGCTGCATCCCGCTTTCCATTTCTATCCACATAAATTGATGAACTTCTATGTCTTAAGAAACTGCCTCCCATGATTCCTTAGTAGCAAATGTCATGCATCAAGGTCAAAACTTTATCTACCCCTTTCATTTGATATCCATAACTACGATGGCTAATATCTTCCATTTGATTTTTGCAATGCACTCAAATATTAGAGGGTCCCTTTGGACAGTATACTCATACACAACACACGATTTGCCCAAAATCTTAGACCAAAGAAAACATTGCTAGTTTTCCCCTCAAATCAAATGTAGGCTTATAGAATTAGTACAGGAAAATGCTACTTGTACTTCCCCTGAAGTGGACATTCATTTCCCTTTAACAGGTAGTGAAATTTATTGAACTGTGGATCTTATAATTTATAAGAAAAGAGTGAGTGGAGAATAAATATAAGAAAATGAAAATAACATTATCCATTAGTATACATGCAATAATTTCTTTTCAATAATAGAAATGATAATTCATTTAACATATTCAAATAATATCTTTAGTTAATGAAACCTAAGGCAATATTAGATGCCAACAAATATAGGATAGAATTAACAAGCAAGAATCTTGGTTTTAATTTAGATGGTGATTCAACCAACTGTTGCACGGTTTAATGATAAAAGAATATAAAGTTAACAAAAGATGCTCCTCTATTTAGATTTTATTTGTTTTTTGAAAAATATTTTTTATTGAAAAATCTCATTTACTTGCATTTAAATAAAAGAATACCATATATATATCTATACCTTATGATTAAAAAAAGAAAAAAAATTCTAAAATTATAATAATAAAGGAAAACAATTTTTTCTTTGAAAAAGAATATTCAACAACTTGTTCTTTTATCAAAATTTTTATATTTAATATTGAATATATGGATTATTTTTCACCATTTTAATATTTTATAATTATATTTCTATGAAATACATTTTTCACCAAAACATAGAACCAGTGTTTATTGCAAAGGATATCCAAGCCTATATGATTTATGTATAGACTACTAAGTTTTGTTTTTGTGTATATTAGAAAGAATTTACCAGTCTGAACCAATTTTATTTACATTTTAGTGTTGAAATACTGTCAATTATGATTATTTCAAAACTGCTACTTGCAGAAAGCAATCTAGTAATTTACATCTCTCTCTCTCTCTCTCTCTCTCTCTCTCTCTCTCTCTCTATATATATATATATATATATATATATATATATATACGAGTTCTGTACAAATTGAAGAATGAAAACAACACCAACAGAAATCTGCAGTTAAGCAGCCCTGATGTGGAATCTCAGGGAGAGGATCCCTGTAAAGCACCCTACTAGAAGAATAGCTACCTAAAAGTTTCTCAGAGCTATATATGTCCATCTACAAACCATAGCAATAGCAACAAGTTTTCTTAAAGAAAATACGAAGAAATGGGAATGCCAAGTGACAGGCGAAGAGAATATTTAACAACTCTAACTTGCTCCATTGAGAATGAAAAATCTGAATCCCATCAAAATATCCATGTTCTCAATTGAGAACCAGAAGAACTCCATGAAAAATGAAGAACTAAGATCATGGGTTTCTTAGGGACAAAGCAAAACCGGTTCAATTGGCCAGAACACTGCACTTACTACTATCCAATACCAGCTCCATCTTGGTCCCCAATTTTGTTGGAAGAAACAAACCTGTTCATCGAGTCCCAAACCCCCACCATGTTCACCCTCTCTGTGCTGCAAATGCTCTGAATACTGAGCAGGGAAAACCTCCGACTGCAATGACGGGTCAGTATTATTTATATGCAGACGTCAATTCTCACAAACTATCCCCAGCTGCGGCTCTGCTCTGCATAAGAGTGCCCCTTGTTTTCATAATAAGCAAGCTGTTCATAAGAAGTTCAGGCACTAGCCCTTGAAGCTTCTCACTTCTCTTCCTCCTAACTCTCATCTTCATATACTTTTCCATTCAGCTTAGAACACTCAACCATAGTTTACCAAAGATAGTTAATTGTGATAGGTCCTGGAGTAACTGCAGGAAAATTTTAGATGAGATTCAGTGCAAGGATAAGCAGCCTTCCACGTTGCGGTAGTCATTGTGAGTGTGTGCCCGTGCAATTGCCAGCAGGTCATCAAGTAAACTGAAAATCACAAGATCAGAACACTGTAACCACACAGGAAGATAAATCCCAAAAGCTCCTGTCAAGCATTTCTGCAAAGATGATAAGGCATGATTTCTGACCTCTTCTCTCTGGTCCAAACATACTTTCTTTACAAGCTGCAATATATTCCGGTAGCAGAAATTTACTCTCAATGAATATGCTGTCAACTTGACACTTTAGGATTGCTTGTACGGATAGCTGATGAGCAGCAAGTTCTCTCTCGGTTGTGACCTCAGCTCTTCAGTGCCAAGTGATAAGAGTTGACAAACCTGTTCATCAATCCGGAGGATCTAGATCGCATATGATGTGATGTAGATAGTTTGTGTTAGGCTTCCCATATCCTGTTTCAGCACGAAGCTCTGATTGCTCAACTGCATCACTGGCCATACGGGAAGAAGACCTAGCTTGTGCAATCTTACCATGCAATCCAGAATATTCCTCCACCCTGTTCGGATGTAATCACCATATGCATTAGCAATAGTGAAAATGCTCAGTTGCCATCCTTGCTTTTATGTCATCTCCAAAGGCTAAGACTGGTTCATCAACTGACGATGGGTCCAAGATAGCAGTGAATTTACAGATATACAACCAAATCATCCAGTATGTTTTCAAGATGATAACAAGCTGACACCTTTGCAACAGCTAAGAGCCCATTCATACATGTTTGATATACCTCTTCGAGTTCAGCGTTATCAAATACCACATAAAGAGTAGCAATTGTTGGGCCTGACTATACAGCAAACATATGCTGGTCAAGGTGGGCTTTGGAATCAGATCTAATCAATGGAGCAATTTCCTTCGATCTACACATTAGATAAATCCACCGACTTGGGTTCATTTCATGAAATCCAATACCTTGTTCAGGGGTTGTGCAGATCTTATTCTTACAAATTGAATGGTAAAGCTCTGACAGGAATTCTTGAGGTAGATCATTACCACCATCTATGTGCCTATTATTCCGCATAAAATCCTCTTCTGTCATCTTTTTGACCTGTACATTGTGCCGATCTGTGTTAAGCAAAACAATAGAGTATGAAAATCTAAGAGCAGCATGCTTGTTGACTAAGATATGATGTGACTACTCATAGTACCTCTCAGAGAAAGCTTCAAGCACCCTCTGTATCTTCTGTAACTCTCCAGGCAATCTGAAAGTCCCAAAAACATACGAAGGGCAGTGTCTAACGTCATGTCTTGAAAATCAAAGGTTTTAGCAAATTCATGGAGAACCTGAATACAGAATTCATCATGGTTTCCTAGGAAATCACCAATAAGTTTCTTATCCAACCCAGCAGTGTTTCTGAAATAGCAAGCCACACTTTGGGGATCCAGTTTGTCACGCAAAAGATGCATCCCTTGAAGAAACTGTAGACCTTTCTTCGGATTGCGATTAAAGTGATCAACTCCAATCATTAATCTTCTCTTGAAGTACTTTCTCTGACATTCAAATGGAACCCAACAATTTGGATTGCTAACATTCTCACACCTTTTCAGTCCAGAATGGAGTATACTCTTCCAGATTCACTGGGGCAGGTTCTGAACTAACAGATCCTTTGCCTATCCTGTCGGCCATTCCCTGTATAACGGCAATAAGACCATCCAAAGCAAGAATATGAATAGAAGACAATGGGCTGTTGACAGGAAATGCACTTTTCGACAACAAATCAACAAGGACTTATTACTGCTTGTTATGTCACAGTCAAAGTTAGCATAGATCTCAACCATAAATGTGTTTTGCCTGCAGAAGTAAACAAGGGCCTCCATGGCAACCTCCTGCTGCTGGTATGAAGCCCCATATCTGCTTTGTGCAAGCCTCAAAATGACATAAGAAAAGAATGCCTCAAGTTGTAACTTGAGTTCAGTATGAAGATGATGGTAGAGGTTGAGAACAATGCTACATACCATTGAAAGTACAAGGGGACTCACTGACAAACCGAATTGCATAAGAATATGGAATAGTTCATCCTGAATTAAGCTCAACAATCTTGGGTGATGGCAAATGGAAGGTCCAGTCAACTCTATAGCAGAGTTAATCAAAGTTAAGGCAAAGAGAGGAACATCTTCATCAGATGCTATTGTGTTTGATCTAGGACTCTTTCCAGTATGTTCAGCATCATTTAAAGAAGTCAAGAAGTGAAATATTGTGTTTGATCAAAGTTAAGGCAAAGAGAGAACATCTTCATCAAATGCTATTGTGTTTGATCTAGGACTCTCCAGTATGTTCAGCATCATTTAAAGAAGTCAAGTGAAATATTATGACCGAGCAGGGTACCCCATATGGTTCGTTCATGAGATGCAGCTCATGTAGATCAGTCTCAGTGCCGTGACTAGAAATAGCTCTGTTTTGATCTATTACAGCTGCCGTCACAACAGTTGCAACACTGGAAGAATCATTTACAGATAATGGTTGATTACTATATGCAGAACTCTGGTTCCCATTCTCCAATTGTCTACTCGTAAAAGTGTGCTGTTTATTTAGCTCAACAGTCCTTCGAAACCATCAACAAGTACAAATGCTCATTTATCCATGTTTTGAAACTAAAATTAAAATTTGCACCAGTAAAAGGGTCACTTCAAGCAGGGGAATTAACAGATTCCCTTCCGAAGTCTGCAGATTTGACGACGAGCATGGGAATATGTCTAATTGTCCGTAAAGACAAACTCTTCACTAATAATCAACAATTAAATATAAACAGGCCATGAAAATTCTTCCCTTCTATTTTCATGGCTCTTTATTTAGGTGGGAGGAAGGGGGGGATTGTGAAGTCCATTCTAGCTATCAACTAGCCAATTGTGTTTAACATCTCAAGATCAGTGGCATATAATTTGTTGGGCAAATGGAAATTGAATATACAAAATTAACAATGGTGCAACCAGGGACTAGAGAAGTCAAGGAAGATTTCCTTTCCATTGATTTAACTTCATGTAAATTGGGACTAAAAAAACAATAGCAATGCAGCAATAGATAAATAGGAACGTCCACTCTTAAATTTTCCTTTCAAATTTCAACTACTTCTACTCTTGGTAACTGACACAATATCACATGAAATACTAACCATTCCAACTAAAATAGAGATATACAACAAAAACCTTATACCTTTTGTTTTAAAGTAGTGCTTCAATTAACCAATGCATGGTCTCCGTTGTCAACATATTGAAGGTGAGAGTAAATACACCTGACAAGCTCATACAATGTGTATCGTGCCATACACTGCAACAACTCACTTTTGGTCCCTGCTTGACGAATGATATGTAAACAAGTATCCACTATAATGTAAATATGTCAGTTACTCAGCATTACAGATGCTTTACTTTTCACACATGCAAGAAGAATTTGCAATATCCTCGTTAACACAACTTCTTCTGATCCAGTATCAGTTACCTCAAATTTGCAACTTGTAACAACATCTACAACCAAATGCATGGCATTCCCAACATTAATGGTGTTTTGATCAATTACATCCAGAGTTAAGATTTTATAGACTGATGACAAAGCAACACCAGTAACTGGTGCGCTAGTTTCATCTGATTTAATTATTTATAAAAATGGTAGGAGATACAAGGCAGGGTTGATAGCATGCCACTGGTTCTTCCACAGAAAGATTCTGCTCCATAACACCCTTAGAGACTGTAGAAGTGGGTGATCCAACTGGCCATCATCAGATGTATAATGGACCGCCCATCTCACATTTCTTTTGCATAACAGCTAAAACAGCACAAATTTCAGCATTGATCATGCATGCAACAGCAGTTTTGTTAGGATATCCAGAACTCACTTGCTCAGATTCCTCTATTGCGTTGATAACAGTTTGCATATGCATCTTTAGATGTCCCATTTTGACAAACAGACTAATAGACATTTAACAACAGTATTGAGAAGGAACAAAACCCTGGGAAAAGCATACATTTGAAGCTTAAAGCAACAATTAACAAAATGTAATTAGTTTCCACAAGCTCAATAACTTCAATGATGCATGGGTACCAAAAACAATCCAACTAACAGTCACAAACATGGAAAACACAAGCTCAGAATCTAATAGAAGCATTCATCAAGGATCCAAAGGCTGCAGCATATACATGTTGAGTACACAAGATGATAAAACAATAACCATGCACAGTCCTGAGATAACATAAAAATGTAGCATCTATTCCTGTTGCTGTAGGATGACAAACGTCCCATTTATTTAATCCATCTCGAATAAGCTACCCTCAACAGTATCTGTCACCAAACCTCCCCCAATAACCGGATCTCAGAGCAGCCCAATTCTAAATTACACAACATATGAAAAAGAAGCCTTATCTTAGCGTAACAAGGCAGTGTATAAAATTTTACAAAATTTAGGCACAGAAATCTGTAGTAAAGAACTCTATATAGAAAGATGCCAGGGATGTTGACGTGCATTGAATTCCAAAGTGATCACTCCAAATAACATCCTCAAGCCTGGCACTTAATTTAACAGAAAATGTTTGGGCCACAGAATACACTATTGTTCAGACTTGGGTTTTTTTTTGTTGATCAAAGGGTGAGCATTAACGGAGATAATTTTAGTGCGTGTATATGGATAGAACTAAGCAGTACATAATGCCCCCATGAAAATGGTAAAAAAGACATATTTCCCCCAAAAATTGGTTAAAAAGAGGGTGGTAGTTTTGTTTTTTAGATGAGTGGCCTTATTGTCACTCAAATTAATAAGCTAAAAGGTTTTAAAAAAAAAATGGATGTGTGGAGGCACCTTTATTGGGACGGGTTTACCGTTATCTCAAACAGGATTAGTTTCACACCTGAAAAAAAGGTGCGAGGAAATCTTGATGTAAAAAGAAAAAAAAGGAAGTTTTCTGGATTTGCCCCTTTCAGGCTAACAATATATCTCATTTTGTAATGATCATTAACATTTGAGCCCTGACCATCGGGAAAACTCACAGGCAACTTCCTTAGTACACTTTGCTACAGTCGAAAATATAAGAAAAGATGTTAGCTAACACCGTTGAATGTGATCTCTACAAATCTTCTAGAGTAACAGTGTCTTGCGGTCCGGTTCGCTCAAGGATAAACTTGATTTATAAAACTTGCATTAAATGGCGTTGTTGAATCAGCAATCAGAATTTCAATAAATAAATGACTAAAATATGCAAAGGAAATTAAATTTGCAATTTAGATACATAAAAAAAAAAAAAAAGCAATGTAATATAAGAAGGAACATAGAAGCTCATCTAGATGAGACCTCGAAAAACATCTTCCTCTCAAGATCACCAGATTAGTCAAAAACATAAAAAACCTAAGATCTACCATCAAATCGCGCCTTTTTATCCGATGTACTTCGTTGCTAGCCCTCTTAGCGTACTAATTAATTTTTTTATCGTTAATATTCTTGTAATCGACTGGTTATAGCTCACCCGTAATTAAACTGAATTCAAAATTAGAAAGGTCTAAAAAAAAAAAAAACCTTTCAACGATTCCAGTCAATGCATAATTATGCGTAATGGCATGAGAAAATAAATCTGAATAGCAAAACAAACGAACTGTGAAGAAGCAGCCATGGATGGATATGATGATGCAGAAAGAAAAACAGTAGCTTACCAAGATTCATTGATGATCATACGAAATACGAGTCCGATGATGTGCAACTTTTCTTCGAATCTGGAATTATCCAGTTCTGATACTTCTCGCATTCAAACTGAAATTGGATTGCCTTGTGCCACAGGGTAGGATTTTTGGTAGTTGGGTTCAACGTAACACCAGAAAAAATATAGATTTGATGGGTCTGGTTGGAGGGTCATATATGGGTTGGGCCACATGCTCATCCACAAGAGATGGGTCATTAAGAATGGCCACAAAAAGCACCCCATGAATAATGAATAATCCATGATACAGCCCAAGGACTTTTGCTTAAACTCAGTTTTAATTTATGTAAAATACAAAATGCCCGGTCCTCTTATCTAAAATATTTTATGAGTTTAAATTTAATTTATTATTAGTATAAAATATTTTATATTATTAATAAATAAAAATATATTACTAAATACATAATAATAATTTAGAAATTTTAACAATTTTATTGATATGATAATATATAGTTAAATGATAATATAAAGTTAATTTACATTAATGGTAGAATAAATTTAAATCTATATTTTATTTGATCTCCAAACATTTGATTGATGTAATTTAAATGACTATATATACACAAAATTAACAAGTGCGGGTAGGTTCAATTAGTTGTAAAGAATTGGATAAGATTACCTTGACTCCTCTTAATTATGAGTTTAAATTTTTTCAATGCTAATTGTTTTAGGCTTTGAAAATAATTTTTGAGTGAATTTCTACTAGCAGTCCTAGCATATCATTAGTGATTAAGAGAATATCTCCATCCTACTATTTTGCCAACAAAAAATGGAAAAATGAGATGATATAAGCTTAGTTGTTAGCCATAGGTGCAGTTACATGTAATAAATTGAGAAAGTAGTTAAAAGTTAACAAGTTATATGATTGTATTATATTTTGTAAAATTATCTATCGAATTAATTGAAAAATATAAAATAATATAAAAGAATGTACTAATATAAATAAATATATGAACAAAATTAATTCATATTTTTTTTAAAATTAAATTATATTAATACAATTAAGAAATTAAAAATAAGAATATAATTGCATAAAATTTAATTAATTATATTTTTTTGATATTACATATTTATTTATTTATTTTTATTTTTATTTATTAAAAATTTTAAGAATATAATTATTGAAAATTTTATTAATTATATTTTATAACATGACATATTTTTTATACTAAATTAATGAGCATAAGTCAAATATCCATTTATATAATTAAGATCTCATTTGATTAAAAAACGAAGAATAAATTTGAAAAATATTTAAAAGCTATAAACTGCCATATAAAACTTATTAAATCAAAGTTTTTTAAAATAAATTAATACACTAAACACCAGTAAAATCTAATTTATTTGTTGGAAGACAACCGTTATACATATGATTTTAGTTCTGGTAAGTAGATGTGATTTATATGCGCGACCTAAGCCTTTTTTGATTGAATTGATAAAACCACTCCCCTTTTAATTTCTTTTTAAAAAAATTATTTCGATCTCTTCGTAAATTCTAATAAAATTATGCACACTTTCTTTTAATTTCAAAACTTACATAAGCTTCCTTTAAAATATAAAAAAATATTAAATTTAAAATTAAATTTATTTTTTATTGTAAAATGATGAAAAAAGATGACTATAAAATTTAAAACAATCAATATAAGATATTCTAAATATCTTACACTAAAATTATGTATTGATAAGTTCAAATAGTTAAAATATGATGGATGATGTGTAATAATTTTCTTAACCTTAAACCTTGAACTTAATCAAAACATATATTTTATTATAAAATATTTAAAATATCTTATATCTATCATTTTTTTAAATCTCATTATACCGTTTAATTATAATAGTTTTTTTATATTTTAAGTGAGGTTTGTATTAATTTTAAAATTAAAAAAAAAGTTTGGGTAATTCCATTAAACTTCAGAAAATATCAACATGCTTTTCTTTTTTTTTTTTTCAAATTTCAAATATTATAGGCATCTTGCTGGGCTTCCACTTGGCTCCTAAAATTAGCGATGTTGACGATGCTTTTAATTTAATGATAGTGGGGGTTCTAAGCAACCTGACGCCGGCCCGAACTGGGTAACTATGTAGGGCCTTAGGTCTCTAAATTTCTTTTTAATGACACGTATTATATCTTGAATTTTAAAAAATTATATATTGAACCCACAAAGATTATAATGTTGTCCCTCCATGTATATACATATTGTGTAATTTCTAAATAAAATGTTCTTCTACTTTTGTAAAAATAACAAAATATATTTAATTTATACATATATATTATTTTAGTAATGAATAAATTATTTTTTAACTATTTTTTGTAAAAAATTGTTATAACCTTTTTATTAAAAAAGGTTAAACCTAATGGTTATATTATTTTAAATTTATTTCCTTAATTAAATTTAAAATTATTATTATATTATTTTATAATATTATTGAATTCTGAATTTTTATTTAAAAATATAAGTACTAAATTAACAGTTGAATAAAATTATTTACAATATCAAAAAATTACTTTTATATTTTTATTGTATAATTTTATTTTTTAAGTTTATTTTGAGTACAAAATTTTTGTACATAATATTTACACATGTATGTCTATAGTTGGCCCCCAACGAAATTTTTCTAGTTTCACTGTTGCCCGCCCTTTAAATTTTAGGTTTTCTTTTAGTTTTTGTTTTCGTTTTGAGATCATCCATCATCCATGGGGTTTACTTTATTAATGCTTTTGTTTTTTAGATTTAATCTCCTGTACCCATGACTCACTTATTTTTGTTATTTGGAACTTTGATATTTTATAAAGTTTTAGATCTTTGGTTGGAAACCTATTTGAACATTTAAAATTATGTAAAGTAAGATCATGATTTTTTGTTATTGAAACTTTGGCATTTTATAAAATTTTAGACACTTGTTTGATAGTGTACGGAAATATTTAGGAAGAAACTTCAATATATTATTGATATAATGATGTATTAATATATACATCAAATTTATTTTTTTCTTAAAATCAAATTCAATATATTATATAATAATATATAATAATTAAATTTGATGATATACTGATATATTATTATGTTAGAAGTTAAGTCTATCATACTCATCTTCAAATATTTAAAATTATGTAAAGTAAAATTATGGTTCATTGATTATTTTTTAAGTGACTCAGGTCAATCACCAATTTATAATTTTAATCGATGAAATTATAAAGTTTTGTGCATTTGATAAAAATAAAAATGCGCGCAAATTAAAACATTTTGCCGAGACTTGTGAAAAATAAAAACTCTGAACAAAAGCTAATCACATATTATCATAAAACTTACAAAATCAACGGAGCTGTAAGAATTGACTCACAAGTGCATGCATACTTCCTTTTTATGGTTTACACTCGAGATATTTTTGTAATCTCTATTTAGAACTAAATAAATGGAAATAATAGATGTTAAATTTCTCTTAATAAAAAATATTTTCAAATATCAAGTACAAGATTCTTTCTTGAATTTAATACGTTTTGAAATTTAATCTGTTTCTACTGTATATCATTTATGACAATTTGCATATTTCTTTTGACTATTGTCATGAACTTAAGAAACAAGTAGGTTAAAATTATGGGGATAAAGTAGGCTGTTCACCTACTATTGCAGAGCCACCAAAACTTGACTATGCCTTAGGGAGTAAATTAAGACACAACTCAAGTATAGAGAGGATTTACTTCTAAAACATCCCATGTGGACAACTGACTAATCCCCATAAAGATTTTCAATGGCTAAGCCTACATACCAAATCAAATTTCCCATCTGATGCAGTGACCTAAATTGAAGAAGTGTAACTAATATCAATAATTAACTCAAGAAAAAAAATTAGATTATCAAGTTTTGAACTGCATATTCAATTCAAATTTAATAAACCAAATGTCCAAAATCAATTGAAGCATGCAAAATTCAAACAAGTTGATCATTTGACAAATCTAACTTGATGTGATCACATCACAATCCATTAAACACTTGGTTGGAGACAAAACATAGACATGTCCTTGACAATCGTTGCCTTTGAGTAAGGACAATGGTTGTGAATGATATGATGGGTTTTACCGAGTCCGAAGACTTCGCTTATAAGCATATAATTCTTCAAATCTATTGGCTCTGCATGGCCGCCGGCCCCAGAAAGATAAGTTCATCCCCCTAGTTTCCATTGTGCGACAAAATAATAATAATAATAATAATTGGGTATACAATTCTAAAGACGGATCGCTTGAAATTTAATTGGCCGATTCATGACAAGTTCAATTTATATTAGATTTAATAAAGATTGGATTTGGTTACTTGATCTAAAGTACCTTGCTCAATTATCAAAATTAATATTTCCAAACTTTGATCGATTATTGATCCTAGAAAATTAATAGGTTAAGATTGTACGGATTCAATTGATTATATTGAATAATTGAATTGGTTATTATATTTTTATATATAATAAATTATATATTACATATATGTATCTAAAAATAAATTTATTTAATTAGTACAAGTTTATTATTATATTTTTAAAATACAAATAAACATTAATTTTATTACAATTAAGAGTAACGTAATAGGAAAAGAAATAATTGATAGGAAAATTAATATAAAAAACCTCCTAGACAATTAGAGCATAATGTCTTGTATTCAAACTACAAGGTTATCATTTGTGAGAAATTTATATTTTAATGGATTTAAATATACTAGTAGAATATTACTTTTGATATATACTTTACTATAAAGCAAATATAATAGTAATTCATAATACTTCTAAACTCAATTTGATCATGGCAAAATGATCAAATCAAATTTGAATTAATTAAACTAAATGGTTAAACTAGTTAATATATTTTTTATATATATAAAATTATATATTACATATATACATATAAAAAATTAAATCAACTTAATTTGTATAAGAATATTTTTGAAAGATAAGAAAATAAATATTAATCTTACTATAATTATAATCATCTGATACAAATTTAATATTATTTTATAATATTAAAATTATATATCATTTTAATTTAATAAAAAATTTAAATTAAATATATATTTGCTAAATAAGAATGATTTAATTATATATAATATAAAATATAAATACATAATATATGTTATCCATTTGGATTTGAAAAATATAATTTGATATGCATTATATATATAAAAAAAAGTTACCTACATAACAGGGTGAATTGGTGCCGGTGGTAAAAATATGTGCCCTTGAGTTTGGGATCTTTTGCTCGACCACTCTACATTGCAATCTTTAATTTTAATTGAGATATAAAAAGGACTTCTAGCTAACTTGCCTGAACTGGTTCACACTTGTTTAATTAGTTGACCAGAAAATTAACAGAATCGATTGCTCAGATTTTTAGTAACACCTGATTAGACTTACTTAAGTTCGATTCCTAATCAAATTAATTAAACCGATTGATTCAGTCCAAATTTAAAAATAGTAATTAATTTTATTAAAAAATATTTATAATATATTATTAATATAATTTATAATAATATATTAATAATTAAATTTAATAATATATCAGCTTCCTTGAGCAACTTGGTAAACCAGACAAAGGCGTGATCATGCCACTATTTGGCTACATATACACTTGTTATGGGCTCAGAATTCACACCAAACATCATATCCTTATCTATGAATAATTAAACTATACTCCTTTCTCTTGATGTTACTCGTGCAGGTCTATTCCAAACAAATTGATATTTCAAGAGACAACAATATTATACACTTCAATAATACAACAAAACTAGATATTATCTTAAAACTTTTCTTCAAATTTAAAATATTACACGTGTGTAATAGAAAAGTCACTACTCTTGCTATGAGAAAAACACGAATTCAAGGGTTTTGACAAACTTGAATTGGAAACCAAATTTGAGAAACTCTTCGTCCCAATTTCAAAGCCACGCACCCCAGAAAGTCCTTCCTACCAAATCTACCGTGTTTCCCAAGGGAAAATGGAAATGGAAATGAAAAATTGGGAATTTAATTATTGTTCATACCCACTTTTTCAACTGCTTCGATATCCGTGCATCATTTCGTTGAAAAGCATGGGCTTGTGATTTGGCCCTTTCTTTCTTTGGATTGTGAATTTGGATAATGATGATATTGGCCACACTTTGCCCCCTAGCTTCAATGCCTGAGTCTTGTATTTCAACCACCAAGATTTGAAGGAAAGATTTCTGATCCTGCTGACATTTTATTTTTTAATTATATTCTAGCAAATTAATAATTTTAATATTACAATTAAATAATTCCTCAAATTAAAGAATCATCTTTTTAATTTATAAAAAGATAATAAGAAGTAGTACTAAGATTTTTAATAGGATTAGAATTTTGTCCGTTCTAAAAAGCTGCAGACAAGTTTCTAATTATGAGTGGGCTTAGCTTTGACTAAACAATTCTGCTTAATTACCTCTTAATAGCTCTTAATAACAATATAAAGCTCCTTAATCATTGAATTTCTGCGACAACTAATACATGATCTAGAAAAATCCTGATGATTTAGAAAATACATAACTAGCATACCCCAACAAACATATTTTTATAAGCATGCAAATGCAATAATGCAAGAGAAATAGTTTATTTTAATCTTCAAAGTGATTATTCATTTTACTTAATGATTTAAAAAAAAAATTCATGATATAATTAAATAAACTTCCTAATTTTATGTAGCTCATGTTTTCTTTAATTTTTTTTCTACTATAAAAGTAATCCATTAACGCACCTACTAAAATTTTATATCGCAATCTACAATTACAATACAACGTAAATTAAGGAGATGTTTGGTAAACAGCTTATACAATAACTTTTAACTGGTTTGACTAATTTTGGCTGATTGACACATGAAATCAACTGATTTGCTTGTTTAGTAAACAACTTTTTCAAATAGCTGTTGGTTCTGAATCAGCTGAAATGAGAAACGCTACAAATTGTAGCATTTTACTTCAGCTGTTTGTGATAAACTTAAAAAATGATCGGATTACCCTTTTGGTTTTCTTGCTCCTGATGCGTCTATTTATGGCTGCGTTGTTGTGGCTGAAGCTCACCAATTCATCAAATTGTGAAAGAAAAAAACAAACCAAAAAGTGAATGTTGTGGCTGAACTACTGCGTTTGTTTATGTCGATCTTGGTAGCTGCATTGCTGCCATCCCAATCTTTTGCAATATGACAGTTTGGAATTTGTGTGTGGGGATTGCGAAGAGGAAGAAGAAGATGGATACTACAGGAGAAGAGTCCTTTTACGGCGTGAGTTTAAACCAAAGGAAAATTAGGTCTTCTGGAATTATTAAACATTTTTAAAATTAGATTATTAAAACCCTAAAAAGAATTAGCCCAATTGCTTAATAAAAAAAGAGTTAATGCTTCATATTTTTATCCAAGTGGGTTACGGATTTGAGTTAATTTTGGACAAGTCATTAAGATAAATTAGGCTAATAGTAAAATATTTAACATTAAACTAAAAGAAATATATTATTTACAATAAATTTTAAATAAATATTTAATTTAAATTTAAACAAATATTTGATTTAATTTAAAGAAATATTTAAAGAATATTAATTTAATTTTAAAGAAATATTTAATACATAATAATTTATAATGATATATCATTTATAAAAAATTTAATTTACTAAATAATATATAGGATTTAAAATATTAAAATAAAAATACTCAAATAATTTATAAAATATGCTCATACCCATATATGTCATTTTACATACAAATAGTTAATTATAAACAGTTGATTTTATCAAATATTTTTATTCAAACAGCTAATGTAATCAGTTAGTTAAATTAGTTAACACAATCAATTATCAACTAACAGCTAATTAAATTAACTAATCATTACAACTATCAACTAATTATCAAATAAGGGCCAAGTACGGATAGACCGATCCATATAAATCTATTTGCAATAATAGATTAAATTTTAAATAATTTGACTCGATTTATATTTGCAGTTTAATTCATGAATTTGTATATTTTAATTGTAAATTTAGAAATCGCTCAGGTGAATCCACTTATTCCATATAAATTTATGATTAATATAAATCAAATCTTAAATTATTCGATCCATTTAAATCTATAAATTAAATTGATCCTATTTGTGGATTACAATTTATTTGGCACCCTTAATTTATAAATTATTTTATCTCAATATTTATATTTACTCAAAATTTTACTAATTATAATATAGTGCAACTGTATCTGCAATTTAAAATTATGACAAACGGACAAATAAAAAAAAATTTCAGGAACAGCACCAAATTTTACCGCCTCGCTGGTTAGATCGGCTCCTCATCCATTATTAGGGACCATTGCCTAAAAAGGCAACGTGGGA
This sequence comes from Sindora glabra, assembly GCA_020226215.1. Classification (NCBI taxonomy): domain Eukaryota; kingdom Viridiplantae; phylum Streptophyta; class Magnoliopsida; order Fabales; family Fabaceae; genus Sindora; species Sindora glabra. The sequence continues at coordinate 98,491,467 of CM035227.1, read as the reverse complement.
TAAAGAAGCAAGGATAAGATAAGAGCAGAAAAGGCAAGACAGTTATCAAAAAAGGCGGCAGACAGCGCATAATTAATGGTGATGGCTTCTGTACATGCCTTCGTGGGAACGCACCTGGATGATCTCACATTCAATCATCGATCAATTGAAACTGTGCTAGATGCATTGGTCTTACGCAATACAAAGAGCCAGCTGTCTTGTTTTTGCGTGTGTGCGTGTACATGTATTATTAAATTTAATTCTTAATATATTATAATATAATATTAAACTTGACTTATAAAAAATAAATTTAATATATAATTAAATTTAATAATACATTAATATCTCTTATTATATATGTTAATTAAAAAATGATATATTTGTGTAAAATTATATTTAATAATAAATTGATATATTTTTGTCATATATATTAATTGAAAATTGATATACTTATGTAACAAGGCATTTTGATGTAAAATTTGGGGAGGACTAAACTATTAAAAAGTAAAAAAATTGAAAATTAAATAATTTGCTTATTTTTTTAAAAAAAACTTTACATAATTGCATAACCACATAATTTTATAAAATTTTAGGGTAGGTTCATGATGCAGTGGTTGCCTTCTGCGCTCTCAAAAGCCTTTAACTTTTACACAAAATGTGTTTATCTCTCATAAATAGAGATTTTTTTGGATAAAATTCAAATAAGCCTTTTAAAGTATAACCTAATGTTACATAAACCTCTTAAAATTTTAAAATCTATAAATAACTCTCTTGAAGTTTTCAAAAAAAGTAAAAATATTGACAATTAGTTTAAAAAATATAAAAAAGACAGATAAAATACCGATAATCATTTTAAATTATTTCTAACTTGAATTTAACTAGATTTTGGATAGAGTTTCTACTAAAATAAATTATTAATAATATAATTAATTCTATAATACATTTATGATATAAGTATTTTGAATAAATTATTACTAAAATTTAAATAAACTCTATTTGCAGAAGTAGAATAAGTGTTTTTCTTTCACGTGTTTTTCTTTCACCCCTTCTTTTAATTAAAATTTCAATATTTTTACTATTTTGAAATTTTTAAGAATGTTATTTGTAGGTTTTCAAAGTTTAAGGATGTTATGTAATGCTAACTCATGCATTAAGGATCTTATTTGTATTTTTCCTATTTTTTCACTTAGGCCCTAAAAAATGAAATACATTGTACATCTCATCTCTATTTTTTTCACCTATAATAAAATAACATTTTAGCTAAAAAAAGAATTATGATTTATCGAATAATTTATATATCAATCAAGTGAGTGGTTAAATTAAAATTTTGATCCATATATTTGATTCTAACTTATAATTTTATTCTTATATTTTTTTCCTTATAATTAAGTCATAGAGTTTGATTTTGTTATTAATTTAAGAATTTTCATTCATAATATTCTTATTATTTTTAAGTGGTGTTTGATTCGTAAAATCTTTATCATATTTTCAAGAATATTTTAAAGGAACCATAATTCACATACTTGGTGCAAAAAAAAATTTGGAATTGCAGGATTTAAATCTTTTAAAGTGTAAAATACACTTTAAAAAGTAAAGTAATATCATAGAATAAAGAAAGTAAGTAATTACAAACTTGAATACTACTTTCTTTATTAAGAATAACTTGTTTATTTCACACAAAAAAACATAAGTTCTTATAGAATCGAACTTTCTAGGAAATAAATTTCCTTGTAAACTTCTTAAAAAATATTGAAAGTTATTTAGTTGATGTTAAGAAATTAACATTTTTTAAAAATTAATTTTTTGTATTATGTTTGGTTTAACTTTAAACTTTATAAAAAGTATTATTAAAATAGCTATTATGCCTTTTAAAATTGTAATTAAAAAACTAGAAATATCAATTAATTTTAATTAAAATGACTTTTTAAACATATAATTTCTTACTTTCTAATTATTATAAAAAATAAAATTAAAACTATAACAAAAAGGTAAAAATATTAATTCCCTTTCTTTAAAACTATGCCTTTATCCCTTATTTTATCTTACTTTTTTTAAGGTTTATAATTTTTAATCTATTATAAAAATTATGATAACTTTGTATAAAAATTAATATGGCTTTATATATATATATAATTTGCAAAGTTATGATAAGGATAAAACATTAGAATGATCACCAATTAAATTAAGTAGGAATAATTTTATGGTATTATCCATAATCAAAAGTTTTTCTCACTATAAAGGGTACAAGTAAGCAACTTCCTATATTACGTAGAAATTAGAACTTTTTGAAAAGTTCTATTTCTTTGATATTAATAGTTAATGGTCAATTAAACAATAGGAATAATTTTATAGGAATAATTTTAGGTATTATTCATAATAGGAAGTTTTTCTCATTATAGCGAATACAAGTTAGCAACTTCCTATCCTATGTGGAAACTGGAACTTCTTGAAAAGTTTCACTTCTTTTATATTCACAATTAATGGTCAACTAAAGAAATAACCTATTTCTTACTTCTCATGTAACTTTTTATCAACCAAATGACTTCTAATAATTATTTATTAAATTTTAAGCCTTTAATTTTTTCATCAATGGTTGTGATGTTTCACTTTACCTTCTAAAGCACAATCTTAAACTCTGTAGGAGCTTAATCATTTTTCAACTTAATATTTCTTCAAAATACTCCCATTGGGAAATGAGTATTCTACACACATATGGCATAAAAAAGTTTTAGTGATATAAAAGACTATTTTATCTATCTTTTAATTAAGGTTTTATTACTTCAACCCATCACTATCTATTATCATTAGTCATCATCAACTGCCATTACCTATTACCATTAACTATCACTTATCACTATTGATCACCACCTACCATACCTTCAACTTTCAATCATTACCCATAACTATAGATCACTATCCAATATTACTTATTTTTGCTGACCATTATTGTAACACCCCCAAAATCTATTTATGGATAAATTAATGTGAGCATTGTTATACGAACAAACATTACAATTCTAAAAATAAAAAAATATGTGGATGTAAATGTGAAAAAAAAGTATGGTTTGATGAAGATTGAGATTATTTTAAATTTCAAAAAGGGAATAAAACTCTAACCTAAAAAACTCTTAATTTCTTATATGATTAGGATTAAGGAATATTGAATTCGACCTCCTAGCATCATCCTTCATATTAAGTGAGTGAATATTTTAGCTTAAATACATTAATTTATGACAAAATCATCATTTTGCCTAGATTTTGAGTTATTTATGATTTGTTGAAATAAGTTAATTTATGATTATTTAATTAAGTTTAATGTTAAAGAATGCTTATATGAGGTGTTTGGTGAGTGCATTAATAAATGGATGAATGATTTGATAAGTAATAAATAAGTAGGAATGCTTTAAATGTCAAATAAGTGGTAATAAACATTTTGGAAAATGTTTGGTGTTTTACTAGATTATATTAGGTTAAAAAGTGATTCATGAAGTATTTCACTTCTTAAAAATATTTCTAGAAATCCCAAAATATTTCCTAGGCCTATAACTTCTTCGTCTCTAGGGATGGTAATAGGGCAAAGCAAGGACAAATCAATCTTATACTACCTTACTTCACAATTTTTGTTATTGGCCCCACCTCATGGGATAAGGTAATTTGGGGCACTAATACCTTGTTAGGAAATTCACAAAAATGAAAAAATTAAAAATTTTTAATAAAAATTTAAAATTTATATTTTTAAAATTCACACATAATATTTAATTTAATATGATAATATGGGTCTAAAAATAAATATAATTTGAATAATTATCTTAATAATCAAATTTTATTTGGTTTTATTTTACTATATGAAAATATAATACAATGTAACAATTAAATAAAAATAATATCATTAAAAATATTTTTAATTGTTAATTATATGAGTTAAAATACAACATTGAAGTTATGAAGCTCCACAAGGCAAATTGGACTAATACTATATAAACCTTAAAATTTACTTTAGGTAAAAAAAACTTGTCTTATAGGGTAAATTTTCATATCATATTCATGCCCTATTAGAACAAAATCCATAGGGTGAGCTCCAAACTTGAAATTTTGTTATCCCTATTTATCTTACACTTATTCTTAGCAAATCACCTATTATTAGAAAGATAATTAAGTCAACTTTTTAATATAACTAGTTTCATGTCAATATCTTAGGCATACTTTAAGATATCATTAAAATAGTAGAAAAATATTAGAAATTCTAGATAACAAAAAACTAAATTTTTAGAACTAACTTGTAAAAGTCATAAGTCCTTTATATCTTAACAATTTTGAATGAATGATTAATCTCTAGAAACTAATTAAGTTTATTTTCATATAAAATAAATTTCATTAACAATAAACTTGTAATCATTAAGTTATACATAAAATAACAATCAAAAGTCAAAACTAAGGTATAATTCAGAGTTCTCTAAGATTAAAATAAGTTAGTATGTGATAAATAGAAGTTAGTTACATAAGTAATAGTAATGAAATAGGGCATGATAATATTATAACAATATGAAATTGTGTTTGTTTATGTTTATATATGCAAATACTTGAATAATGATAAATAAATATTGTAACTATGTTGGAAATATAATGTGATTAGCATGTACTTTATGAATGAAGTTGAATTATTGTTTGAGTTTCACTTATGACCATGTAAAGAGACATAGAATGATTGTAAACTTTAAATATGTGGATATCATTCATGAAGTGTAATGATTAAAGTGCTAGTTAAAGCACTTGTGATATTGTAATAATAATATATGTTTGATTTATGAATAAATAATGACATCATGTAAACTATATGTGCCATTTTTTGAGTTTCAGCTCGTAACAACTGGGTCACTATATGGCTTTAAAGTGATAAAGTAGGAGCTTATAAACATTATGCATCATCTCTCGGATGCCTTGGAGCAACAAGGTAGGAGATTATGAAGGATAAAGGTGAGAAAAGCCACAAGGATGGTATTTGTTTAATATTATTTGGCAATTAGTTGATATTATTGCCTATGATTAATGATTATATTTTTTAAGATCCTTGAGTTGAAATGACAAGTGATACCTTTATAAATGAATTGTAGAATGCCTTGTGCCTTTATGCATTATGTATGCTTAATAAGTTTTTTGAAGGACCCTTTTTTACAAGTGAGGTTAAAAATGGATGAGGAAAATGTAATAAATAAATAAAATGTATGCTCTTGATCATGGTCTAATGTGGTATGGCCTATTTCTATTCCTATAGTGAATAGGTTATTCCTTGGAAAAAAAATCCTTCATTTTTGCTAGCAAAGGTACAAAAGTGCTAATGTTTAAAAAGGTAAAATAAGGTGAATAGGACAATATAATCTAAGCTCATGCAAGGTTAAGCCTATGTGAGTTTGCTCATATAAGCTTGCAAAAATACAAAGAAAAATTATCAAGCTTGCAAGTTACCTATTGCATTTTTAATTTTTTTTATTATTAAGAGTGATTAAATCATTAGACATGCACATGTAAGAATTAAAGATCAAACCTTAGATGTAGAGGAAAGAAGATACCTTTAAAAGATATTGGATTGTGTTATATTAAAAAAATTTATTTTTTGTAATTTGTGATCGGGCAATTAGATTTTTTTCTAAGTTTTGTGTAATAAGTTAGTCAAATAAGGTTAAAAAAAATTATATTATGCAATTAAATATATGATTAGAAATTGGATGAGATTAAAAAAGTCCTCAAATATTTGAAAGAATATAAAAAATTTTAATATAAAAGAAACTAAGCTCATATGCAAAGCTATGTGAGCTTACCTACATAAGTCCATAAAAAATATAGGCTTCAAATAAGGAGACTAGCTGACTCGGTGATCGCAAACTACTCACATTGCCTGCAAGCTTTGAGGCCATTTTACATGCCTACTAATGTTAATTATAGAGAAATCTAACCATTTTGATGAATATAGATATGTTTAGATGAATTTAATCTGTTACAATATAATTTGGATTGATTATATCTAACAAGTTCTTAAATGTTTGTTCATTAAGTTTTAAAGAAACTCATTCTCTTCTCTTTCTTTATTTTATTTTCTTTTTGAAATTTTAGCATCAAGTTAAGTGTTAAGACAATTGAATTAGTTTTTTATGTTGACTTTTAGTGCATTCTATGTTTAAATTTTTAATTTCTACATACTCTTAAGAAGTATAGCATCCATATATATGAATCATTGAATTAGACATATTTTAGGAAGGCTAATAGGTTATCACTTGTAGTAACTTCCTATGCCGATCATATGTCATAGTGTTAGATTCTAACATATGATTAGCGAATTCCTCACCCATTAGTAGATATGCTGTTTTCTTAATAAGTATGCAAAAATACAAAAATATGTGCTACAAATTGAAATATATGCATGGTAATAGAAGTTATTTAGCCATATAATACCGATGGATGCAACATTTTATGTAGAGTTACATGTGTAGTAATCAAAATAAAATGAACAATGTATAAAGAATGAAAGGAAAGATGCTAAATAAATAAAATTTTACAATAGTTTGTATGGAGATAACTTACTCCATTATTATTTAATGTTTTTAAGTGCCCACCAACTAAAAGGAAGGATGATCGCTTATGTGAAATACTTGGGTTATCCCAACGAACTATTTTGAAAGATTTTAATTCATTGAAAAATATAATAAAGTTAGAAATTAATACAAAAAAAAATTTTAGCCTCAAATTTCAAGCCAAGTGTTACAATTGCCCGTTACCATATAATGCTCCAAAATTTAATCAAGGTACTTATGGATAAATCAATGGACATTCTAGGAGAAAATTATTATAAAATTAGTGATTATAGCTTTAAATGTGCAAAAATGGTGTGAATGAGATGGTATATGTAAGAAAGATAGTGTAAATGCTTGGATTAAGCCAAATTGAGGGGAAGATGAAAGATTATGTCAAAAGAATATGATAAATGTTAACTACTATGATTTTGGAAACTTGAAGGTAGGAATAAATTTGTATTAGAAAGTAAGGTAGGAGGTTTATATGGAAAATCATCAAGTATGGATCCCGAAGTAAGGAAAATCTAAATTCTTAGAGAATTTAGAACATGATTGAACTTAATAAGGAACTTGAACCATTAAAAAATTATAAAAAATAAAAATTAAATTAATTCTTAGGAAAATTTGGAAATGACCTCATTTTTACAAAAATTTCTACACACTCGCTAATATTTTAGTTATAACTCAATCTAGAAATGTCTTATTCTTGAATCGTTAAAATATTTGAAAAATAGATAAATCAATCCATATAAATTTTATAATTTAATTCTTAATCAAATAATTTCATAATTTTTTTTGAAATAAAGGTAAATTTCATATATCATGGCATTAACCAATCTTTAGTAATTTTAGCATAACTTTTTCTAAAAAGATCCAATTAATACATAATCAAGCCTCTATTTTATGTAAAAATTTCATGTAATGGGTCATAGTATTCAAAAAGATATGAAATTTTTTCTAAAAGATTACATGATAGGAATTAAAAGTAATGAGCGATTTAGGTGTAAACACAAATATCTATGAGAAAGTAATGCATTTGAGTAAGAAAATGTATAAAAATCTATTTGAATCATGATCTAAGCAAGTTTGATATATATTATTGGGAATATATTAGTTTGGGTTATCATAAGGTTATGTGAAGGACTATGAAAATATATAGTGGAGTAGAGCTTTATTATTAAGTATTGTGATTAAAATAGCATGCAAAAATAATTTATGAAGGCTAAAAAGAGGAAGGCTATTCAACTCTATGCATGAAGGAACCAAATGATTCCTCCTTGTCCCTAAGTGAAATTCAAACTTCTCTTAAATTAGACTAGAACTTAGAAACCAAGCCTATCACTAACATACTCATAAACCTAGAGACCCATATGACCAATATATGATGGGTTAATTTTTAAATCTTTCTTTATATCATTATCCAAATAAGGAAAAGAAAAAGAAATTTTAAGCCAATGCATGGGTAAATGTCTTATTAAGCAAAAACTTACCTAAATCCCACTCTTTCGCCTTCTACATGACACTTATTTCCCTTTCTTTAACAATTTCTCTCATTCTTACTTATTCTCTTAAGCAAGGCTAAACCACCTCTTTCCCATACTCACTTGGTTTTCATTCTCTTATTACTTACACCATGTAAAACTAAAGGTAAGAGGATGTTTGTAGAGGAATATAAGGAATCATTTCAAATTAATAAAAAGGAAACAAATTATCAAAAGGAACCTAGAGATAAGAATATGAGTGTTTTCCCTATATTCTTATTTTAAAGTTTATTAACTCATCCACTACAAGATGTAAGTAAGTGGCATAGATAGTTAGATTAGAAGCATTAAGAATCATGGAAAATATGAAAATAAAATAAAGAAAAGTGTTTGATAAAATGATATGTATGTTTGGTAAAATAATTCATATTCCACTTTGAACTAAAGAGGAGTAAGTTAAAATCTTTTAGAAATGACCTTAATGGTTCAAGTACCTAAAGGAAGAAATGTAGGAGATGTGTTTTTGAGAATGCTTGACTTAGATGGGCATATATAATAAAAACTCATAAAAAAATGATTATGTATATACATTTTTTTAAAATAATTATTTGGATTGAAATCAAGATAAGTTCAATTTTAAGGGGAATATATATGTATTCCCTTCTTAAAATATTGACTTAGATGGTCATATATAATAAAAACTCATAAAAATATAATTATGTATATACATTTTTGTAAAATAATTATTTGGATTGAAATCAAAATAGGTTCAATTTTAAAGGGAATATATATGTATTCCCTCCTTAAAATATGACCATACATGATTTAAGTGAAAAATATATGATGTGGGAAAGTAGAAAATAGTATGAAAACATAGATGTATCTTGGCCACCCTTACGAATTGTAGGTAAAACTTCTCTTTAAGTGATCTTGTATAGATATATAAATAATATTGTTTATATGGTTACTAAGTCTCATGGTACTAAGTTTGTTATAATCTTAAAAATGTATGTATATTAGAATATTAGTATTAAAATAAGCTTTGAATTATAAACAAAGACTTTAAATGTGGAAACCCATGGGAAATTACATGGACATGCTTCTCTTTGGAAATGAAGAGAAAAGATATTTATAATAGGAATATATACATACATATATATACACGCATATATAGAAAACATGTATGAGTATTATCCTTGAGTGTCCTATATGTTTATGAATAAATTAAAGAAAGAAATTTTTGGAAAGGATTCCTAATATGTCTAATTTTTGAAATAATAATAATAATAATACAGAGTTTTTTTTGGAAAATTAATGACTGCATGTTTTAAATAAGGGGCTACTTAAACCTACTTGTTTTTCAAAAGGAAAATATGTCATTCTTACTAAAAGAGAAATCTTTAACTTAAATATTTTTTATTAAGTTTCTTAAGAATAGATGGAAATCTACCCATGATGAAACCTTAAAAATTTTGAATAAAAAATTATTAATTTAAGAAAATAACAAAAAGAAATATGGCAAAATTTAAGCAAAAAAAACTAGTAAAAAATCATGCTATAAATTAGCCATGGTTTGACCATAAAAAGAAAAAGAAAGCATTTGGGCTTTATTTATTAAAAAAATGATGAACTAGATTTAGATAAGTATCTTTATGCACACATGTAAAAATACATACATACATATATATATATATATATATATATATGTATATATGTATATATGTATATATGTATATATGTATATATGTATATATGTATATATGTATATATGTATATATGTATATATGTATATATATATATATATGTATACACACACACACACACACACACACACACACACACACACACACACACACACACACACACATTCATATATAAATGTACATGTGTTATATGGATTTGTTATATTCTTTTTAAATAGGTATACTTAAGTACAAGAATATTATGGTAGTTAAAAATAAGAATAAGAAGGAAATCATTATAAGAAAATTTTGGTGTCCCTTAAAAAATATTTGTATTACAAGATACAAAGATATAAGGAGTAAAAATAATAGTAAATTATAGACAGTGAATGATTAGGGTGAACAAATTATAAAGAAAAAACTGTGGATTTATGTATAATATATTTGTGAAGCAGAATTGAAATATATATATATATATATATATATAAGTGAAATGTAGTGTAGAGATAAAATGAATATGTGAATATGATTTAAGAACATGGATATAACCTTAGAAAGTACAGTTTATGGATATAAATTATAAATATAAGTCACGAATGTGATGAGTATTAATCATACATATAAATTATACAAGATTACTATTAAATTTAATTTAGACAGAAATGGACTTAAATTATATAAAGATACTAAGTGAAAATGTCTCAAATACCCTATGGTTAAAGAAAAGTAATAACATTAATGACAATGGTAATAATAATGATGTGAAAATATTGATGGCACTAATAATAATAACCTCACTAGTAATAAAGTTTGATGCTAAACATATATGTATTCAATACAAGTATAAATCACTTTTGACTTGAAGATGTAACCTCCTTTATATATGGTGAGTGTAATTTATTTATTTATATATAAATCATGAAGTATAAATTATAACAATTAATTGTGGATGTAAGTTATATAAATGTGGTACATTTATTATGAAATTTGTGGAACTTATATGAAATGTGATTCATAAGATAGGCATATCATATGTGTAAAAAATGCAAATTGTATGGATTGCGTGAATTATGAATTTCACGCCACTTGTGATATATATTATGTTGTATGTATAAATTCATGAATCTTGTGAAATATAAGCCATTTGCAATATCTATTATAAAATATATGAAAATTGTGAACCTTGCAAAATATTGGATATATGTAGTATCTATTGTGAAATATATGAGAATTATAAATGTTGTGAAATATTTGTCATCTATAATATTTATTGTGAAATATATGAAAATTGTGTATGTTGTGAAATATTTACTATTTGTGATATTTATTATGAAATATATGAGAATTATGAATATTATGAAATACTTATCATCTATGATGTTTATTGTGGATTTTGTGAAATATCAGTCATTTGTAATATACATTGCAAAATGAATATGATGTAGTCTTTTTATTCCTTGTGGAAGTATGGAAATTATGAATTTGTGAAATAAAATGAGAAATATGAAATACAAAAATGGCCAAATGAAATGTGAAATGAAAATATCATTTAATGTAGCAAAATTAGTGGAAGATATATGTTGATATATTTTATATGATATTTTTATTTCCTATAAGAGAAAGGAGCATGTATTATATAAATCAATGCCTGAATAGATAAGGCTAGACTTGGAGGAATAAGGTGGGGTGGGACAATTAAAGCTAAGTCAAAGATATAAGAAGAAATTAGTATCCATAATGTATTTCATGAATTTCTTATAGATATATGTTTGCTTGATTTTAAATTATCCATATTGGTGCATTCATATATCTTATGCATAGCTATATATGTCAAATTGTGTACATGATATGTATTTAAGATAATGAAATGACTATATATGTTAAAGTATGTATATAATATGTATTTGAAGTATGGAAACGATTGTAAGTGTGTGCATGACATGCTTTCAATATATGGTAAAGACTATATACATTAAAGAGTGTGCATGATATGCAAGTGAAATATGAATATGCCTATTTATGATAAAGTGTGTATATAAAATAAATGTGCAATTATAATTATATATTGAAACATTAATATATTATGCCACAAAAATATGGAATTAAAATGCATTGTATATGTCGTGAAGTGATTATGATCGATGAATGCATTATCGATAAGTATATATGTTATCATTCTTGTCAAAATTATGGATAATGCAGAAATATGTGCAGTAAACTGTGCCACATATATGGCAATTGAAATTATTAAGTTACATGATACTTGTGAATGAAAACTTGTATGTATGCATATAAATGCAAATATACGTTGATTGCTAAAACACTATAAATATAAAAATATCATGTATGAGTTATGTGTATATCAATAAAAGTGCATTGAATGATGCATAAAATTACAAAAGAAAGACATTAAATGAATAGATTCTAGAAATCTTTGTTTTAAGATACCCCTAACACAGGACAGCATGCTTGTACTTGAGAGGTTCCTTGGTTATCACAGTAAACCATTATATGAAAAGATCGATTTATGGAAAAATCTAATAGTTTTGAGATATGACAAGAAATTTATTAAAACCCAATATTTAAAGCCAGGTGTTACATACTATTCATTATCATTAACAATCACTTTTAATCACCTATCGCTATTAAACACTATTTTTTGTCCACTATTTATTGCTATTGTCATCATCTACCATTATTGATCATTATATGCTATTGCTTACCATTGTTGACAATTATCCACCACCATGCATAGTTATTAATCACTACATATTATTATTGATCACTATTTATTACTTTTTATTATTACTGACTACCACTTACTACTACCAATTGTACTTGATCATTGCCTATCGACATTGATCGATGTACTTTTCAATATTAACCACTCATCTTTTAATGAAGATATTATTAGTATCTAACAATATTTTTTTAAAAAAATTAACAAATTAATTAAAGCACAATCTTAGAATTTTTTAAATTGAATTAAATATCATAATATAATATTTTTAGAAAGCATATTATTATGAATGTATGATTTTGCTAATCAAATGTCATCCTATAACAAATAAAGAGGTCTTAGATTAAAAATAAAAGCCTTAAAAAATGTTTTAGCAAGATTTCAAATTTCAATATCTTGAACTCAAAGACATTGACTAAACATCACCATTATTCATCGTTGCTTACCACCACTTATCATCGTTGACTATTATCTAATATTACTAATTATAGTTAGCTATTGTGTATCAATGTCACAATCTACTTTTCATATTGACCACCCTCTTTTTAATGAAGACTTTATTAGTAATCTAATAATATTTAATATATATAAATACTCACAAATAAATTAAAGTATAATTTTAGGAAACATTTTAATGATGATGTTTAGTTAATACCTTTGAGTACAATGAAAAAAGAAATATTTTTCTTTTAAAGAATACTATAGTTAAAAAAGAAAGTTGAAAAAAAAAAGAAGACTTGGCAAGATTTCAAACTTTAACATCATGTACTCAACGGCATTAACCAAACATCACTATTATTAAGTATTATTTACCACCATTCACCGCCATTAACTATTACCTATGCAAGTTATGATCTACTTTTTGATATTAACCACCCATTTTTTTATAAGGATATTATTGACATCATAATAATATTTTTAAAAAACATATAAATAAATTAAAATACAATCTTAAGGATTTCTTTAATAGAATTAAACATAATAATATGACATTTTTTGGAAATGCATTTGTAAAAGTTTATAATTCAAAAAATGACACTTTATAATAAATAATGAGGTATTGGATGAAAAAATAATACCATAGTTAAAAATGAAATGTAAAAGAAAAAAAAGACTTAGCAGGACTTTAATATCTTGTACTTAAAGTCATTAACTAAACATCATCATTATTAAGTATTATTTACCACTATTAACTATTACTTATGTAGTTTATAGTCTACTTTTTCATATTGACCACCCACTTTTTTATAAGGATATTATTGATATCCTAATAATATTTTTTAAAAATATATAAATTAATTAAAGGATAATCTTAAAGATTTTTTTAATAAAACTAAACATAATAATATGACATTTTTTGGAAATGCATTTGTGAAAGTGTAAAATTTGGCAAATCAAACAACATTCTATAATAAAGGAGGAAGTATTGGATGATAAAAATGGACCATCATTAAGAAAGAAACCTTAAAAAATGATTTAACAAGATTTCAAACTTCAGTATCTTGGATTTTAATTAAAAAGAAAAAATATCATAAAAATAACATTAGATGTTGTTACATTTATATTTTTTATCATAATTTTATATTTATTATTATAATCATAGTAATGAATCAATATAAAATAATACATAAAGTGTTTAAGTTAGTTTAAAATTTTCACCTTGCAACAAAAATAAACTAACCTAACTAGTGACTATGACTTCCCTTAACTCTCCTTAACAGCTTTGCTACTATCTCATATTCTTTTTTTTTAATAACAATAGAAGTAATTAATCTACTAAACACATATATGTAAAAATTTATGATTAAACTCCAAATGTAATGTAAATCAAAGTCTTTAAAATACATATATTAGATATATATCACTTAAACTAAAAGTTTATGATTAATATCTTATATTTTTATTCATTTGTGTATGGTGCTTATCTTCATAAGGTGTGCTTAGTGGACCTAATAAGGGGAACATGATAATATAAATATATACTATCATGTTATAGTTGATGTTTGACACATAGAAGAGGATTATAATAATCTATTGATGCATTTTATCTTATTATGATAAGATAAATTTATTAACAAATGACGATTGGTTCAAATGGCTGGGGCTTAATCTCCTTAAATGAGGTTTCAAGTTTAAGTTTTGTAAATGGAAAAAACAATCATTAGAAAAGCTTTACCTTCATATTGAATCCAACTTAGCTCAAATTTAAATTAATCGGAGACCCAATGTGACCTACCAAAAATCAGGTAATTTATACAAAATAATGGATAAATTTATCATCTTATCTTGGAGTATAAATAATTGGATAAGATTAAGAAAAAATTTTTCATTCAAGGCTTATCAAACTTTCACCGTTTTAACTAAGTGGCCTTATTGGTCATCGTCATAATTTAATTTCTTATTTTCAGCCACTATGTTGATGCCCTTTTTTCTGTTTAATTCCATTTCTTTTTTTCAACATTTAATTGAGAAAGAATTAAAGAAGCTTTAATAAGAGAAAAAGGTTCTATGGTAATAAGGAGAAGATTGAAGGATACAATAGGGCATTTGGTTAAATAAAAGGAAAAATTATAAATAACCCCCTCCATCTATAAAATGTTTGGATTTTACCCCTTTAAATTATGAAAACTTAGATTTTACCCTTTAAAACTATGTAAAGCTTGAATTTTACCTTAATTATTGTCAAGTTAATGGTTATAATACTTAATGACAGTTCTCTAACATTTAATGGCAGTTATAAACTGATGCCAAATCATTAGCGATGGTTTATAATTGTTGATAAGTAAATTTTTTTTTTCAAAAACTAGTGAATATAACAACGATTTTTAACCATCAATAAGTGAAATATAATAGCAATGATTTTCCTAGAAAATTTTATTAACTTAGTAATAGTAGTGGCAAAATTTAAGTTTTATATAATTTTCGAGAGTAAAATCTAGGTTTTCATAATTTAATGCAGCAAAATTCAATTATTCTATAATTGAAGGGGTTATTTAAACTTATCCCTAAATAAAATGAAATTGAAGGAAATAGAAATAAGAATAATTCAAAAGTATGTTTGATAAGCGCTATGGAATAAAAAAATTTATTTTCTGAAAAATGATTATTCTATTAAATGATAAAATATTTATTTCATAACAAAAGTGATAAAATGACTTATTCTTGAATTGGATTTTTGATAATATTATGCTTATTAAATTTTTATAATTTAAAAAATTATCCTATTTTTTATATGATAATATAGTTAAAGCCTTACACATTTTTAAAAAATTTTATTACTTTTATTTTAAATTTCTTGTCAAATATATTATATTTAATTTTTTAACAACATACAATATTAATTAATATATAATATATATCATGCCATCTATATTTTCTTTTAATAATGCATAATTTTTTTAACAGTGTTAAAATTGCAGTATAAATAAACATAATATTCCTATTAATCTTTTTTATTGAATATAATGTAATTTTAAACTAAATTCATTTTAATATTTTGATATATATAAATTAATCAATTTAATATAAATTACTTATATATTTAAACATAAAAATTTATTAATAAATAAAAATAATATTATCATTTTTATATAAAAATGTATATATTTCTATACTTTTTTATTTTTAATTTATGGGTATCATTGTTATCATTTCATTTCTTCAAAATTTTGTTATACAAAATATAAAAATAAAATGAAATATTCATTTCATTTCTTATTGTACCAAATATAATTATGAAACAATCATTCCATTTTATTTTTGTTTCCTTTCTTATTTTATTCAATTTTATTTTACCCAAGCAAACGTATCATAAAAATTGTTCACAGCAAAGGAAGTTGGGTTCAAAATCATAAAAGAGAAGGGGATAAGAAGAAGGAACAAGACAAATTTACCCGAAGAAGAACATTCTACTAGAAAATAGTAATTTGATGAATAAAGTAAAACTTATTTAGTTATTAAAAATATTGAAGAATTAATTAATGAAAGTAGGAGTAATTTTGTGAAACAAATATTTTTCATTATTATCTATACTATATATATTTAAGAACAAACAATGGATAGCATAATTTTATATTATATTATATAATTATATGTTAAATATTAAATAATGCTATATTCTAGCATTCCATTATGCTACTAGGTGGTCCAAACGGGCCCTTACGTTGTACTTAGTTGCCCATGGATTCCATTGCAAAAATGAGACAAATTAAATACAGGTGGTGGTGGGGGAATTTCAAATTTTGAAGATTGAATGCTTTTATTATAAAATAATTTTTACACTTTTAATTTTAATTAATTTATTTTATAATCTAAAAATAATATAATAATTAAAATATTTAACTTTTTAAATTAAGTATTTTTATTATAAAATAATTTTTATATTTTAATAACAAATAATGGATAGCATAATTTTATATTATATAATTATATGTTAAATATTAAATAATGCTATGTTCTATCATTCCATTATGCTACTAGGTGGTCCAAACGAGCCCTTACGTTGTACTTAGTTGCCCATGGATTTCATTGCAAAAATGAGACGGATTAAATACAGGCAGTGGTAGCAGAATTTCACCTCTTTGAAGATTGAATACTTTTATTATAAAATAATTTTTACACTTTTAATTTTAATTTATTTATTTTATAATCTAAAAATAATATAATAATTACAATATTTAACTTTTTAAATTAAGTATTTTTATTATAAGATAATTTTTATATTTTAATAACAAACAATGGATAGCATAATTTTATATTATATAATTATATGTTAAATATTAAATAATGCTATATTCTATCATTCCATTATGCTACTAGGTGGTCCAAACGGGCCCTTACGTTGTACTTAGTTGCCCATGGATTTCATTGCAAAAATGAGACGGATTAAATACAGGTAGTGGTAGGGGAATTTCACCTCTTTGAAGATTGAATACTTTTATTATAAAATAATTTTTACACTTTTAATTTTAATTTATTTATTTTGTAATCTAAAAACAATATGATAATTAAAATATTTAACTTTTTAAATTAAGTATTTTTATTATAAGATAATTTTTATATTTTAATAACAAACAATAGATAGCATAATTTTATATTATATAATTATATGTTAAATATTAAATAATGCTATATTCTATCATTCCATTATGCTACTAGGTGGTCCAAACAGGCCCTTACGTTGTATTTAGTTGCCCATGGATTCCATTGCAAAAATGAGACGGATTAAATACAGGCAGTGGTAGCAGAATTTCACCTCTTTGAAGATTGAATGCTTTTATTATAAAATAATTTTTACACTTTTAATTTTAATTTATTTATTTTATAATCTAAAAATAATTTAATTATTAAAAGATTTAAATTTTTGAAAAGTTTTACAATACTATCCTTAAATATAATGGCGGCCGTGAGTGTATATTACTCTCGTTAGCGTTAATGACACGCGGTGTAAAAAAGTCTCACTTTTCAACCCATAATCAAGGCAGTACAATAATACCAAATGATTAAATATAGAAAAAAAAATCTGAGTTTTAAGAAAAATTCATGAATTAAAAAGAAATACATTCTAATATTAAAATTACTTCATCATTATTATCTTCACATTTTTATCAACATTTTTTAGGAGTTTCACATAAATTTTATAAGCATCTATAACGACAACAAAAAACTCAACGTAAGGTTTAGTGCTTCGTTGAGGATTTTCATTTAATTTTTATAAGCACTTGGACAAAAGAAAATTTCCAACAAATAATTTTTTATTCTTATAAGGCAAAAATAAAGACATGCGATGAGAAGTAAACAAACAAACATTTATTTTGGATGAGTAAAAAGTAAATTTGGAAAAATTAAACTTTACCTACCATAATTTTATTCTTTTTCAATTAATTCACTTGCAATTTTAAGTATTATAATTTATTCACTTGTAGTTTTTATTATTGACACTTTATCCCTAAATTATTTTTCATCTAAAATTTCACAAAAAACTTATATGCATTACTTGTAATATTTACTTTTTCAATTTTTGATTCAATATGATGCTCATTCAAAATGAATTTACCCCAAAAAAACTCTATTGAACAGCCTCTATTTAGCAACCGTATACTAAATTATAGAAAATAAATCTCCAGTAGAATTAAAATTTTTTTTTGTGTAATTTAGTTTTGAGTAAGTATTAAATTTAGTCAACATTTCAAGATGTAAAGATTACATATAATATATATGAATATTTTATTAAGTTTTGGATAAAATATAGTTTGGGTAGATAAAATGTTAATAATTAAAAATATATGTGAATATCAACAATCTTTAAAATTATAGATAAATTAAGTGAAAATGATAAAATTATTAAAGGATAAAATATAATTTTTCAATAAATTATTAACATCCAATTTAAAGATTTTATGCTTGCAGTTGAGTATGAGATAATAAAAATTGCAACATGTTGCAAACAAATCGAGTCAATTATTTACATATTTAAATATGGGCTTGGCAAGAATAAGCAAGTTCAATTTTAGGCTCCATTTTGCATAATAAATAAGTTAGCTTATAACTTATTGACCAAGTCAATGTCAATAAGTTATAAACTAGCTTATAGAGGTATTTCTTACACTAACTTATAAGTTATTTTAA
Organism: Sindora glabra; assembly: GCA_020226215.1. Lineage (NCBI taxonomy): Eukaryota > Viridiplantae > Streptophyta > Magnoliopsida > Fabales > Fabaceae > Sindora > Sindora glabra. Next base: position 98,472,392 of record CM035227.1, on the reverse strand, counting down.
ATAACTTATAAACTCTGATTTAATAAATTACCTAGAGTAGTTCGTAACTTATAAGCTACTAATTTTTTAAATTCTTTTCAAATCTATCCTTATTCTTTTTTTTTAATTTACAACTCATATCTTTTGTAATATAAATTTAAGTCATTTTTAAAAAATATATTTAATTATATTTTAAGTAATTATGATTTTATAATAAATAATAAAATAAAAATTATATAAGTAAATAAATATATAAGTTTATAAAATATAATTAATTAAATATTATAAATTATATTTTTATTTTAAACTTTTTAATTATATTAATATAATTTAATTTTTAGATAAATATAAATTATTTTAATTATATATATATTTATTAATATGTCATTTTATAATTTCAGTCAGTTCAACAGCTAATTTTATAAAATGCTTTTGTTAGCTTATCAGCTAGTTGTACGAAATGAAGCTTTAAGCTTTAATAATTCATCGAGTTTAAACATAACTTTGAACATAACCTCTCTTAATGTGGTGTCATTCTTCATTACAAAGGGATTGAAGGGTTGTTATTTAGCTTACATTCAAAGAAAGAAACAAATGTGGGAATTGATTGACATCTTTTAGCATCCAACATGATTTGTGTTTGTACATCTTAGGGGTTCCTCCCATTAGGATTAGTACTTTTTTCTTTTTTTTTTAAGTGACGTGTTTACATATAGTTCTTATGTAATTTTTTTTCTTTCTTTGACTTTGAACTTATCTATTTATCCAACATATATATATATATATATATATATATATATATATATATATATATATATATATATATATATATAAAAGCTTAAGCTCAATTTGAATACAAATCTAAATGAATTCAATTAGATAGATAATTTCTTATTTAACTGAAATTTTTCATAAAATTTGAATATCTGAACTTAAATTTAAATTGAACTGAGCTTTGATAAATTTATATAATATCAAATGCATAATCTTTTTATTTTATTTTACATTTCAATATAAGGTCTTTTTATGGTTATCAAGTTCATTATAAAATAATTATATAACTCTTACATCATAATAACAATGACACTTACAAAAAGTAAAAAAAAATACTAATTTCTTCAACTAAAGCAAGTATACATATATAACCTCAACAAAAATGAATTTTTATGTATTATAAATATAATATAAAAATAAAAAAATTATTATTGAGCTTCTTTAAACTCATAAGTTACGATTAATATAAAACTCAAATTCATCTTGTAAATTAATCAACTTGACTTGTTTAAATTCAATTTTTTGAAAATTGAATTAGAATCAATTTTCTCACAGGCTAACTTTGATTATGTCATGGATACATAGATCGTTCTGCGTGGATTTATTTGAATTCAACTTTTTGAAAATCCAATTTGAATCAATTTTTTATAGACTATCTTCGATTGAGTTATCGACACATTTTGCGAACCGAATCAGATAAGTTTGTGAAAATTGTCGACTGCCAAATTAAAAATTCAAATCTTAATGTTCGCGTGCTACAAACTAGAGGTGCAAATGAGTCAAGTCGAGCCGAATATTTGCGTGTTCGAGCTCAAGTTCAGTTACATTAAACGAGCTTAAGTTCATGCTCATCGAGCCTAAAAAAGTCGAACTTGAGCTCAAGTTCGATTCAAATATAGGCTTAATTGAGCTTATACAAGTTTAAATGAGTTTTATATTTCTCATTTCAAATTTTTAATTGAGCCTAAATATTCAAATTTGAACTGGAGTTTAAGTGATATTCAAGCTTAAACGAGCCTAAACGATCCTAAATAAGCTTGTAACAGTTTAATATATTTATATTATATAAAATGTAAAAAATAAAAAAATATTTTATACTAAACTCATTTAAGCTCGCGAGCAACTCGAGTCGAGTAATAAAAAACTCAAGTTTGGTTCGAATAATAAACAAACTCGACTCGTTTAGAGTAGAGTCGACTCGTTAAAATTCGAACTCGAACTCGAACCGAACTTTTTACAAATCGATTCCGAACTGCTTACAAATAGTTTAACTTGTTTGCACCCTTACTACAGACACGCGGATCCAATCCACAAACATTCTCTTTTTCTTTTAAAAAATAATTTTAAATTTAATATAATAATTATACATTCAAAATTCATGTTTCTAATGCATTTTTAATCCAAATTAACAATTTAAGATTAAATGAATTATAATACAAATTAATTAAAAATAAAATTATTAATTTAAAAATAATTTATTTATGGTGAATTGGTTGATGAATAAAGAATTGTGTTTCGGATTGAATATTAAATTCGATTAATAAAAATTAGTATAATGTGTTAGTTTAATATGATAGTAAAATTAAATATTTAAAAAAAGATAATGGACCTGTCTTGAAGTATTCAATTTGATTCACTGTTCACATAAACGGCGAATTGAATTACTATATGGAAAATTCTAAGATGTACCAGTGTATGATGCACTAGTGTCTAAAAATCATTAGATTTCATTCAGCCTGCGCAGTACTGCGCAATCCAAAAAATCTGGATCTTTAAAACAGGCTGGTATACCATACAACTGGTACATCGAAGTCTCTTCCTTGCTATATACTCTTGTTTAAATAAACTGGCTTTTAACTAATTCTAATTTGTATTTTTTTGTGAATTTATAAACCTATTTCGCAGGTCGAATCTATTTTAATGGTTCTCATTATAGATAATTTGACTCATTATTTTTTATATTCATGATTCGACATTCATACATAATAATTTTATCCTTCGTTATATTATTCATTAGATTCTTGTTATTGTAAAAATTATGAAAAAACCTAAAATATCTCCTTTAAATTTGAAGTGATTGGATTTCATTTTTTTTAATTTGAAAATTTGGAAATTACCACTTTAAATTATACAAAATTTAAAATTAATACTCATTGTCTATTTAATTTATGATTTTATTGAATTATATAATTTTTTATATTTTTTAAATAATAATTATAATATTATATTATGTTAGTTTATTTTTCATTTTTTTACAGATAATTTCTATATTATATAATTAATAGGAATAAAATTAGATATATATATAATTTTAATTAAATGATAAAAAATATGTTACAAAATTATATATATATAAATGATGAATAAATTAATATATTATAATATTATAATTAAGGTTTAAAATATTCATAAAAATTATATAATTTAATAAATTAATTAATTAAATTAATAATAAATATTAAATCTAAATTTTGTGGAGTTTGAAGGAATATCTTTTAAATTTTCAAAATAAATGAGAGCATAGGTACTTCATATTTTTTTTTCCCAAAAAAACTACATCCATATATAATGACACTGCGTGCTGAAAAACGGAAGAAGGGCAGTTTGGGGAATTGGTTCTATGCAAAGTCCGACTTTCCGGCTTGGAATCAATGGGAGGAAGCAGTAGTCGTAAATTCAGGCCGCCATGCCCATATGGCCATTTCCTTGCCAAAAATGCATTCAATTGCTGCATGCATGCATGCACCAAATTGATTCGCTTTAGCAATCTTTTGACCATTGCAGCCTTCCACCAACCCATAAATATTATTTAAATGGTGATTATAGTGCATTAATTATATTAATATATTATTGATTTAAATTATTAAATTTTATTTATTTATATAATATTATATAAAATAAATAAAATTTAATAATTAAATTTAGTAATATATTAATATAATTGGTATACTGAAATTTTTTTATTATTTATTTTTCTTTTGCTCATCACACTACCGCCAGTTTAAGTCTTGTCTACTTTGCGCCAAAAGTAACAAGTGGTTTATGACTCAAGCATGGTTCCCGACAAATCTAGAAGGGCTATCGAAGTTCGCGCAAGCTCGCAGCACGCCGATCGATCTATTTATCCGTGAATTTCTGTACTGTAGGTACACGTTACGTTACATCTTAAAATTTTATATCGCGAGTAAAATAAATAATTAATTATAATAATAATAATAGTATAATAAGATTTTATAAAAATAAATAAATTATAAAAAAATATGAGATGAGATATTAGGTATAGAAAAATTAATTGATTGAATGGAATTCAAAATAAGAATCTTATATAAAATAATCAAGAAAAATTGATAAAATAAAATGTTTGAAAATTAAATATGATTAAAAGCCAATGAATATGAAAGAAATATAAAATACTTTTACTAAACTGTCTCTACCCTTATTTTTTATTTTTCTTATTAAAATTTTAACTCTTTCTCTCACTTTTCATTTTCTTTTAAATGCCTAACACCTTCCTTTACTCATACCCTTCTACTTTTTCCTTTTTCTTTTCCTCTTCAATCAAGTTAAAATAGCGTTAATATTTATCAAAATTTTCACACAATCAAAATAAGATACTTATTATTATTACATTCTTTTTCATTTTCTTTGAATTTAAGAAAATTTTAACATTTTAAAAGGAGAAATATGAACCCTAACTTTAGATTTCCTAATTTTAATAATTAGAAATAACTAAATCTCCATCCTAACTTTCAAATATCTTCTTCAAGCAAAATAAGTAAATATTTTAACTTAACTTTTAAGATTAAATAAAATTTTATATATAATTTAAGGTGAGTATTCTAGGTTTTTAATGATTAGGATAAATTTTGGTGCATCAGTGTAATAGAAGATTAAAGATTAGAATTTTTTTTATTTCTTGCATGTGCAATGAAAACTTAAAGGTATGAAATTGCATTATGATCCAGATACAAATGATGAATTGCATTATGGCTGCAAAATGACATACAGGGTTGCATTATGTTTGGGAAGATCCAAATTATATCCGCAACAACTCAAATCTAAAGTAACAAAGCTATACTTGAGAGAAGAAAGTCCTATTTATAGTACCAAAAACCATAAGCAAGATTTTGTAGAAAATAAAAAAAACTATTAATTTTAATTATAATTTTTCATACAAATTTGTCCTAATTTTAATCTTCCAAGTTATTCTATTCCTCTTTCTTGCATAAGCTCCTGAATTTATCAACCAACTTCTACTTACAAAAAATTAGGAGTTTCTTTGTCCTATATTCGCTAGTATAGCCATCTTATATAACTTGTTTAGTCATCATCAAAATGATGAAAAAGAGAAAGATATCAAATTAAAGTTTGATAATACTTATTATTTGTATTGAAATTTCTATCACTATTGTCCTTTTTCAAGGATGAAGATGAAAGCCCAGTGGAATTTGATGAAAATGAAAACAAAAAAGAAAGTAAAGACATCAATTTTAGTCACTAAGGCAATTGCCATGGAGAGAAGTATAATGGTAGATAAAGATTTAAGTGAAGGTGCTTGATTAGTAATATGGAGGAATTTCATAAATAAAGATGTAAATTGAAGGATAAGAATTGTGAAAAAGGATTTTGTGTTGTATATTAGGGCTAATTCTCATTTCCTTCTAGGTTTTCAGTTACAACCCAACCTCTCATGCAATTATTATTAGTTGAGATGTCATATTGTAATTAACTAATTTTTGTTTAAGAAGGTAAACGTAACCTCTTGCTTAGCGATGCAAAATGAACCAAAGTCCATGGACTTATCTATAGACTCCACAAGTTTTAATGGACTTAAATTATTTAAAATTTAGTTTTTTTTTCTTAGATAATGCAGACTATATGTATGGATTGGGGCGGATATAGACTAGTCCATGGACTTTGCGAATTTAAGGATATGAACTAGATACAAATCCCTTAACATTTAGTTTATTTTTTTCATAAGTAATGCAGACCGAACCTAAATGGACTTGTCTGTATCCAATGCAATCTGCTTGTTTTACACTTTTACTTTTGTTGCTTATCGCAAGATTTCATCTCAATCATTAATTTTTTAATACACCATAATCTACTCCTTAATGATTATATATGAGAAATGCATTAATTGCGATATTTGATTTGAGATTGTTATTGAATCTTGCAAAAATGAGGTAATATAAATATGTATTTATGATTGAGTGAGGTTTGGTAGGCTAATAAATGAGATTTAGGTGAATTTACTGTAATGCAAATAGTAAAATTGCAAACAGATTTGTGAAAACCCAGGTAATATTCAACTATATAGTCGATCATGCCCTAAAAATATGCATTCTAGGCAAGTAGTCAACTACATCTCTAAGAAATCTATCTTTAACACTTTATAGTTAATTATATAGTTGACTGTACGCCCACAAGAATACTTTCAAGCATAGCATAGTTAACTACCTACCTAAGGATTTATCTCTAGACTTTTATAGTTGACTACATTGTTAATTATTCATTCCTAAGGTTACTCTTGGACCACGTATAGTTAACAACTTGATAGGAAATTTTATCTTTGAATCTTTTTGTAATTAACTACATAGTTAATTCTGCTTTATCAAGGCCATTTCCTAAAATAGCATAGTCGACTACATAGTCAGCTATACCCTTTGAAATCACATATATTATGTCATATAAAAGGTTAAGTAAATTAAGTATTGCATGATATTATGTATAAATGTTATATATATATATATTAATAATAAAAATAAGGTATAAGGCAATGCACAGAGGCATGAAAAAGTTATGATTTGAATTAATTATTATAAATAAAATTGAATATTTTGAATTTCATGAGAATTAAGATAGGAATGATATGTGAGATGTGTGATGATCAAACATTGGATTCAATAACGGTTTATGTAGGATAAGGCTAACTTGAAGGGATAAGGATAAACTTGTAAAAGATAAGAATAAATAGGAATGACAAAGAGATTTACATCCTTCTTTTCTTTATTATTCTTACATCTTGTGTGATATGGATGTAATATGAATACATTTGAGTATTTGTACAAGTGAATACATAAGGATGACATGTCGATACAAATAAGATTGTGTTGTAAATTATGCGATTAAAGTTGTTAGGTATAAAAGAGAGGTTAAATCTAGTTTATAAGCTTATATTTGATTTCCATATTAATTATGCCTAAATGTTTACTTACTAACCCTTGAACTTACCTCCTTATATTTTTATTTTATATATTCATAAGTTAAGCTTCTATCATCACTACCTTAAAGCTAAACCTTTTGAAACTTATTAGTATGACTATAAGTAGTAATGAATACTTTGTTGTAAATAGATATTTTAACGCTTTCTTTATATAGGGTCAAGGGTAGAGGGATACAAACTCATCTTATTTTAAGTTAATTAAGGTAGTTTATCCTTAAACATGGATGAATTATAAGAAGGCCTAAGTTTTTTTTATTATTGAATCATTTTAGCAAATGAAATTAAGTTATTTTTCTGTGGTTGCATGGTTATACTCCTTTGTTGTCTCATACATGATTTAATATACTAATAAAGAAAATAGGTTAAGCAAATGGAAATTATGTAATCAAATTCCATGTTGACTATAAATAGTGGCAAATTTAAAAATTTTAGTTTGTCGGGGATAATATATATACATATAGAAATTTAAATTTAAATTATTATAAAATAAATAAATATTTTGAAAATAAAAATTACTTTAATATATGAAATAAGTTAAATTTCATAATTTTTACCTCTATTTAATGTAAAATCTCCCTCTTTTAACTAACAAGACAAATTTATAGGGCAAAAATATTTAAATTATGGGGATAATAATTACAATTAATGTGTACATGTACATAATTTTATTTATTTTTTAGGCAATTTCCATCACATTTTATAATATAGATCTACTTCTGACCATGGCTAGGTTTTGATTATGACACTAAAACTTCTAAAATAGAAGCTTATGTAAATTTAGGCTTAATTTGGTATAATATGCATAGCTCGCTATCCATATAAATCGACATATGGATAGCTAGGCTGACTCATTAATTTTTATGAAATTTTTAACTTTTTTACTTTTTATATAAGTTTAAAATTTCAATTCAAACAAAATCACACTCCATCTCTCACTTTTAATTGTATAAGGTTTATAAATTATTTATATATAAAATTTTTATTTTGTGGCTGTTTTGTAACTTATGTATATATGTATAGTATTTTTTATAAGTTATATATAAAAATTAAATATGCTATGGATGGATATGTAGTGTAAGAATTCAAAATGTTTTAAAAATAAAAAAATGCTTGCAAACTACAAACGACTAGACTAGGTTTTAATTTTTAAAATCCACTTAAAATGTAGGTTAACCTGTTTGCAGGCTAGCATAACTCGTTCCATAGCTATACTACCTAGTCCTCTTGTAAACTTTTTATGTATATTTTACATTTTTTTTATAAAATTTTGTAATTTCTTATGAAATTTGTAAATTTTTCATAAAATTCTTAATTAATTTATATTATAAGTAAAAAATTTTTGTTAGATTCAAATTTAATTTATCCACTCATGCATTATTAAAAAATATTAAAAATATTTATTTGGTAAAAACACTTAATTACTAATGATTTTTGAATTAAATATCATCTTATGCTTATTAATAGTATTAAAAACTTTACATCAACATTGAATCAAATTTAAATTTTTATTCATGTTAATTATAAAATTTATAAAATAAAGGCGGACAAAATTTAGGTAAAAAGCTACATTCTATATCTTGTATAAATTATAATTTTTTTAAAAAAATTTAAAATTTAAGTTTAAATTTAATTCATTATTAGTGTAAGATGTTTTACTATTAATGAATAAGAAAATGATATGTCATTGAAAAATCGTAGAAATTAAGAAATTTTACCAATTGTAAAAGAATTTTAATAGTTTTTTTATTAACATGATAACATATGAATAAATAATAGTATAAAGTTAATTCATATTGCATTAAATCTAAATTCTTAAAATTATGCAACTTTTATGAAATTTTTAATTTTGTCACATTGGAAACAATTCATAAGAATTACCCCAACACATGTGGGATAAAGACTAAAGCACTTGTAAACACTAAATATTACATAAATAAAAGAAAATTGAAAAGATATTAGATACAATCCATATAGCCAATATGATCAAGCAGTTGATCTTGATTTACAATTTTCTCTTAAAGTTGCTTGTGCTTGAAAGTTTTCTTTTACACCAAAATCCTCCCACTCTTTGATTGAATTAATTTGAAGCTTTCAAAGAACTCTAATATCTATTATATAGGTTAATTTCTTAACTTAATGATTGCTATGTTTTTTTATTTTGAAGATTTAATCTTTGCTAGCATTGTTTAACTGTTTACTATATAGCTATGTTTCTTCTAACCTTGATGTTCATCATGCATGTATAAGTTATGAGATATTGCTTCCACATTATATTTCTTGTCTTTTTATTAGCTTTAACAGATACATGCTCACTAGTAGAGTTAAAATGCTCAATGATAACCTAAGTAGATGGGGATCGAACTTGGCTACCACTCACAAAAGGTCTATTAGGAGTTTGAAAATAAAATAGACATCATAAGATAGTATTATAAACATCTTTGTTTGAATGAGGTCTCTAAAAATTAGAAGTAAAGTGTCCTATTTGACCACATATAGTGTAGAATTTATAAACTTGTTCTATTCTATAAAATACTAAAATGGGTATTATCTACATTAGTAGGTAAAAACACTCCAAAGCACTGTACAATAATAAACTTTTGTAATGCTTCATTAAAAGGTTTGTATACACCTTGATGCTAAAGACCTAGTAATAATTAAAATTGGCTTTGAAGTTTTGAATTCTGCTACTCCAAACTTTTCAAACTAGATTCTACTAATTTCAACTAATTGCATATATCCACAACTTCTTTCATCAATTCTACAACCTAATCTTTTTACTCATAAGCTTTTATGGATGCACTGTGATACTTTTGAAATGCCTTGGTGGGCATAGCTTTGAAATGATATTGTTTAGTTAGAACTGAAGTAATGATTTTCATAAACAAAGACTGAGTGACTTAGGTGTCCATATTTTTATTCAATTGGATGGAAAACTCCTCAATACAATTAACTTGAAACTTTTCTAATTTAGTTTCAAAAGCAATCCACCTAACTTTTGGACTATTGACAACCAACTGTTCATTTTCCAAACATAGGAGCCATTTGCACTTTCTCTTTTCATAGCCTTGTCTCTTTTTTGGTGATAGAATTGATATTTCATGTGAAAAAAACCTTGCTAATACCCAAACTCTCTATAATGAAAATAATTTTTTTAAAATTTTATAACACGTGAAATGAAAGATCCACACTCAAACAAATCTAAATGCTTACAAAACCTCATTGATAATAAACAAAAATCTACTAGGTAACAAAGGCAATTCTCTTAGTTAATTAAAACTGCAAATAAGCTTCCACTCTAATTAGGAGGCTTTTTCCCTATTTCAATTTTACAACCAATATTGAGATAAGGATTTTTCCCAATTTTAATTTTGCAACCAAAACCTAGTAGAGAAAAAACAAAGCTATGACAAATTACATTGGCAACAAAACTTGAGAAAACCTTGATATATTACAAGATTCACCTTTTGAATAAATTACTAAAATAAAGGACTTAAAACAAGCTTATTATTAATGCCATACTACGGAAACCCCACCGTTGACAACTATTACAGCCGATGAGAACTTCCAAATGCAAAATATAGTATAATGCGTGTGTGTGTGGAAAGATGAGTCACAAAATGTAAATTATGAAATCACTTCCTCGCTGTCACAGATCAAATTTGAGAAAATCACCGCCATCGCAGTGAGGACCGATGCATGCACCGAACAACCAATAATAAAGGCAGCGAAGGTGCTGCGAAAAGAGCTCCTCGGCTCCAATGAATTTCACCCTGAGGGTAGGGTTGACCAGATTCCACACACACACGCACACACACGTGTGTATATATATATATATATATATATATATATATATATATATGCAACTTTTCTAAAACTCTACCAAAGCAAACTTTTGCGGTCAACTTTCTCCCTCTTTCTAATTTCTCTTCATCCATGAGTGGGAGTAGGGAAAAATGTAGGTCAGCTGTTTTTGCAGGATTAAATGTTCGTTGTGCATCACAATTTTTTAAAATAAATTTTATTTTGTTTTAATAAAAAATTTAATTTATTTATAAATAAATTTTTTATTTGAAATGTATTAAACATACATAAGATTCAATTAAAAATAAGTTTTGATAGTGTTATAATAAATATAATGTTACAAAGAGTATACATGTTTAATATAATATGTGTTTTTAAACTAAATAAAATAAATTCTAGTGAAATACTTACTAAATTTGATGACTTTTATAATGGTGTAAATGTAATTAAAATTAAAATTATAAATAAAATAAAATTCTTTTTTACTCAAAATCAAATACTATCTTAAAAAAAATATTTGGAAATGAGATAAAGCATTATTTTTAGCTATAAAAAACAAAGGGTTAGGTAAGATTTTTTTATTCTATTTGAATATGAGTTGAAATTTCTCTTTTTCCTCGTTGTTTGATAGACAATTTTTTTTGTTCAATTTCACAACATCTAAATTAAAATTTTGATTATACATATCTTAACTAAGTAGTATGATAACAATTTTGGATATATCGGATCATGAGATGAAAGGATGGTAAAAAGTAGCAAACAACCTTTTAACAAGGTAAAAGAAAATCATTTTGTATGAAATTTTTTGGTCATTCACACTAATTTTACCTAATGAGCTAATAAGTAAGTATAAAATTACATATATGTAAGTATTATATTTAAATAATAAAATATATGTGCTATATTTCAATAATAAACAAATATGTTATATAGTATATTTGAAAAAAAAACATATATAGTAGATAGATTGATTATATTTGGATAAAAAATAATTTAATTTGTTAAAAGAGAACAAATAACATAGAAAGAGTTGCAGAGCAATGTAGTAATAATTTTTTATTATAAAAAATTTAAGAAATCAGAAGAAAATAGAAATTAAAATTCATATAATTATACATAAGAAATTATATTATAATATTATAATTATAATATATAAATGTAAGCAGTATACAAATTTATTATTAAAGTTATAATAATATAAACATAAGTACATAAAATCTTCTATAAATTTAATCACAAAAATTTAATCATTTTGAATAGTTAATGAATGATACAATTAATTTTAATTAGAAGGAGTGTATTATTATGGTAGAAGGGATAAATTGTTACATATAAGTTGTTAGTTTAAGTTGAAACCGTCATCAATTCAGCAGTATATCACAAAAAGTATAAATTTAATTTATTGTTAATATATAAAATATTTTATACTATCAATGAAAAGAATAAACATTATTAAAAAATAATAATAATTAAAAATTTTAATAATAATAAAAAATTAATAATTTTTTATTAATATAATAACATATAAATAAGTAATAATATAAAATTAATTTATACTTATATTTAAATCCATCACAAAAAATATAATATTTTAATAATAAATAATATTACCATTTTTAGGTGGCTATACGATGTTTTATGCGTTGATTTCTTGGCATAATAGTTAAGGTACCAATACCTTAAATTAGACTTCAGGTATGAAATATTTCCTTTTAAAGAGATTTCGTAATAAGGAAAATTCTAAGGTGTCCCAGGAATTTTTAAATCTTAGGTAGTGTGGCACAATCTCATCCATTGGATTAGATTACTTAAGTTTTTGGCAATCTCATCCAATGGATGAGATTGTGCCACATACTCAGGGTTTGAAAGCCCTTAAGAGCACTGTAGTCTTCCCCTCGTAATAATCAAAGAAATTCCATTGAACTTGATAATGTCCTCCAAACGGCTATTTGATGGCAATTCGGTATTTCATTTAGACAATTTGTAAGTATTATCGGGTGTAGTTGAAAAAAAAAAAGGTCATCGACAACTACCTTAAAAATGTAGAAATAAAATAATAACCAAAGAAAATGAGATAAAAAGAAAATATATAAAAATGTATTGTTTTACTTATTGTTTAAGAGTTTTATTACATACCTTCTCCTGAAACACTTTAAAATTATTCACTTTTAAAAATGGTGTAGATCACAATTTTGTATTGTTTTATTAATATATGTTAGTATAAGTGGCTGGAAGCTTAATCTTTTTAACTAAAAATCTTAAGTTTAAATTTTATAAATAAAGAAAATAAATATTAAGAAAGCTTTGACTTCTAAAAAGAGTTTAAATTGGCTCAATTCTTAATTAATTGAGATCAAATATAACTATTGAACACTAAATATCTTTAAAGAAAAAAGGAAACGAAAAAAAAATTGCATATCTCATGGCTTATTGGATGGTGTGCATAAAACATAAACATGAATTGATTGAAGAACATTAGCGCATTATTAACCTTTGCGTTTTGAGAGAATTTCCTATTGAACTTTGTGTTTGGCAATTAAGGCAAACAATGAATTGAATTGAGGTGGTTTTAACTCAAACTCGATTCGCTTTAAATTTCTTCAATTCATAATTTAAGTTTGATTTAAGTGAATTATTTTAATTCAAATTTAACTTGAATTAAGTTTATAAATAATTCGACTTGATTCGTTAACTGAAATTAAATATTATAAATAATAAAAGAGTTTAAAATAACTTAGAAAAGCATATATATTTTGAAACTTAACAATATAAAATAAATAAAAATATAAATGGTTAAATTTAATATTATCAGACCATTATTCTTCTAAGGAGAAAAGGCAAAGGTGCCCAAAGAAGTTACTTACAATTTTTTTTTGTAAATCGGTATAAATTGTTATGAAACCTAAATATAAAGTTATTCGCTTAACTTTTTGACATATAAAAGTAAAAAATTGAATGAATGAAATTTGAAGTCAAAGTATTTTACTTTATTAATTGGTTTATAAAAGAAAAATTAATCGATCACTTATTAAACTTTTTTACATTTGATTTTTACATTTCTAATAGCATAAAGTGTGATTTTCATAGTAGTATAGTAATATATTACTAAGTGTGAATATATATTAAGTCAATAATTTTTGAAGATTTATATGAAAATTCATAATATAATAATATATTAATGATCAAATCTAATAGAATATTAATGTATTAATAAAATTTTCAAATTTCGTGTACAACAAATTTTTCAAATTTTTATATCAAATTTATTCTTAAAAATAAATATTACATATTTTTGTTTAAAAAATTCAATTAATTAATGTAAAACAAATTTTTAGAAAAAATTAATATAACAAATATATTACAAAATTAATAATTTAGTGGTTCCGTTGAGTTATTATATTATATGTAATCACAAAGTACACAAAATTGGTTGGGAGGAAGAGAGTAAACGAAAGGTGAATTCCTGAATCCAACGAAGAGCCGAACAACTGAGCACCGTGCGGTGGCTTTTGATCAGAGGAGAAGAGAAGAGAAGAGAAGAGAAGAGACGAAGCAAAGCGGGCGATGCACTCTGCACACGTGTTTTGGCGGTGATATTGTTAGGTTCAGACACGGCAATGGCATCTCATACTCCTGTCGGAACATTGAGACATTGACGTCTTCCATCACTCCTTTGGCGCGTTACCCCGCATCCCCCAATACGTTCCCGTATTTTTTTCTTTTTTGGAAACTGATGATAGGGAATAAAAAATAATATTTTTTATTTTGAGATTCATAATTTTTATTAAAATTTACTATTATATATATGCACAAATTTCTTTGTCAGAAATTAAAAAAAATAGAAAGAGTTGAACAGAATTTTTTTACTAATTTTGACATAAAAATAATCTCTAATTTTGGCATTCTTTTTTAAAAAAAATAGTGCTCTCTCAAAAATCTTTAATTGGCATATAATGTTTTATAAAAAAAGTATAGCTTTTTTAGGACTGTTGCCATGAAATTCCTTAATTTAAAATTTTGATGTGAGATAATAAATTTTAAAATTATTAAATTAATATTATTAATCTTTTAATAAATTTGATCAAATAATACTATTATAATAATTTTTTAAAATTATTATATTATTCTAAATTTTAAAATTCTAAAAGTACCATAAAAATTATTTGAATAATTTGATTGAACTTTTTGAAAAACTATACTTATTACGAAATAATGAAAATACTTACCTACATTTCCTAAGTGAGATAATTTATTTCTCATTATTGACCAAAAAATTTGAGGCGTTTTTCAAAAGATTCACAAAAAAATTTATCTGTTAAGAAATTCAATATATAGCAAAACTTTACATTCTTTAGGAATCAAACGATTTATTATTCAGTTTTTAAGGTAATTTTCATTATGGATTTTGAGGAAGTTTAATCTCGAATGGATGGTAAATGCTTGATTTTACTATAACAAATAAAAAGTATCAGTTTTATCATTAAATTTATGGTACTATTTTAAAAGTAAATTTTTAAGCAATTGTTGATTATTTTGTAAAGGATTAGTAATTTTAGTTTTAGCGATGCAATTTCAAAATTCGGTTGTTAAATTGAAAAATGAATATATTAAAAATGTGAGATTGCTCTTTTTTATGTATTTTAATTTTAAGTTTTGCAAAAAATTGATTTGAGAAAATTTTATTTATTCCGGGCTGATTTGAGAAAATTTTATTTTGTGCCATTAATCTAAAAAACTAATTCCTACATAAACTCATCATATAGTTTTGTTAAGCCAGTTGGTTTATAAATTTGAAGTTATTAATAAGTGAATTAATATATGAAAGACATTTGTTAACTTTTGTAAGGAGTCGTTTGGTTCATGTAAAAAATAAGTTCCTACGGAAAGTTAAATTTTTTAAGAAATTACTTTTTATGTGAATTTTTCAGAAAGTTCTCAATGTTATTTAGTTGATATGAAGAAAGTTGCATTTCTAAGAAAATGGAAGTTACCTAGAGGAGACTAGTTAAATAATTTCTCATATTCTGTGAGAAATATAATTTCCTAGGAAGTGATTTCTTAGACCCATAAAACTTTCAAATATCTTTAATTTATTGAAGATGACTAGATATACTTTATATTTTTTTAAGAGAGAGAGAGTAGGAGCAACCATTATTGATCACACTTTTTGTATGTTACCATGGGAGCAATTTCTAATTGCAGAGTATTTAGTTTGAATTATAGTTACTACCTAAAGGGTAATCCCATCACTACAGTCTCATCAAAGTACTAGTTGTTTTATAAATCTTTCACCTTTTCATTGTCTACAAATTAACATCATTTTGTATTGATTTTGCAACATTTAGGATGAAATGATGACTCAGTGCTAGAGTTATAAAATAAAATTTAGTTTATAATTAGTATAAATTGATTTGTGGACTTTGACAAATTCAAATCTCTAAAATTAATTTTTTTTTATTTTATAAGTAATATGGATCCATCTATGCAAATTAAGCAAATATGAATTAGCTTGTAGACTTATAGTTAAAGTTCATGGATTAGTCCATATCTATATAGATGTAAATCGGAATCGAATTCAATCCTCTTGAATTTAGTCTATTTTTTTCATAAGTAATATAAATTAATATATATAACCTATTTGGTAGCCTTACTCAGCACCATTAGGCCAATTACCTTGGTGGTATTATATATGACATAGTTAAAGTATACAAGAAATTTTTATAAGGATAATAGAACTTAAAATCTTTCACTAACTATAGAGGACATCACAAGCAACAAGAAATCTTTATAAGCTCCAATTATGTCACTTATTTTTAGTCATAACTAATAAATAAAGTATAATTATCAACTTTTACTTTAATGTCTTGGAATTTGAAAATTCAAATTTTTAATGTGCACAAACCCTACAAAATTGATACTCCATTAATTTATTTTTAAGTGTTCTTTTAAAAAAAATATTTTTATTCATATGTTGTTTTTTAGGAAATTAAGACTACTTTTATTTTATATTTTCAAATATTACTTCTATTGTCTAAATAAATATTTAATAACTTTACTCATTAGTTAACTTTGAGTAAAGGATATATTAATTAATTACAACTCTTTTCTCCTAAAATTTAAGTTATTTATTATTTTCCTTAATCTTTGTGGATTAACTTTAAACAATACTTAAGAGTCATTTGATTCATAGTAATAATACGAGAAGTTCAATTTCCCAAAAATTAGAAAATGATTAAGTTATTTGATTGACTATTATCTAATAAAATAGGAAAAATAAGATTTCATAGGAAGTTTTACTTTTTAATTTTTATAGAATACAAGAAGTTACTTTCCCACCTCCCCATTAAGTAAGTTCTACTTTCCATACTTTTTATAGATATAAAGATAGAATTATTCTCATTAAATTTAATTAATAATAATTAAAATTTATTAATTTATATCATAATTATATTGAGAATATAATAATTATTTTATTAATATTTTTTAAAAATTTTAAATTAAATTAAATAAAATATAAAAAATTACTTCTTAATAAGTGTTAATTCATCAATGTTAACAAACAACTTTAAATATTTATAAAAAAATTCATATAAAAAATTATTTTTTAAAAATTTAATTTTTTATAAAAATTTACGTCTCATATAAATTAAACGATTTCTTAAAAAGAAATTAAAAAAAATTAATAACTATATTTCATATCATTTATAACTTTAAATTAAAGTTATGAAAATGAGTTAACCTAATCTTATTAGGCTAACTTAATAGATAAAAATTACATGTTAAAAAAGTTTCAGGCTGGACTTTTTTTTTGCTCATCAAGTTAGTCAGGCCGAATTTTTATAATATTAGTTTCAGTCTTACTCTTAAGTCGACTTTTACTAAATAACTCCAAGCGAGTTTGCAATAAGTTATATTTTATTATTATTAAATTTATATTATTAGTTAATAAAAATTAATTATCATTATTATCAATTAAAAATTTATTATTATTACTGGATATAATTTAAATAATAAGAAAATAAATTAAAATATAATATTTTTTAACATAAAAAACTTGCAGAATGATTAAAAATTATGAGACCCAAACTAAAAAAGTTCAAAATTAATTAAAATAGAGACTTACCTAAATTCATAATATATATATATATTAAATTTTTGGCACAACTTTTATTAATTTTAATATAATTATTTGTTTTAATAAATTTATAAAATATATATTAATAATATTAAATATATAAATTTTTTAATTCTAATATTAAAATTATTTAACATTACTCGTTTAAACGGAAAATTACAGATGAAGACTACTCTGCCATCTGCCAACTTCGGAAGTTGAAAACTTTGAACACATCAAACCGCTTACCAGAGAGTCAAGCGAAAAAGAGGTGAAATAATAATAATAATAAATACCACATTCCCTCCGGTTATTACAGCAAAATCGCTAAAAGCCATTACGCACAGAAAATAACAGTCCCATACGGCAAGAAAAAGAACACACAGACAGAGGCTGTGAGGCAAACAAAATCAGCTTCAGCAAAATCTGGGGGTCCCCGATGCCATGAAACGATTCCCCATCTGATCCACCGTACAATTCTGACTCTTTTAGCGGCATCGATAGATAGAGGTCCTACAAAAAGCAATCTTTCGTTTTCTCAGCCTTCTCTCTTGTTTCCCGGAATCGAATATCAGTATATCACCCAGAAACAAAAAAGGAAAAAGAAAAAAAACTTATCCCGGGGCAGAAATCGGAAGGTTTCTTTATGTTAGTGAGCTGGAAGGACGGTTTGGTGCTGGATCTATAAGCCTTTTTGGGTTAATTTTTTTTCTCCTGTGGAAGTGGTTTTTGCGTCGTAATCTCAATTTGGTGGATGTGACTTCTCCAATCCGCAGGAACTAGGGTTTACATGCAAAACAAGCAAAACCCATGAGTTTGATGTCTGATTCATGTACTAAAGTTAGCTGGGAGAGTTGGCTTTTATCTTCTTTTTTCGGGAAGTTGAATTAATAAAGATAAGGTTTTCGTGCTTATTTTATCTGTAAGATTTTCAGCTTTAGCTACGGAGATCTGAATCAAGGAAATCAGAAGTTGATACTTATCCAAACAGTATTTCTGGATTGTTCGAGCTAGTGGAGGTTCTGCTAGCGTCTGTATCTATTTACCAGATTTCATTATCAAAAGCTTTGATTTAGTAAAAAAAAATGGCGAATCGGTGGTGGGCTGGGAATGTGGCAATGAGACCTACAGACCCCTTGTCGCCTTCTCCGTTGCTCCAGCTGAGGAACTCAGCAGACGACCATGGCGGTTTCAACCGAAGAGAGCAGGAACTCATGGAGAACGGCAACAGCAACGCCAACACAACCTCGACCAATAGCGGCAACAGCAACACCAACGCAAACCCCAACAGCGTAAACGCCGAAGATGATGAGAGCCGAGATAACGAGCGCGAAGCAGACGATCAAAACCCAGGAAGCCACGAAACGTCCGAGCCTGGCAGCGGCGGTCGACGGCCGCGAGGACGCCCGCCAGGGTCGAAGAACAAGCCGAAACCGCCTATTGTTATAACCAAGGAGAGCCCGAATGCCCTCCGGAGCCACGTTTTGGAGATCAGCAGCGGCAGCGATGTCGCCGAGAGCATCGCGATTTTCGCCAATCGCCGCCACAGAGGGGTGTCCGTGCTAAGTGGAAGTGGCATTGTGACCAACGTAACACTCCGGCAACCAACCGCGCCTGGAGGAGTCATCACGCTTCACGGAAGGTTCGAGATATTGTCTCTTTCAGGTGCCTTTTTGCCGGCTCCTTCGCCGCCGGGAGCAACTGGACTCGCGGTATATCTAGCTGGTGGACAGGGACAGGTGGTCGGTGGGACAGTGGTAGGATCGCTGGTGGCTTCCGGACCGGTGATGGTGATTGCAGCTACATTTGGGAATGCTACTTATGAAAGACTGCCCATAGAAGATGACCCAGCCGGGGAGGAAATGCAAATTCAGCAACAATCGGGTGGAAATGAAAATTCAGGAAATACTGGGAATCCGACTTCACGAGGTTTGAGTGAACAAGTTTCAATGCCAATGTATAATTTACCTCCCAATTTGATGCCAAATGGGCAGAATGTGCCCCATGATGTTTTTTGGGGTCCACCATCCCGCCCGCCGCCTCCTTCTTACTGAGATTTTGAGAGAGAAAAACAAAAATGGGTGGTCGGGGAGAAAGAGGGGCTTGGAAATAATCTTCGATCTTGCTGACTTGTATTGTACTTGTGCAGTATGTTTCAGACATTTTCTTGTAAGCATAAAAGAGAAGGTTAGGATGTTCCGTTCATTTGTTCTTGTTTCGGGATATCGCATGAGTAGAATTTGACTATGATATTTCGGAAATTAATTTGCAGTACTTATTTTTGTTTGATTCTCTTCCATTCTAATCTAGATCTTTTCTCTGGAAGAGTTCGTTTATGATTTGTGTAGGGGAAAGATGGAATGGTCCAGAAGTAATATGTTGGAGCTATGGAGGGGTTTATGGTAAGCACGAAGCATAGTGAAATTCTTTTCAAACTTTGTCTCGTGCTGCATTTATTACTTCATGGTTAAGTAATAGAAATACTTCTAGAAGATTGTAGTAGGGGGAAATGTTTGCTGCACTTTTATGCTCAAATTGTCATTCAGCGTTATCTGGATTTAAAAGAGCAAAACATTGAAGAAAATTTTCTAAAGTAACGGGTGTTTTTTTATGACAAGCTTGCGTTTCAGACCCCAATTGGTTTATCAGAAAACATTGAAGAAAATTTTCATGTAAGGATGTAAGGATTTAAGGATTGGAGTTTAGGGTATTATGGGAGGAAAACAACTTCCTTTCTAAAGTAACGGTTGTAATTTTTCATCACACGATCTCACATGTAATATTGAGCAGATAGAACATTTTCTATGATTTTAATTTCTTTTAAACTACAAATGTAAAAGAGATTAGTCCTAAGAAAAATGTTATTCAATAAAATAAGCGAAACTTTGTTGATAGCTTGAGAGTGACAAAAGAAGTATAGTATACCAAGAACGTAACTTTAGTGTGTGGTAATGATATTGGACTCTAGGGTATTGAATGTTTTTGTTATTTTTGTTATTATATTTTGAGTATGAGAAATGGCCAAATGGGTAATCTTTAATATAGAGAGGGGGGATGGTAGGGTCGGTTCATCTCCTCCTTCTTGAATTGTTTCAGGCTGCTCCGACTAAAGTTGGCTGAGAGAAAGAAAGATAGCAATTTTTTGCTTCTTAATCTGGTCGGCCAGAAAAGTTATCTATCTGGGTGCTTGATTTCTGGCTTTTGTGGGCCATTTCTATCAGATTCGTGTTAGAATATTAACATCTGTTAAATGTGCATGATTTAATAAATGCTATCTTAGAAATTCTTGAGACCAACTTCATTTCTAAAGGTTTTTTATACTGTTTGGAGAAAAAAATTTAGGATTGGATCTTATGAATTGCTCTCCTTGTTACACAGTCAATTTTGTGATGTCATGTCAAGTGTGGTCATGAGCATGATGTTCTCTGCAAGGGTTCCTTCTTTATTGGCCAGTGACCCAGAAGCCAGCCTATTCTCAAATTATTAACAGTTGTTTGAGTCATATGAAAGGTCTGTTCTCGCAGAAAGTTTCTCGGGAAGTAAATTTTTCTTGTGAATTTCACAAAATGTGTTTAATTAAAAATTTCAGCATTAAGTTCTTTTATCCAAGGGAGGTAACAAGCAACTTTTCACATTTTGTGGGTTCTTTTATACTGCCAATTAGTGATCAATCTAACAATCCACTTCTATTTGTTTAATTTTCTATCAATCAAATGACCTCATTGTATTAAAATTTTGTCCTTCCATTCAAGTAGGATAGAGTCTGAACTTCCATTTGGTTTATTCTTGTTTTCCTGATCACTTTGCTGGGAGTGGATGATCAAGTCTTGTGTGTGATAAATTTATTTATCTCAGTCCCCAGAGTGTGATGATTAAATCTTACACTCTAATCTCTAAACCCATTGCCTCCTTTTTCGTCTGGAGTTGTTCAATAAATGATGGGGGAACTGGGAAGTTCTAGTAAAATTGAGACGCATGATTACCCTGGTACTGGTTTCTTGGATATTTTGCTTTTCGACAATCTTTTGAATTTGTGGAGTGCTTATCTTTAAGATCGGTAAAATTCCTTCAATTTTTATAATATATATAGTGTTTGAATTTAATTTTATGTGTGAGTGAGTGAAGCTAATATATGCAGTATTAAAAGAGTTGTCTGCCATGAAGTAGCATTTGATGTTCTCTGGAAGCTCTGTTTATTTTTTCATATTTAGGATGTGATCTTTATTCCTTACGTGTATGCGCGTCTAATGGCTTAAGTAATCCGGATGAAGTTTTCATAAGGCATCTTTATTCTAGCATATTGCCTTATGCAAATTAGCTTGAAGTCTAGATACACAATTTAGATGGTAGAAGTGTAGAAGTTGTGAGCGTTCAGAAGTATAAAGAACTAGCCCAAAGTAGCCAAGTGCTTTTTGAGTGCGAGTTTGTATCTGATATAGCCAATCTGATGCACAACTTATTTGATATAGTTGAGTGCATGTATATGATTTATGTTAACATTGCCTAAGGCAGTACCATATTTTATTTAATTGCTAAGAAAATCTAAGTAACCCCCCCTCCCAAAAAAAAAAAAAAAAGGATGGAAGCTTAAATATACTTTAGTCTTTCTAATTTTTTTCGAAGTTACAATTGTGTCCCTATTTTAACTCTAATGTTATCATTACCCATCAGCCTTTTTGTCTTTTCCCCTCATTCTCTTCTTCTTCCAAGGTTGCAATTAGCTCCTTTCATTGGGTTGCAGTTTAAAGAAAAGAATGGGATTGCAGTGTGGATGCCTGTTTAATATGACGTGACATTTTTCTTGCTAATGTAACTCACGTGACATTTATGCAAAGTATTCTTTGGCTTATGTTTTTTTAAAGTGAATGGGGAGAGAGTAGAAAAATATTCTTAATTAAAGTTTATAATGACTATTCAAGTACAATTAACGTGATTAAGAATGCTATTTTGACTTTCTTTATTCCGATTATGGTTACAATCATATGCCATATAGAAGTTACGATAATTAAATAAAACAAGTGTCCGCTTAGCAAATTTCATCTTTTCTCACCAGAAAAAAAGAGCAAGAAAAATTAAATGCAATATTAAAAAAAACAAGTATGAAGAATCTTGAGTGTGAAACATAATGGGAAATGAAACTTTTAAGATAATATTGAATACTATTGCGTGCTAGCCTTGTGTTCTTGCCAATTTAATCTCTACCGTTTTCCCTTAAGATTTTATTTAAAAATATTTTTTGAATTAATAGTTGTAAGTGATGAATTTAGAATGTTGAAGTGAATTTTGAAAAGAGATAAATGTTGATTTTTTTTATTGAAATTATAGATATCAAAATAAAAAATGTATTTTTATTTCTTCAAAAGTAACAGAAGAAAAAGGGAAGATTTCAAATTTATAAGCTACCATCACCTGAATTTCTATCTTGTAGTCGTTTTTTTTTTTTTTTCCTTTTTTGAAACAAAGAGAAGGTTAAAGAGAAATTACAAGGAATTAGCAGAAAATCTAGGTAAGGTGAATTCTCATCAAAGGAAGGAAATACGAGTAGCAGGTGGGGTGAACAGACCTCGCAATTAGATTGAGTTCCTTTAAAATGAAAAATGTATTTTAGAGGGTAAAATGCATCATATTAATCATTAATGAAAAAATTAATGATTTATGATTCTATGAATAACAATAAATGAAAAAAATAATTTTTATTTTTAATTTTTTCATTAATAATTTTGATAATATACTTTATCTTTTAAAGTGTATTTTATATTTTAGAGGAACCAAATCCCTCGCCCTCGCAATCAATAATAGACATTTTCAAATCTGACTACTGTTAACATTTTTTCTTTTGGGTGTAAAAAGAATTGCATGGACAAAGTAAATATCTCTTTTGCTCTCAATTTTCGAAGAATTAAATTTAATTTGAAATTCAATTTCAAAAATAGTTTAATTAAAAAAATACCCTAATCTTCTTTATTGAAACAATTATGCAGCGGCCAAAATTTAGGTAAAATATCTTACATATTTGATGTAAGGTTCTTAATTCATATTACAACAAGTATATTAATTATTTTATTATAATTATAATATTGTTTTGGCCTTATTGAAAATTATTAATAATTAATAGAATAATTAATACATATATTATAATTTGAATGAATAATTTTACGATAAATATATAAAAAAATTTATCTAAATTTTGCCCTTATATGTATACAGTTTGTACATATAACGGTCATTTCTAATTTGTGGAACACAAATTCAATTTTTGAAACACAATTATAGGAGAAAAAGCCTAATCATCTTTATCAAATCAAATTTGCATTATTAGGCTTGAATTTTGAACGAAAATAATACAGGTGAATGACGTGTTAACCAATGATACCGGATACATAACTCCCCCGAATACAAGACTTCTGGAAGCTTAGCAAAACCGACGCCACCGGCTCCCATTCGAGCAACAACACCTTGCAGAAGGTTGCGTTTATATCAATTATTAAGAAGACAAGAGATAACGTCTTTGAATTAATAAGAGAAAGTGAAATATTTAATTATTCCTTCAATCTCTTTTTATCTATTATTTTAAGAAGGTTTCTCCGTCAAAACTTGATTGTACTATTTACTTTTATTATGCTTTCTTAAACTACCTTTTAATTTTATATAATTAATATTTATTTTATCATGCATTTAAGTCTCCATTAAGAGTAAAGAGATAGTTTTACTATTGGATGGTGACATTTTATATACAAATACAAAGTATTTGAGAGAAATTCTAAGGTGCTTTTAGGATTTTTAAATCCTGGGTAGTGTGGCACAATCTCATCTATTGAATGAGATTACCAAAGATTTAAATAATCTCATTCAATGGAAATAATCTCATACAATGAATGAGATTATGTCACACCACCCAAGGTTTGAAAACCAAGAGGGTACTATAATCTTCTCCAATATTTGAAAGTAAAAAGAGAAATATAATAAAATAAATTTATTAAAATATTTTATAATAAATATTAAAATAATTAAGTATTTATTAAACATAAAAAAGGATAAAATTATAAAAATTAATACTTTATTAAAATTCCAAACCAACCAATATAAGAAGGCACAAAGAATTTTTCCTGAATTGGCATATAAGAAAGGAACAAAAATAGTGATAAATAAATAGAAGAGAGAGAGAGAGTAAAAAAGCGGTATCATAAGAAATGTGGTTGTTATGGTGCCTTTAGGAGTTTGGTATTCGGGGTAGTATGGTAAAATACAAGCTACTGGATGAAATTACAAAAATATTAGTATTGATTTAGTAATCTCATCCGTGGTTTGTATTTTACCACACAACTTCGGACATCAAATTCTTAGAAACACCTAAGAATTCATCCATAAGAAATCTTACTCTCCAAGTGCTTTTTATTATATCTCATATTTTAATAGAAGAGTTTGTGGTGTACTATTAATATAATAATATAATAATATATTATTAAATTTAATTATTAATATATTATTTTATTATATTTTTAAAAAAATTATCAATTTTTTCCTATTCTAACTCATTGATGTGTGAGCTGAAGTGTGTATTGTGCTTTGGAAATGGAATCATGGAGTGTGATTCACTCAATATGCTTTCCTTACGCAAAGAATAAAAGAGGTCACCTAACATGCTCAGAATTCTTCATTTCCAAATAACTGGATCTGGCTAGTGAGGGCGTCTATTTTCTTCACTGATGTTTCATCTGTGGTGATGCTCCATCTTTTCTAGCTTTCTTCAAGGTGAAAAGGTAGACAATTGCCTATGACTTGTCTGCAACTTGTGACTATTCAGCCTATACCCCTTTAGGCTTTAGCTGATGCCTTTTCCATCTTAACTTCTCCACAATCTAATTACAATTTGAATAGCTTGCTTTTCAAGTAAAGGAGCCCACGATTTCAATTTTTGTCAGGGAAATTCCTGCATCGTGTATCTGACTTATTTCACCCACATTTGAAATAATATAAAAATTGAATTCATTTTACTGTTTGTCAATCTAATTTCAAGTGAACTGAATTTTTGTTTTCATCAAGTTTCAAACAAGCAGTTAATAATGAACATACACAAGAATTTCAATGTGTGCTAAATTTATTATGGACGTGGACATAATTATAGAATAGAGGCTCTAAACCTGCTTTTTTTTTTATTACAAGAACTCATTAATTGTTATTATGATAGGAGAAATTATAATAAATTATTGGTGTAATAGTGTATTAATATACTCTCAAATTTAATTATATATCAAATATATTTTTAAATTAACTTTAGTATATTATATAATAATATATTAATAATTAAATTTAATAATATATCCACACATAATTGTAATTGTATTAATAATATACCGCAGCCATTTTCTTGATATGAATCATAATTATTAATTTTTGGTTGATTTATCAGCTGTGTTTTGAGGCGGGCTAGCATATAAAATCAACGTGGGCTTTCGCCTTGATAATTGTCTGTTAGGATGTTTGGTTAGTATTAATTAATAAACAAAGAAGTTTGACTTTCACTGGGCAATGGATTTGACATTTTTAACGTTTAATTATATTTTTATCCTCTAATATTTACTTTAGTTACTTCTAGTCCTCATAAAATATGAAATTTTATTTTGATCCCATCGTACTTAAATTAGAACAATTTTCATCCTAACCATTAACTTCCGTTAAATTACTAACAGAATAGCTGATGTGACACTTTTTTCCTCATGTGGCATTTAAAAATAAGCCATTTCATTTCCAAAATGAAATTTCTTTTTCTTCACTTTTTTTATAAAAATATTTTTCTCCCTTTTTTTTTATTTTTTTTCCCCATCTCAACTTCCTCTTCTCTTCCTTTCTTTTGCCGATGCCACTATCCAGCCCTTTTCATGCATCTCTTCATCAAGCTGATTCCTTCATGCTGTGGTACCGATACCCAACCGCTGACCAAAATAGTCACGTCCTTTAATGCCGAGCTAATTTTCGTGATTGCGCTTGAAGTTAGAAGGGAGTGATGTGTCAGACAGGATAAATCTTGAAAATTTTTAACGGGAAAGAGAGGCGAAGAAGGAGACCACAAAAGAAGACAACGAAATGCATATGGCTCTTGAGATTATTATATTAGTGCTTTTCTTTTGAGCTGCATCTTTAAAGAATTTTAATTTACCAGTTCAAGAGATTTCTCAGATTTAAAGGAAATTTTTTTTCGTTTTTTTTTGTTACACATTCCATCAAATTCAAAAAAAATTTCTTATTACCAAGAGCTTTTATTTCAAATAATATTAGATTTACTTTAAAAATTTTATACCTTCTGCTATCCTGATTTTTGTATATATATATTCAGTAATTTAAGCATTCTTACTATCACAAAAAAAAAATTCTTTTTGACTTATTTGTGGTGGTTGGAGTCAAGAGCCGTGTCTAGATATTTCGAAATCTTACATAAAATTCTTACATAAAATTATTAAAGGAGTCTAATATAATATAAATTATTAATTGAACTAATCGTTATATCCTTTTTATAGATAATAACAAATTTATTAAGAGTACCACATTAAGATTAGATTAACTTTTCAACTTTTTTCTTTTTCTTTAGTTTTTCAAGACTAGATTCATAATTTCTATTTGATATATTCTATTACTACAAAGTATAAAAATAAAATAAAATAAAATAATAATAATAATATAAATAAAATAGATATGTAAAGTAAATTAAAAAAATGATGAAATGATATAACTTAGAAACCTGGAAACAAAGAGAATTGCATGTTTTACATGTTGTACTATTTATTGCAACAATTTGAAATCAATTCATTTTGAAAATTCACTTTAAAAAAATATAAAGATAAGAGTTAGAAGAGAGAACAAAATATGAGAGTTAGAAAAATTTGAAGAGAAAATATTAAAAATTTATGATATATATAGTTAAAATAAATGATTGTTATATATTATAATATTAAAAATTATTAATTGATAATAATATGCAAACACAATATTACCATTAGATTACTAATATATAACTTCTTAATAATACATTTAAATATGTAACTAATGGAAATAATTCCAAAGAAAGTAATTACTGCTAGATTACTAATATATAACTAATTTTTTATAGTCATTAGTCATTTATTTTGTATAATCATATAAAAAATCTGTAACTAATTAGGGAATAAAATAGTAATTATTCCTTAATTATGTTTCAATTAGTTGTAGATTATATAGTTAATAGTAATAACTATACAAATAATATCAAAGGGAAAATTACTGTTGGATTTGAAGTACAACTAATTAACCAATAACTATACAATATAAAAAAAATTATAAGTGGAGTTTAGGAAAAATTGGAGACTTAAGATAAGTGCTTTATTTGCTTACCCAAAAACACAACTTTGGTTGGAGTTGGTTGCATTTGAATGCTAAAAAGATAAGTTGTTAGTTTTTTTTTAATTTTGTTTTAGTCATTTTTCAAAATAATTTACTTTCAAATATGTGTATGTGTATTTTGAAGGAAATCAATTCAATCCTTCTCGATATTCTTGGAGTTTTTTTTTGGCTTAATTTATAAAATGATTATAGTTTGGTTAGAATGTAGGGGGAAAAGCATGGCGTCAATGGAGTTTGGAGGGGGAAAGAAAGGAAAATCAAAGAAAATAGATAAAAACTAAGTAAAAAATGCAATGTCATCTTCGAATTTTACTTGCCATGTAGATATTTCCATCTTAAATTTGACAAAAAAAACATTTCAAGAAATTTAATTTATTCAATTTTAATCATTAGAGGATTAAAATAGAATATTAATATTTGAAGGAACTAAATGTGATCAAAGCAAATATTTGAAAGATCAAAGTTATAATTAAACCTTTTTTCATAGCAAGAGTAGTAATGCACTTAATGCACAACAGTATTGCAGAATTGTTGATATAAATGGAGTATTTAGAAAATTATATGTTAATTTTTTATTAATATTTAATCGAGTATATTCGTATATCTATTTTAATATTGGTTGTATATCGTCATAAACTATAACAATAATATTGGTTATTATATATAAAAAATCAATACCATTTCTTTTGCTAGCATTATGAGAAATAATATTACACATCATTTTTTTAAAAATTGACATGCGAATTTGATAATACCATTCTTATTTCTTTAAATAATCAACATGGTGTATCCTTTTTCCTAACCCTAACCAATCCCCATATTCCTTGCTTTCTCATCCTCCTTATTTTCACCACAAAATATACTAATTAGAAATATAAATCAACATCTCTTAAGACATTACAAAATCTTAATTTTAATTATTTTAAAGAATATACTGAATAATAAAAGTTTAAAAATGGTAAAAGATTATATATAATACTCTAATTAAAGAAGGGTATTTCAATAAATCTATCTTAATACTCATTACTTAATATGTGTGATTTGCACTCCTTAAAAAAGTACTCTTGAATTTAATACTTGTAAATACAATGAATATGCATTAAAATTTGATGTATAATATTATATATTTTATGCAAATAAATAGTAGATTATACCATTGAATACCAAAAAAGATTAATAAAAGTAAATTTCTTACTTATACAAATATGTAAAAGTTACATCAAAATAATAGAAAATAAAATAAGATTAATATTGAAATCAGAAATTAAATTACAAGAATAAACACCAAACTAAAATAAATTCTTACAATTATATTTTATATTTTTTTAAGAAGTGCTAAGCCTCACATATTTAGAAACGAATTAACAAACCATCAGTCCTACAAAATATTTTTAGGGTTAGAAACTAAGCATAAACATAAAACTAAAAAAAATATTTTCATATTGAAAGGAGAGCATACTTTATTAATCATTTTAGGATTGGAAGAGTTTTAGGATAAAATTTTTAAATGGTGCCATAATTTACATTTTTTATTTTTACTTTATGCTATGCTTTACCCATTTTATTTTCAACTCACACGTAGTAGTAGAAGTTTCATGTTAGTTACTACAAAATATCGACATTTAAAGTTCGCATAGGCAAATCACATTGGACATTATATATCAATTAAGTACAAAATACATTATCACTTTTAGTAAGACAATGTCATCCTATGAACTAATTTTTAATGTTGATTACTAAATAAGAACTAACATCATAATAATTAAATGTTAATTATTAAAAAAATTAATTTCTTTTGCTTAGGTAATTTTTTTCATAATAAATCCTTCTTTTAGAATCCAAAACACAATTTATATATATATCACATATTTATACAGGCTCATCCAAAAGCATAATTCATATACATACATACATACATACATACATACATACATATATATATATATATATATATCATTTAAATATATATCAAAATAGATGAAATATATGATTTGATTTATGTGTTGCAAATAGTATCAAGTGATAATTTTATAACTTAAATATCAATTTTGTAAGATTATTGACATTATTTTATGAACTTATCAATTTTTTTAAAAAATTCAGAATGAAATTAATAGCATTAAATTTTTTTTTGCATTATCATAGTTTTCTTATATAATTAAATAGATATAAATAATAAAAGATTGAATGTAAATGTATAAATAAATGAAAAACATTAACAATTATGTCTACAATTTCATTTATTTCTATATCAATACATCAACATACAAAAAAAATACTATAATTTACAATGAATAATAAAGGTAGCTTCTAAGATTAACAAAGATAACTTTTAAGATAGAAGGTGTAAATCAACAGCTTTTGAAAGCCATAAATAGAGATAGCTTTTGAGATGAAGGATGTCAATTGTTGTATTCATTATTACCAAGGTTATTGAAAAGGTTTCATAATCTTGCAAAGTTCCTTCCCAAGACTTGTATTCATAGTTTGGCAATGAACATAAGGATTTTACAAAGTATTTGGAAAGATTCTTATTTGAAATCATTTCAAATGCTTTATAAGATGCTTATGTTATAGCTAAATAATGGGTACAAGTCCTTAAAAGGAACTTTGATTGATTCAAGAACTTTTTTAATAGCTTAGTAATTTTGAATATGATGATTTACACCTTTTAAATTAGAAGCCCTTTTTTTATGAAGTGTGTAGATTGATGGCTTCTAGAATCCATTGACAAAGATGACTTTTAAGATAAAAGGTGTAAATTATTATATTTAGCATTACTAGAACTATTGAAAAGGTTATTGAATTTATTAAGAGTCCTTCTAAGGACTTGTAATCATACTACAATAATGAACACAAGGATTCTACAAAGTATTTGGAAATATTCTTATTAAAGTCCTTCTAAACGCTTTATAGAATGCTTATGTTCATAGATAAAGTATGAGTATAAGTTTAAAGAGGGGCTTTGGATGGATTCAAGAACCCTTTTAATAGTCTGATTAGGCTAAATACCAGGATCTACTCTTTCCAAATCAGAAACCTTCTTTTTAATGGATATTAAGCTATCTTGATATATTGCCAATTTATTTCAAATAATTAAAGAGCAATATTTATAAGCATTATACAAAATCTTAGACATTAGTTATTAATAGAAATAAGTGTCTTAGGCCTGATCCCTTCTTGAGAAAGTAGTAGTTGTTATACCTTAAGAAAGTATATAACCAACATGTAAAATTTTGATATGAAGTATCATGATGATTGAAATTATCTTAAATGATAATTATTTTAAAAAAATTGATATGTTAAATTATTGTAATTTTCCCGTAACCTAAAAAATGCCATTCATTAGATGTCTTTAGGTTTTCATGCTTTCCTAGTAAATTCATGACTACCATTATTTTAGATATTGATTAATCCTAAAATTGAAGTTTTAAAAATTTCCATTTCTTTAATAGAGATGTTTGAATTATCTTTAGATGTGTATTCTGTAAAAAACCAATGTTATAAGCATCTAAAACCATTATTTAATTATTATGAAGTTTTCATATCAATTTCTATTATACCTTTTAAGAATATTTAAAAATAATTAAAATATTTTTGCATAAAAAATGATTACTTAATTTTTTTATGGTTAAATAAATAGAAGTGGAATTTACCTAAGGAATGATAAAAAAAACTTATTATGATGAACTAAGAGGTAAAAGTTTAATGAAAGATGAAATATTTAAGAGTTCAAGTGTGATTAAAGTTGAATAAATATGTGCCAAAGAAATTTAGGACAAACTTCCAATTTTGGCCTTGGTTTATTTTTCCTTTTAATTTCTTAATTTCACTATCCCTGTTTTCTTGAGCATTCTTATGCTTCATCATCTTCTTTGTCAATATTATCTTCTTTTCTTCTTCCTTCCATTAATTCGAGTGAATAACCTTTATTAATTAAACTTAATTCTTAACTAAACTAAGGTAAGCTTCTTTAAGCATTATATTCTTAGATGGTATCTACATTTTTCCATTGGATTAAGAAAAATTATGGTTTTTACTTCTAAAAGAGATTTTGAACCCTAACCTAGAATTTTGATAATTTTGCTTAAATAAGAGTAAGTCAATCTTGATTTCATCTTCCATTTAACTCTTTCATACATGGTGAATAAATATTTTAGTTAAATTTGATTGGTTTTGTATGATTTAATCATTTGATGTTAGGTTTTCATGTTTGAAACCAAATTTTAATATTTTTGCATGAATAAGAGCTTTGCTTTGATTTTCTTAATGAAATGGATGAGTATTATGATGGAAAGGCATTATATGATGGTTTAATTTCGAATTGTAACATGTAGAATGAGATTTGAGTGTTTAAAACATAAATGAAATATATATTTCATGAAAATTTGGAAAATCTAGGTGGTAATCAACTACATAGTTGACTACACTCCCAAGAATTAGCATTTAAGCAAGCATAATTGACTACATAATTAACTATAGGCTGAAGAGTTGCTTTCTAACCCTAAGTAGTTAACTAAAACCCCATAAAGTTACTCTTAAAGAGCTTATAATTAAACATAAGCCAACAAGTTGATCTTTAAACCTTTATAGTCGGCTATATAGTCGACTATGTCCTCATTTATAAGGATTTTACAGATCTGGTAATTGTTTATGAAGGGATAAAGCATACTTTGAAGAGACAAGATTAAATTTATAAAGGGATAAGGATGATTGAGAGATATAAAGAGTTTCATTTATATTTATACCTAACCTATTGAATTATTTTTATTAATTGATCCAATCCCAGTGTGAATGTGCCTTTCATATAATATTGTATGTACTAATGTTCATTATAAGGATGTATCAGACTTAAGTCATGTATAAAGGAAGGCAATCCAATCAATAAGATTATTGGTTGATTCTTATGAGTTATTTACATAGAATGTTTACTCATTAAACCTTAAATTTACTCTTCTATGTCTTTTTATTAAATATTCTCCTATAGAGGCACCACCACCTCGTTAAAAATAACACTCTAATCACTTTGTTTTCTATAGCTATACAATTGTTTTCACATATCTTTGCTTCCATTCAAATAAAAATTATCAAATCACATTTTACACATTTAGGAATCTCTTAAACAAACTATTATATTAAAAATATATAAATTGATAACATAGAGAAGCTTTAATCATGCCATTCTAATTGTCTTATATCATTAATATCTTAACTTTCAAACTATCATCCATTATTCCTCACATGCATAAGAAAGGGTTTTCTTGGATTAAGTTGGAATTATTAAGAATATGAGAATATAGCACATCGTAAATATTCTAATCATAGTATTCTAGCATTTTTCATCAACAAAATCATATTTTTTATATGAATCATCACATATCTAAAAAATATATAACATGGATTTTCTTTGATTTTGGCTCAATCTAGAAAAATATAAGAGTTTCAATGTCTAAGGTGGTTTACATCCATCCTAAGAGGTTATCAGTGACTCACCAGTACTAGCAACCACCACACTTGGTCAAAAAAAGTAAGAATTCAATGCCCTATATAGCTATTCTCCCTATCTATCTATAGTCCCCTTTTAAACTATAAAGCTTCTAACTTGAGAGGGAAGCACCTTCAAGTGCTAGTGGTCTTTAGTGGTTGGAAGAAGTTAATTTGTAATAACTAGCCAAATTAGGTGCCTAGCACTTTAGCTAGTTTAAGCCAGGAGCTTGTTACCTCCACACATCGCTAGCAATGGTGATTAACCTTAGAAAGAAAGCATTACTTAATGGTGTCACTGTAACTAGAAGAAAAAAAAGGAATGGGGTTTATTGAAGAGGAAGAAGAAGGAAAAAGAAAAGAAAGGAAATGAAAAAAAATAGAAAGGTGCTAGGAATAAGAGGGAAAAGAAAGAGAAATAGAAGAAAAAAGAACTGCAGATAATGATTCGGTACTTTTTAGTATATTATGAACCCTTATCTTAATTTAATCTTAACCTTTAGTTTTTTATCTCCATAAATTCTAACCCTCCATTCTCTTTTTTCAAAATTATTTTCTTCTTTTATTATTATTATTTTATTTTAAAAAAACTTACTTTTAATTATCCTTTATCTTGCTTTATATTTTTATAATAACTTGATAAATTTAAAAGCTTTAAAAAATAAGTATTTCTAGCTTCCACCATATTCAAAAATAAATTGTCAATTACAAGCATTTATTTTCATAAATCTTTTCACCCATAATCACTAAAATTATTTTTAACTTTGTGAGAAACTTACTATAAAAATTATTTAAACTAGTTTTGAAATAAAACTATAGTCAGATAAATATAATTTAAATATTATCATTAATACAATCTTAATACCTTAAAGCTTTAAAAGAAAGGAAATTTGAAACTAAATATTGATTAAATAAACATAGTTCATTTATTCTCTTTAGCTAAAATAAATATTTCAAGGCATTTAAAATAATAAAATTTTAGATATTGCCTTTGGGTATTGCACATCACCTTTAGTTTCCTTTTATTAAGTTTGAAACCCTCAAGTCATCATTTGTAATATGGGTAAGCACATAAAGGTTCAAGCCAGACCTTAAATAAAAATTAATTAAGATAAAACAGAATGCTTAAACCTAACTTAGAACTAAATATATTTAATTTTAAAGCCTAAGTCTAGCTTTATTTTCACACAAGGGCCTAAGCTTGGCTTGGTTTCGCTTAATTTATGGTTTTATTTTTGGTATCTTACATACATTAAGGGTAAAGAACATAAATAGCTCATACATAATAAACCAAGAAACTTGAATCTAAATATAAAAAAAACCTAATAACCCAAGATGCTTCAAACTATAGTAAACTAATGGACTTATGTAATATATGTAATATATATATATATATATATATATATATATATATATATATATATATATATATATATATATATATATATATATATATACACGTATACACACAAAAATTAAGCTAGGTTCATAATTGGTTTAATTTGTTAATAGGGTGCTTAAACTTGACCTATTTAACAAATTAGGCTTAATTGTTATTTACCCAAACTTGGCTTAGAAATATGATTACTCAAACCAAGCTTTAAGATATTAAGGCTAAGTATGGGCTAAAAATTAAGTCAGGCCTTATTTGCACATCCTTAATTACTAATAATCCCAAGCTTTGATTTTGGATTGAATTTTGCAAAACTAGATACTTAAGGGTTTTTAAGGGCTTGTATCGAACTTTCAAACTTTAAATTGCCTTATGGATTCCTTTTTAAGTTTATGACCTAATGATGTTACTTTCCAATAGATTGCCATTCCTTACATGTTTAGCTTTGAAAAGCTATACCTAATAAGCTTTACAATCTATTTCTAACTTTGAGGTTTAGTTGACTAACAAGGTTTGATTAATTAATTTGAAAGTTAAGTCCTAATTTTCCTTTGCTTTACACAAATTAACCCAAGTTATTGAATAGTAAAAATGTTATTTTTAACCTTTGCTTCTTTCCAAAATCTCCCACAAAATGAGTATAATTGATCATATACCTCTATTAGCATTTTAAGCATAGCCATTATGTAGCTTGAAATTTATTGTAAAATTATAGACTATAGTATAATGACCAACCTAAGAAAAAGATCATTTTTCCACCTTGATAAGCACTATTAGACTTTCTCACTAAGTAGTAAAAATTATTGGCTTTCACTTTAGATAAAAATATCAGGATTCTCAAATACTTTGCATCTATCCTAATATGAGGCATGGCCAAGAAACTTGTGATGCTTTTTCTAATAATGATGTACACATTCTTTAAATACACCCTAGACTTAATCTTTTTCCCAATCCACTATTTTTTTAGGTCATTGAAGACGCAACAATCCTAAAAAAAGAAAGAAACTATAATGCAATAACTCTTAGAGGGATGCATTCCATATACATAAGCTAACAATAAAAGTTGAAGATCTAAAGAAGGATTGCCTAAGATAATTAACCTTGGTTTATTGATAATACTATGAATAGTCAATTAGTCAGCATATATATATTTATTTTTATATTGTGATTAATATGTACCTGCTAGTTCTTAGTTAATAATTGTTAACAATTTTTAACCAAATTTCTTATTCTTAAATTACTAGACTATAATACCTAAGTTAATTTTAAGAATTCTTTAAAAGTATTTATTTTATTTAGTGGTAATATTTAATTTTTTTATTTTAGTAGTTTTTGAACATAATAAAAAATAATTATTTATCTATTTTATTGTTTAAGCATTCTTTCCTAAATTGATTAAGTTATTATAAGAATTATTAAGAAAGAGAGAGAGAAAATAAAAATGAAGGAAATTAGAATTGAATGGTTGTAGTTTAATATTACTAGAATGGATATGAATGAGGATTGACTAGAATTGATTCTATTTTATGGTTATCATGCCTTCTAGTGCACTAAAACAATTCCTTTAAGTTTTTCTAGGTGAAGTCAACATGATGGGAAGTTGAGAATCAAAGCTTATGGGCACATGATACACGCTAACACACTATAGCAAAACCTTTAATCATCTTTTTCCTTTTTCTTCCTTTTTTTTCTTTTTTCTCCTATAACATCTTTTCCGTTTTCTCTCTTCTCTTTCTTGACCTTCCTTTTTTTTCTCTAGCCACCTTTCACCTCTAACCAGTAACATGTCACTAGCATTCTAAAAAAGCCATAAATTATGGCTAGAATGA
Source organism: Sindora glabra (assembly GCA_020226215.1). Classification (NCBI taxonomy): domain Eukaryota; kingdom Viridiplantae; phylum Streptophyta; class Magnoliopsida; order Fabales; family Fabaceae; genus Sindora; species Sindora glabra. The sequence continues at coordinate 98,435,418 of CM035227.1, read as the reverse complement.
CACCTAAATAGGGCATTTTGATTTTTTCCATTTTTCAATGATCTGTCGCTTTAGTTATTGTTGAGCCAACTTCCTTAGGATATGATAAACTCATTTATAACATAAAATCCTTATATTTTGTAGGTTTGGTGCTTGATCCAAGAACCCTAACTTTAAAGTTAGTTTCTAATTTTCTTGAAATAATCTTTGAAAATTTATGAAACTTATGATCTAATCAATTAAAGTGAATTGTTTAGAACTTAGGGAAGTGTTTTTCAAAACAAAAAAGGGCTATGAATATGCTTACAAATTATCCTTGTAGATTGATGATTAGGAAGTAAAGAAGAGAAGTTAGGATGTTTTGAAGATCTTGAAGGAAAAAGGGCATCTAGATGTAAGTGTATATCATATACTAAATCATTAAAATCTCTAATTTATCATTTTCCTATATTGGTGAATATTTATGTGATTATATATATATATATATATATATATATATATACATATATATGTATTTATATGCTTATGTATAGGATTATTGGTTAGAATGGAAATACTTAATAGTTATCTTACAATTTTATGATTATTATGATGGAATAGATTACATGTTAAGTATAATAAAATATGCATATAAATTATTTAAATTATATAAAAGGAGTCTTGAGGTTATGCAATGAAGGTATGCCATTGTTACTATTTATTTTGCAATGTGTACTTACTTTGTATTATATAATTAAAATATTATAGTAGGACAAATCTTTGTGGTCATACATTTAGGGTATAACAATGCTATATCAATTACTATACAATACATGTTATGAATAACTTTGTATTGTTAATTATAAAATGAAATATGATATGTGACTATGATTTTTATTTGGCCAATATGATGGGAAAAACTTATGTCTTGTTGTAAGAAAAGAAAACTTGAACTAATTGTGAAATGTGATATGAGAATGAGATCATCGGAATTGAAACACTGTGAATTATGATATATAGGTTATGATTCATGATAGGTGATTACATTGTGAAAGGTATAAGGTTGACATTGGAAGGATTAGGATGGAGGTTTTAAGGGGTATAAGGCTGATAAAAAGATCACAAAAAGGTTTAAATACTTTCATTATTTATTATTTTATAATTTATACATTATTGATGTGACATCTAATTAATTATGTAATAGTATAAATGTGTCATGTGATTTTATAGTAAAGTATTAGAAATATCAAGCAAGGATAATATAACAATAAGATATAATTATACCTTAAGATAAGATAAGGCAAAGGTATGAAATAAATAACCTAAATATTATAAGTGGAAACTCAGAAATCGAACTAATAAATTATGTATTAAATGTTTTAAATTTTATTTTTGCTTAATTTTAGTTATAAATTTTTGTAGATATATGCTCATTGAGTTTTTATAACTCATTTCTTTATTTATTATAATATTTTTAAGGCTAAGCTAATTATGCTATTCTCTTGGAGATTAAAGATGTATTGTCAAGAGAATTTGATAGTTAGGATAGAATTGAATGTAATGATGTCCATATAGATGTTATGTCACATTTGTTCATTTTATGTATAATTTTCAATAAATGTCATTAAGTCATAAGTTTTATATTTTAAGGTATATGACTTTTTGAATATGTTTAAAAATATAGGATCATTTGCTTATTTTGAAAGTAGTAATAGATGTTAGTTATTACATAAATGAAAAAGTTTTTATAAGTTAAAGTATGCATGGCCAAAAGGCAAGGTTGGTGGGAAGTCACTTATAGGTAACCTTTTATATTGATCACGATCATAGAAAATGGGTTGACATAGGCTTTCCATTTAGTAGTAGGTCTACTAATGCTTTTAAATCAGATTCCAAAATAATAGCCCAATGGCCTTTTTCCTAGGCCAAATTAAGACCTTTTTTCATATCCTATAATTCACTAGTAAAAGCATTAGAAGCTTCTAGGTTCCTTACAAAACCAATAATCCACTCTCCCTAATTATTGTCTAGTAGCTCTCCACATCAACCTTTGGAGGCTTTGTTTTTCATAACATCATAACATTTTAATTTAATCACTATTATGGAATTGTCATTTAACATTGGTTATTTGACACATTCAATATTAATTATGAATTGATGTATATGCAAGAGTCATTGTATATTAAATGATTCTACATTGGCTTCATAATTGATGTAAAAAATACACAATAACATCGATTTTCCTATGCATAAAAACCATCGTTGTTTCTTTATTAGAAGCTCCTTTTTAAAAGTATATTACAACATTAAATATCAATTGCATATTATAGAATTAACATTAAATATATATATTCAACTATGATTTCTCTTAAATAACTAATATGATAATTTATTTCCACCTTTGAAACCTAGCTTACTTGTAATTTCTTTCTACTTGATTCTGTTTAACTCCTAATATCTCCATTAACACAATAGACTTCTAATTTCAATAATTTTAAAAACTATAACAAAATAATGAAATCAATGTAAGTTTTTATTCAATACATATTGGTCAATATTTGAGGTTGACACTTCCTAAAAAAGCATACTTGAATCTAATATTTGCAAATGTAATGAACATTCATTAAACATAATATATAATATTACATGTTTCATATAAATAAATAATAGATAATAACATTAGCTTATAAAAAAGATAAATGAAATCAAATTTCTTACTTATATGAACATTTAAAAGTTGCATCAAAATGATAAATAATAAAATATGATTAGTTATGAAGTTGGAAATTAAATTGCAATAATAAATATAAAAACTAAACAAATCGTTATTTTTATATTTTTCATTTTTTCATGGAGTACATAACAACAAATATTTATTGATGGGTTAGCATATCTACATTACTATAAAATAATTTGTGAATTTAAATACGAAATTGAAAAGAATTAGCTTAAGGTTGAAATATGGGCATATCTTAGTGGAGAAAGAATCAACTTAGGATTAAAAGAGTTTTTTATATTTTGCATTTTTTTATGGAGTACATAACCACACATATTTATCGATGGGCTAAAATATTTACATTATTGCAAAATAATTAGTGAATACAGATATAAAACTAAAGAGAATCAATTTAAGGTCGAAATATGAGCATATTTTAGTAAAGAGAGAATCAATTTAGGATAAAAAGAATTTTATGATGAAATTTTTAAATGGCATTATCATTTCATTTTTTATTTTTAAATGGTACCATTGTTTAAGTTCCATAATGATTAATTAACAAAGACCTAATGTCTATAATAAAGTGAAGTTATTTTACTATGGCATTTTACATATTAATCATAAATTAATAACTAATCTTGTAAATCAAAATTTTTTTGCCAATTTTTTCATTATGTTTTAATCAATAATTTTATAATTTGAGCTTAAATCATGTAAGGACTGACATCATTTAATGAACTAATAAATTTTATTTTTAATTCAACCTTATCTAAGTGTAATTATTAGCATTAAAATTATTTTTTGCATTAGGACATTTTTCTTATACAATTAAATAAATACAAACAACAATAGCTTTTAAATGAAAGAAAAAATGAGATATTTTTTCTTGTAATTCCTTTATATTGCTTGAGAGATTCTAAATTGAAAGATATAGATGTTTTCAAACTAACGATAAATTGTAGTGAGAAGAAATAACATAACCATTGTTACAATGAACTTAAGCCTTCCAATGTAAAAATGGCCATGTTACTTCTACTAATTATAATTTGTTATCAATTTACATATTTTTGTAATTTCTCCACATCCTTCTTTAGATGGAATCAAAATATTGCAATTTATAATGAATAATAGAGACAATATTAGAGGTTATTGTAAATGGTTATAAACTAATGGTAAATTATAGTGAGAAGAAATAGTATAACTTATCTTTTACCCTCTATTTTGTAGCATAGAAAATAAAAAGGAAAGAAAATAGGGAAGAGAAAATGGAAGGAAAATTTTGGATTTCTATTGTTTAGATGTAGAGGAAAAAATAAGAGGGGAAGAAATTCCAATGGAAAAAATTAATGGGTCCCATAGAAAATTTCTCCCCCTACAGGTGAGAAGAAAATCGAGGAAACTGCACCAATTTTTTAAACTTTCTAGATTTACCCACAAAGTGTAACTACACTGCAGCAGCTACTAAAGCCTTTGTTGGATTGATTTGCATTGCTTGTCGCCACATCAAACTCCAATTAAGTAATATTTCACCTTTATAATGTCTTTTGTCATTGCCATGACTGGATTCTTGAAATAAGTGGACACTGGTGGGATGCTGCTTGGCTTGCAAACGAATCCACCCACCACGCAGCTTAAGGTGAGATCTCCACTAACGGCTATTGGAAGACATAGGAGAAGGCGGTGGTGGAGCCAATTTGCCACCGAGCACAAACATTGGAAGTAACGACGAGTGAAGAAAGGGTACAAGTCTATGTATCACTTTCTTAGCCATTATTTATTTCTTCTTAACATTGTGTCCTAATCACAAGTTGCCTTCCTCCTTTCACAACAATAGGCGTGTCTCCAATTTCGTAATAGTGCTATTCTATTTAATGAGAATGCCCCTTAAACCATTTCCTATTTAGCAACTTTGATATTTTGTTATAAGTATTTTTCCCTTTTTTTTCCCTTCTTTCTTGGCATTTATTCAATTTGGTATTTTTAGAATATTTTTTATTTTTTCATAATTTTTTATTTTAATATAATATATGCTTTGATTCGATTTAATGGCAAATCAAACAAATCCCTAGTTTCAATAATAATTTCAAGGCCATTTTTTTCTATTAATTGGAGCAAAATTTCCTCTTTTTATGATTCAAGAATTAGATTCTATTTATTTCTTGATTAGATTTAGGTGTTAAAATATTTAACATCCATTTTTATGAGATTAAAATATTACATAAAATTATTAGTAAAAGATTAAAATAATACTTATTTTCTCTTTTGGATAAGATTGACACAAACAAAATTAGTGAATAGCTAATATAGATATTACTCAATTAAAAAATTACTTTGCAAGTGATTTTTTTTTATTATAAAGACATGTTACTTCAATAAGAAACACATATTAAATATATTTTTCTTTTATTCATGAAGTAGAAAAATCATAATACATAATTATAGAAATTGAAAAATTAATTATGGTAACTTGAAATATTATAATTAATTGCAAATGTTTAAAACTAATAGTTAATAATTGATAAGTTAGTTAAGGTATTTCATAAATTAACTATTAAATTAGTTAAAATTACAAAATGACATAAGAGGATATATTAATAAAAATAAATATATAATTAAAATAATTTATATTTATCTAAAAATTAAATTATATTAACATAATTAAAAGTTTAAAATAAAAATATAATATTTAATATTTAATTAATTATATTTTATAAACTTATATATTTATTTACTAATATAATTTTTATTTTACTATTTATTTTAAAATTATAATTACTTAAAATATAATTAATTATATTTTATGATATTATTTAGTTGCATATATATATTTTTATATATTTATAATTTAAAATTAGGATATAATTATTTTAAAATTAAATTAATTATATTTTATAAAAAATATTTAGATTTATATTATAAAAGGTCTAAGTTATAAATTAATAAAAAATAAGGATAAATTTAAAAAGAATTTAAAGAAGTAGTAGCTTATAAGTTATAAGTTAATTTGGGTAATATATTAAATCAGAGTTTATAAACTACTTTAGATAACTTATGAATTAGTGCGATAAACATCTTTACAAGTTAGCTTATAACTTATTTGTTGTGCGAAATGGAGGCAATATATTAATCAGTTGTATTTAGTTTTCTAAAATATAATATTTTATTTTATTTTCTTTAATATAGATCCATATCAGTAATTTTAATTGAATTGAACAAAATGATTGGCAATCTGTAGCTCTTTTGGAAATTTATGTGTAACTACAATTGTATTATGTGTGTCTTTTATGATAACGTATAACATTAATATATCCTTTAACCAATTAAGAATTTTAAAAATTAAATTATTAGGTTATAAATTCCATTAAATTTTCTTTAACCGTTTGCAACGTAAATTAATATAATCCTTTAAATTATGAAAATATATAGGTAGTAGCTTATATTTGATATTGGGCATGCAATTCCTTTTACCACCCTCCACCAAACTTAGGGAAATAAATAAGTGACTCTTCTACAATGTCATTAATTAATAAAACAAAATATATCTTTAGTCCTTGAATTTTTCATTTGTGAACTATAGAATTCTACTTTAATAAGATTTTATCCCTAAAATGTACTATTTATGGAAATTAGAACTTTAATCCTACAACTAACATCAAATTCTTCACCACAACCCATTCAATGAAAAATAAATATTTACTTTATATAAAGTGTTAATTAGACATGCATATAATAAGTACATATATCATTTCACTAAATTTACTAAATAAAAAATTGCCACAAAATTAATTTTACAAATTATGATGTTGAGAGGGTAATGTATACATTGCATTGCAACATTGAGAATAGTTAAGGGATATTTTATATGATGCATCCAAGATAGTGTATATATATTTACGTAGATTTCCAATTTACTTGAAGGAAGAGTGTCTTAGTATGAACTTTTGTTAATATTGCATGAATTAGCAAAAGAATGGCTAAAAGTTTAGTTCGATCTGATTCAATCTCTTTTCAACAAGAAAGTTTCACAAGTAACTATAGATGCCATCCACATAATTTTCTCCATCAAAACATGAACATAATTTTCTCCATCAAAACATGAAGAATAGTGTGGTTGGCATATAATAAAAATGAATAATATAAGTTTGTATAAGACATTAATTTTTTTCACATCTTCTAATAAATATACAAGATATAGAGTGAGATATATCCATGTATTTTTACGAGATATATAAGTGGAAAAAGTGAAAGTATTCTTATAAAAATATTATAAGTATAAAATATGATATTTAAAATCAAATTTTATTTTTTATTTAATAATAATTATTGATTTAAATTTAAAATTTAATTTTAATCCTCATTTTTAAATAAAGTTTAAGGGTAAAATATGGATTAATTATTACCTTTTTTACATAAAGTTTAAGGTAAAATATAGCTTAATTATTACAATTTAAATAAATAACAATTACTTTTCTAGAAATATTTAATTATTTAATGAAAATTTATAACTAATTAATTGTATGTAATATTTTAGTAATAAAATAGCCTTTTTATTGAATTTGATGAATTTACAATATGAATATCTCTATATTTTATACATGAAGAACATTATGATCATTTTATGTCATTACATTTTCTTTCTCCTTAATTTTATCTTTTACCAACAAAAGAAAACTTAGTCCTCCCTATTTTCTCCTCTATCCAAGAACATAAAAGAAAATCCTTTTTACTTTATTTTTTCTCTCTCATTTTCTTTCTCCTTTAATTTCTCCCCAATCCAAACAAAGCATTAATGAACTTAAAAGACCAAATTTTCTAATGTAAGAATGACCATATTACTCTTTCCCACTACAATTTTTCATTAGTTTGTATATCTTTGCATTTTCTCATAATGCTTCTTAAGATAGAACTTAAAACTTATAGAATAGAGACAACTTTAGAAGGTGAAGATTGTTACAAATTGATGATAAATTATAATGAAAAATAGCATATCCATTTTTGTAATGAATTCAAGCCTTCTAATATAAAAATAGACAAATTACTTCTTTTCATTATAATTTCTTATCAATTTTCTCATCATGAGGCATGTTTCAAATAAAGACTTGAATAAAATTTATAGGTAACATACAAGACTATAGACATCAGTCATTAATTGACACTAACTTATTATATATGTTTTATTTTGTATAGCTTAATTGTTGATATATCTTGAAAAATTATAAATTTTGATAATTTCTTGATACATTGTATTAATAAATGCTTAGTATTTATTACACATTAAATGTGTACAAATTTTCTGATGTAACTTTTCATCTCTTAATTCCTTGGAATACCTTTAGACATCAATTTGTTAAAAAATCAATATGGTATTTGCATCATACAAATCATGTCGATTTTTAATAAATAACTAACATGTTTTTCCCTTAATTTTTTTTAAATATGACTTCTAAACCTTGGCATTCATAAAAAAATGGCTATTATTTTCTCAAATAACGGCTATTATTTTCTTAAATAACATTATTAACTTTCTACTTCCTAACATTTAATAAAAACTACAAACTAAAATTACCATAGTATATAATATAATTACTATGTAAACTTAAATTAAAATCTTGTTTCAAACTTCTTACTTGTTGAAGTGTTCTATTAGATTTTGTAAACACTAGTTATCTATTTCTTAAATTACTAAGGGGAATATGGAGGCAACATATACCATCCATGTTGTATAAGTAGAAACACTTTGAATCTTATGATCATTACAATCACATTAAACCATAGATATCTTCTGTTCATGACCATCTATTTGAAGGTAAAAGATAACTATGGTTTGATATGATACTTATGATCATAAAATTTAAAGCTTTTTGAAATATGCATTAAGAATGGATGTGTTATCCTCTTATGCCATTTGAACAAAAGATGAAGTAAAAAAGAAATATATAGATAGGGAGTTAAAATAAACTTCGATTATTAAAATAAAACTAATATGTAAAATCAAGAATAAATATGTTATCCTTTTATGCTATTTGAATAAAAAAATGGAGAAAAGGGAAATATACATATAGGGTGTTCAAAATAAACTTTAATTGTTGAAAAAAATTGACATGTAAAAGTTTTATATCTCACTTTTGACCTTAGACTGTTAGTTTAACTAACTTTAAAAGATTGATGTTGTAAGTTTTAGTTGTTTCCTACCTCGTAAATGCTATTATTGGTAACTACTTACCATTTATTATAAGTTAGGTGACTAACATTATACTATTTTTTCTTATTTTTAATCTAATTCTTCATCTTTTCTAGTAATTTTCTAAACGCATATCGGTTCTTAGTAAATAACTAATGTGGTTTATTACTTTTTTACTTTTTCTAATAAAATTTTCATATTCTAATATTTTTATAACAATAGATACAAACTTTCTCAAATAATTATTAATTTTCTGCATCTTGACATTTTACTTACATTATATACTAATTACAAATTATTTTTCTAATAGTATTATTAACATTAACTAGAAAACATTATTCAGGAACATTACAATTAATCATTTGATGAATACAAATCATTATATACTATATGTTTTCCATAAAACAATAACCTACATAAAAATTACAGTACACCATTGATATAATTTACAACATAAAAACCTATTCCTTAGATTGAAAAGATTAGAATCCTTATTACAAATTCTCTTATGTTAAAAAGATTAAAATCTTTGTTAAAATGCTCCATAAAATTTCATAGACATTAGTTATTCATTCCTTATAATAAAAAGGTGGGATAAAAGGATAACTTACCTATTTTTAGAAATTCTTTAAATCTATTAGAAGCATCCTATCCATAGCTCTCTTTATTTGAAAACATGAGATATTAGAGTTATGGATAGGGCATTTACAATAAACTTGAAACATTTTCAAATAATAATTGAGTTATGCTTAAATTTAACCAAGACAATAAAAAAGAATGCAAATAAAATTTATAGGTAAAGTAATATCAATTTTAATATTGATTTATTTAAACATTAATGTTGTAAGCTATAGTGCATTTTGATTAAGAAGATTATTGAACTACAAATAACCTTTATAGTTTTGAATAATACCATAAATACAACATTAATTGATTGTATATAACTTTTAAACGTTGATTTTTACACAAAATCAATGTTTGAAGTACCAATATTCTTTATAGTTTTTAATAATATCATAAATAAAAAAATTACATGCCCTTTATATGTTAGTTTAATATATAACTGATATCTAATATTCTATATATACAAGGTTTGGTATTACTTTAGATGATGGGTATTTAAAAATTGACATATAAGTAATAATAGATGTTGGTTGTAAACTAAGACCATAGTCTTAGTTTTTTCTTTTTTAATTTTAGATCCTTTATCACACATTAGAAAATAAAGATTTATAATGTTAGTTTATTATTTTAATTGATATAATGAGTTGTACTAATTTACAAAAATGCTATTATGCCATTACATTCGTCAATTTTGATTTTTAATTAGTGTAAACATAGCAATGTTAAAAGGTAAATTTGTAGTAATGAATCCATCCTTCATTAAGGTATTTCCAACATACTTCTATGTTGTTGGTTGGCCTTTGAATTCCATGTTGCTACATAATTTGTGATGCCATATCTATTTTTCTTACATATCTTTTAATGATTTGGTTTGACTAAGAAGGAAAGTTAAAACTTTGATTAAACGAAACCTTATTCCCTCAATGCCAAAGGAAACAAACTATAACAAGCCATATAATGGACTAGTTAAAATCTTCTTGATGTCTCAGATTGTTTTCCATATTAAACACAATTACCTAGACCACTATTTATAGAGTTCCAAAATTTGAAATAATTATTAATCTTTAAACAAATTCACCTTGAGAAATATTATTGTATCATATGCAAATAGTAAGTCTATAGTGGTTAGTTCATTTCTAGAAATATTAACACCATGAATTCTTTGCTTCATTTTTACCTTAAAAACAAGGTAGGGTAAGATTTTTAAGTATAAACTAAACAAAAATAGAGATAATGAATCCCTTCGTTCAATTCCTCGTGTAGGAATAAACTACTTAATAAGACTCCTATTGAGTAATACAATAAATAAAATAGTAGATATACATTGCTCCAACCTATTGAATAATAAAGTTCTATAACTCTTAAAATAAATTTTTGTTCCACATGGTTGTTTGCTTTTTGTGTATTTAATTTAATCCCTATAAGACCTCCTTATCCTTTCTTCTTCAAGAAAGTATGGATAATATCCTATGCTAATAAGTCATTTTTTGTAATCTACCTTTTTAGGACAAGTGCAGATTAAAAAGGTAAAATAATTTTAAACATAACCCTCTACATGTCATTTGCAATAATTTTGGGAATAATGTTATACACCAAATTGTACAAATTAATTAGCTTAAATTTCACAAAAAAATTTTGCTCCTTTAACCATAGGAAATCAAGACAATTTTTATCTTTATTTGACTTCTAATTGAGGGTTTTCTTGGACAACCTTTTTATTTTTTATTTTTGCTAAGTATTAGCTTCCATTAAAACCTGTTCCCCCTAAAATACCTTTTTAACTTTTTTTTCCTAATTATGCCTTTATCATTACTTCTTTTTATATTGTATTTTGTTATCTTTTTGAAAATTTTATTATTATTAATAATAAATGTTAATAAAAATAAATAATTATTATTAATATAATTAATTTTTAACTTTATTTTTAATTTTACCCTTCAGTTACTTTTTTTAACCTTCAACTTAAATTATTTTTTATGTAATTATGACTAAATTATATATATAACATAATATTTTTATTATAATGATATTTTAAAAAAAATTAAATTAAATTAACTAATTATATATATATATATATATATATATTCTATTTTTAACTTTTATTACTTTGGAGTTAGTGTATTATTTTCTTTCTTGTTATTTACTTGTTTACATGTTTTTTCATTTTTTATTTTTCATTTTTACAATTCAAACTTTAATTACTAATATTATTAAGTAATATAAATATCAGCAAAATACATTGACCTTCCTCTAGTTTAATTAACATTACATGAACCTCTCATTTAGTTTTAAAAAAATACACAAACCTCTTTTATATTTTAAAAAGGCATAACTACTAACTCTAAAATTAAAAGTCAATTAATAGCAATGTCAAATTTGCTATTTGAAATTGATCAATAGATAGTAACTCAACATTACTAGAGGTGCCCTTGTTTATCTTATTAGCTTATTGGCTTTAATTCACTCCAATTTGTTTTTATTTTTTCCTGCAAGTTTGTCTTTTTTTTATAAAATAACTCATTGCAATTTGCCTTTTATTTATAAAATAGTTCCAAGGTTAGGTTTTGCCATAATAATGATATTATGCCTTTATGTAAAAGCTTGTGCACTACTTAAGTTTCCTTGAGATGAGTTGTAAGAGTTGATTAGCCTTCATTTTTTGCACTTGCAATAGTTTTAGCTCAAGGAAATATCTTTAGTAAATGAGAGTGATATTATATTTAGTCCAATAATCAAAGATTTCAATTAATATTTTAACCTATTATTGCACTTAAAGATGTCTCAGCTTTTTGTTTCTAAAAGCAAATAATAGTAATA